>BNST01003255.1:0-316409 GCA_019650275.1 Xylocarpus granatum | reverse complement strand
TCTTTTCTTGAATGCGATTAAAGTTTCGAGCCTCTGAAATCATTGAAATGATCAGAAGGATCATGAAGAAGAATGTGAGAGACAACTTACCTTTATAAGCCATTGTTCTTAGACTCTAAAATTTTCTGTTTTGCGCAAATGAGGCCTACATCTATTTATAACAAGAAATTTGAAATTTTCCTTTATAAGAAAGTCTATAAAATTTGTATATTTGATGCATGGAGATTGATGGGAGATCAATTTTTTGGTAACAATGCTGAAAAACCAATCAAATCTATCCCTTTTTTATTTTTCCGTATCACACAGATCTTCTTACCAAATATGATAAATTTCCTTTTATGAATAACTATATTTATCCTAAATTTTTTGTTTAAAATCATTTTATGAAGTGGAAATATTTTTGACTTTCCCAAATTTGACTTATATTTTAAATTCAAAATGAAATTAATCACTTAATATTCTCTAAATTGAATCAATGCTAGAGACAATTATATTTTTACTTAATTTTGAAAATATAATAACTAAATTATTGATAAACATTATTTTAATTTAACAATTATTTTTATTAATTCATTCTTTTATCGCTAATGGCCTTAGGGACATAGTTTTAAAGGTAGCAGTATGGTCGAGGTTAGTGGCAAAAAAAACCTAATCCTCTCTTACTACTCGTATTCTGACCTATGTTTAGCATCTTATCTAGTTTCTTAATACCACTAATGAATTTAGTTAGTTATGACCTACCATCTTTCCACTCACGAGTGAAAGCCTCAAATTCAATATCTAAAACTCTCTTTTGTTCTTCCAAACTAGAAACTAACTCAACTTATTCTTGTAATTTGATTATAAGATTCTTTTTTGCAAAATTAACAGAATTGAATATTTTTAAAATATCTTTATTCACCTTTTTAATTTTCAATCTCTCTATAAAGTTTCTCAGATGTACAATGAATATTTTTCTCATTATTTTCTTACTAGTAAGGATGACAATTATATTTGTATACCCGCAAACCCACTAATATTCACCTGTCATGGGATAGATTTAGTATGGCTCTTGGTAGGTTTGTGATGAATTTTTTAAAAAATTAAAATTTGTAATAGTTTAGGACAAGTACACAAGTGTAGTTAGATATATATAACATTTTGGCATAAGATTTTTTCAAATATTCCATTTTTTATATTCTCATAATGTTAATGTTCACATGAAAATATTTATTTAATGTGTTGAAATACTGACTTATTTATCAAAATTACAATCCAAATTATAACTTTTAATTGTGCATTCTATTTTTTTTAAATACATAGTTAATGTATTGAAATTAGATACACACACGTATTATGTTATATGATTACGAAATGTCTGATATTAGCTTCATTTTTTCATAAAATAATTTGAAAAAATACCATAAAATTAAATCTTTAATTACAAATACAGATTGCAATTTAATTTTTTTTTATATATTCAAATTAAAAAAAAACATGACATAGTCTAAGCTGCATTTTTTTTTAATATTTTCTGCTTTCTTACGTTATAACTTGAGTTGCACCATAAATGTTAAGTTGTAAGTATTTAAGATGAATTAATTTATAGAATGATCAAAATTTTTTATTATACGAAACACCGAGATGACTTATTAAGTCAAATCTTTTATGTAATAAGCATCTCTATTGCCTACAAATGAGCTTGTATAGATATTTATAAATCAATTAACATTTAAAATTAAATACATAAAAATTGTGGATTTTACGCAATAAATAAATCTTATCAAGAGAAATGATAACATTATTAAAATAAGAGGGGAAAATATCTGCATGGGCAATAAAAAAGGAGAAAATAAAAATGAATGCTACAAACCATGGACATAAAGCATATAATATTATAAAGAACATATTCATTGACTATATTCATCACTATAACTACGTGATGATTTATTAAAATATATGGATTGAACTTTTAATTTAAGCCAAATGGTACGGCACAGGGTTGTGAATCGGGTTAGGTCCAGTGGGCGTGTCTCTCTTGATATGAAAATCAGGAATTCTATCAAAATTTGTTCCCAGCTTTTCATGAATCCTGATCTTTTCTTGAGTGCGATCAAAGTTTCGAGCCTCTGAAGCCATTGAAATGATCATAAGGATCACAAAGAAGAATGTCACAGACAACTTACTTTTAGAAGCCATTGCTCTTAGACTCTAAAATTTTCTGTTTTGCACAAATGAGGCCTACATCTATTTATAATAAGAAATTTGAAATTTTTCTTTATAAGAAAGCCATATAAAATTTGTATATTCCATGTATGGAGATTGATGGGAGATCATTTTTTTGTAACAAAACTGAAAATCCAAGCAAATTTATCACTTTTTTTAATTTTTCTGAATCACGCGGATCTTCTTACCAAATATGATGGATTTTCTTTTGTAAATAACTATCTTTATTCTAAATTTTTCATTCAAAATCATTTTATGAAGTGAAAATATTTTTGATTTTACCTCGTATACTTTGACTTATATTTTTACGTCCAAAGTGAGTTTAAAATTGACTAAAAAGTTCAAATTCAAAATAAAATTAGTCACTTAATATTCTCTAAATTAAATCAATGCTTGAGATAATTATATTTTTATTTAATAATATTAAAAATATAATAACTAAATTATTGGTAAACATTATTTTAATTTTATAATTATTTTTTATCATTTATTCTTTCATTGCTAGTGGCCTTGCGGACGGACATATAGGCATTTGTTGTTAGTGCTTGTAAATTAGACATTTCATGTACTAAGAAGTTAGTTGTTGATGTTAAAACTCGATGGAACTCCATTTTATTAAAATATTTTATGCATTTTATAATTAAAAAAATTAAATTAACTTAAAAACTTATTTTTAAATATAAAATTATTAAATTCCATAAATTTCATAGATAATTTAGTGATAAATATTTAAATTTATACTCTATAAGTATATTTACTAATTAAAAAAATATTTTATATTTTGAATACATAACCTTTTTTAATTTATAAATTTTATAACATATGAATATTAAATTTATTTATTAAAATGTATTTAATTTTTAATAATATTTATAAAAAATTATATCTGCAAATAATAATTATTTTATTTTATTTTATAGTTAATTTGTCTTTAAAAGAATTAAAAAATTAAAATTATCGAATAATTATGATTAGTTATGTAAATTATGATAAATGTAAGGTTATAAAATAAAATTATAAATTAATATACGTATAAAATATATAACAAAATATTTATAATTATAATGATGAAAAAATAATAATAAATTAGTTTATAAGATGGTGTCAAATTTTTATAACAAAAATAAATATTAATAATGATAAATTGATTTATAAAATATTATGTTAATAATTTTTTAAAATAAATAAATAATTAAAAGTACTTGTATTAAATTAATTAAAATAAAAAATTATGCTAAAATACATAAATAAGGAATAAAATTAAAATTTTAATTATTTTGAAAGGGGGAAAGTGGATTTCTCACCCAAAATTAAAGAATTATTTTTCCTTCACTTGGAGAAATAAGGATTCTTAAAGAATCCTCTTTTCTTCTCTATTTTTTTCAAATAAATAAAGGAATTTTTATTATTTAAAAGATTTCTTTCTTTTTTTATGAATTAATAAAAATAAACACACAGATAAAAGAGAGAGAAAAAAAAACGCCAATTTTGTGTATCATCTAAAGCATATGAACCAAGATAATTCACTCTTTATTTTAACAAATTCAATTATTTCATAGAAATAGAGTCTTGATTTTGTTTGTAGAATTCTGTTCTTTGCACAAACAGAATTTTCAATGCAATTGATTGATAATTCTATCAAAATATCATGATTTAGTTCATTCTTAATTGTGTTTTAAAGTATTCTTTTCCACTATATGGCATTTTCAAATGGTGATCTTTCACATGTTACTCTTTTTTTTTCTTTTAAATTGAATACACCACTCATTTTTATGATTATGTTTTCAAGATGCCCTTGTTATATTATATTATATTACTCTTTTTATAATACTTTCTGTGAAATGAAATCACTTTATCAATTCTAATACTTTCTGTGAAATGAAATCACTTTATCAATTCTAATACTTTCTGTGAAATGAAATCACTTTATCAATTCTAAGTGCAAGTAAATGATAAAATATTAGTTTTATCAAGTAAAACTGAATGCCTAATCAAATACTTCAATCGCTAAACAGAAGAACAAAGCAATCCCAAATTTACCTTGTACCTGTGTTGGTCAAATTTTGTTATATTATTAGCTCCTGACGAAATACCAACAGAGCCAAGCAACACAAATTGCCATGCCTTCATTCCCATTGAATATCTTATTTTCAGAACAGTGAATAATTTTACATTAAACTGGGGCCCCGTGCTGGCACTTACAAGGTAATAATAAGTTAATGAAGTTTCCAACCACTATTGGAGACAATTTTCCGCTCAAAGACCTGGTATTTCCTCAACTCTGGATTCTATTTGCTTATTAATCTAAAATGTAAGGCAACATTCTTCAACCCGACCGAATCACTTCCACAAATAGTATAGCAAAACAGCTATTTGAACATCGCTACCGCTTCTAAGTTCGGACTGCAGTTTCTGGAGGCATGCGGAAAACTATTATACAACTATCATGTAATGTATTTTTCCTGTTGCTCTTGAAGAAGCCTTGCGGACGACTTGGCATCCAGATAAAGTGCCTTCACCTCCTCAACATCTGCCTGTACATCACAAAATAAGAAAATGTATAATGCTGATCTAGTTCATATTAACGTGCATTCCGTGGGTTTTATGGTTACCTTGCAAATGCCGTCTCGCCCATTCATTTTTGCCACTACACTGGCAGGATATAACAGTTGTACGGCATGCCTGAAGAAACAAAAAATATGCCATAGATATGTTATTATCCATACAACATGAAGTCAACAGAAAATACAGAATTTCAATCAAACCTTAAGGATGTATCTCTTGCAATCTCTCCTAGGTGGGCCAGACTCTCTTCATCTAAAACAATTTCCTCAACCTGTGCCCGAATTGCTAAAATCTGGCCAAGCAACAAGAAAGAGTATTTGGCATTTAATAATCCGTGAATGCAACCATAGACAACAAAAGCAAATAAAGCAGACTAAAACCTGGATCATCTCAGCAGGACCATATATTTGTGTTCGGATAATCACCAATCGGTCCAACAAGTCAAGAGGTATGCCATGAGGACTATTCATATCAGTGCCTCTGCATGCAGCGAATCCACATTGACATCAATAAATATCCCATAGTTAAGGCTATTTCCAGTAGACAGAAAAACCCAAAGTATTGGGAATTTCAAAGTGAGGTGTAATCAGACAGAAAACAGTGGCACGGTCATATATTAGGATAAATCATAATCATTTCCCAGTATCTCTCGCAATTATCACTGCATTCAATTTTAGGATTTTTTTTCTCAATTTTGTTAGAACTTCCAGTAATACTCATGTATTAAGGATTGCGATCCCCTTTGACAGATTTTAGTTTACTGAGAACTCATTAGGGAAAGAAAAGGTAAAACACAAAACAATTCATTGATTCACATCACAGAAATACTCTTATTCTATTATCAAATTTTAGCTAGTTTTATGATACTAACTATTAAACTTACTGTAAGAAAAAATGTTCTAACTGCACCGACATTTAACCATGCAAGCACATATTCTGCTTTCCTATTTGCAAGACACAATATTTTAAATAAAAATTGAGTTTTTCTCCCAAAAACCAAAAGCAGAAAAGGAAAACAAAGAAATCACTGCCCCCAACTTAGGAATAGACAGTGATCACCGAAAGACAAACTAAGGAGTCCACTAGATGGGAGAACTGAAAAAGACAATAAATAATCCAAACATAAGGTTTTGTAATTAAATACAGGTATTCCGGTAGTAACTAAATACAGGTATTCCGGTTAATTATGGTAGCTCCAATGAAAAAAAAATTCACATACATCAGTTGGCAGCAGTAATGGCACTTCCAATAAAATTTGCAACAAAAACTACAATTCAAAGCCCGTAAATGAAGCACGCTAGAAACATTTAACCAATGTCCAACGTTTTGTCACCAAGGCGTCTCTGTAATTCATTAAACCAGCCACAGAAGCAATGTACTTCTTCAAAGAGGAACAAAGTGCAATAATCCACTCATTGGTATTGATGATTCAGGTATCAATTAGCCAATAATTTCCCAACTCTAGTGTCATAACAAATACATGCTTTCTCAGAACTTCACAATTTTCATGATGTTATCAACAGCATAAGCTACAAAATCATCTTTCTGGTTTTTACCAGTACATTCCAGACAATTCAGGTTAATTTCATCCAAAACTGGGGTCACTATCCAATTCCTCCAACTAGGGTAGCTGGCCTTATACTGGCTATCAATATCACTGAGCGAACGAGGAACACAACACTTCTATTTCTTGCACAGAGAGTAATAACCATATGTATGCAAACTATTTGGATACACAAGGACGCACGCGCAAGCGCCCCAAGTTGTTCAGTGATTGAAAATATAACCAAAAAGTTCCATGCCACCTTATGACAACACAACACTATTCAACCTTAGTAGTAGGTGTTATGCATGTGTCCTAATCATTGGAATAACATTAATTAAATAGCTAAAATTCATAGAAGTATTCCTCAGCTAGTAGCATGTATAAATGAGAACACAAGACAACAGCTCTTCTTTAATAAAAGCTAGACTAGCTAATCCATATACTCAATTCATTTGCTTCTCAGAAACAACAGTAAGTGATTTGACACGAGTAACGGTAAGGGTGCGCCACAAGCTGCAACCAATATCTAATTGGTTCTCAAAGTAAACAATAAACTAGGGAAGGCTACTCCTAATAATATTTCTGAATTCATGTTGTTCATTAATGCTTAACCCACAGAAAACATTGGTCAAATTAATAAATGTGGTTAACTGACTCATTTTCAGTTGAAGCCCGAATGTGTTGTGATTTAAGACGAGGTTGGTACAATCAAAAATTCTGACATTTATCAACAATGTCACAAAAGTTCATACCTTATGTTACATATTCCTCTATTTGTAGCGAAGATTACTATTGGAGATAGTGAGCTTTCTAAAACACGATTTAGATATGAAAAGCACTCCATATCCAGCATATGTACCTGTAGATTGTGATTTAAGAAACATGCAACAAGCAGAAATGTGTATAGGAAGGTAAGAGGGTCAAGAGAGAGGACCTCATCAATGAATAGAACTCCAGGAACAAGCTCTGCTACACCTTCATCAATGTAACGATTAACAACCTGGCACCAACATAACCTTTTAGCCAAAGTACAGATTATATTTATCAATTTAGAGACTACTGCAGACTATTCTATCTCTCATACAATTAAGTGGCATCATGGCAAAGCACATTTACAGTGATTCTTTGTAAATAATGAAACATGGGGCTACAAAAGTAACACCTGATTTATTTCTTGTCGTAACTTGTCAGTGATTTCTGTTTTCCTGGGCTTCATCATCTGACCCATTAAAGACAATATATCTTGTCCACCTTGAGGCCTAGCATTTGCAGCATCCAGATCATGTTGTGTCACATCCTAACATAAGAAATAAACAAGTGACCATATCAAAAACTACTTGCATTAACGGTTTTATGACACTCCATTTGAACCTGATATAAACAAAAAATATTAAGCCAGAAAAATCACAACCCAAAGCTAATCTTTATTCAAGGGATTACAACCATCAAGTCCAAGACCTAAATATGCAGTGGACAATCCTCGAGAACAAGTAAGCACCTATGCAACTTGAGTTCTTACAACTTGATAAATTATTCTTGCAAAGCAATACGTTCTTTGAAAAGACTGAGCACCTCAGTGCCAGCACAACAGAGTCAGCAATCAAACTGAAAGAAGGGCTGAGCATTGCTGATTAGTATGGTTAGCAAAAAAGGCAAACTGCAAACCCATGGTCTCATAAATTAGAAACACACAAACACACACATTTGTATGGTCCAATATTGTTATCTTGAATATAACATCTTTTCGTGAAGAATACATGAAAAACACACAAAGAACCCACAACTCACATGAGACAAACCTGAACTATCTCTTTCTTTTTGTGAACTTCCCCTTTAGGAAGTGGAACATATTCTTCCGCTTCAAGGTCAAATTCGGTAGCAAACGCATCACTTCTTCCCACCCTTTTGACTGCTCCACTATTTGCTTCAATATATATAACATCTCCAACAGCCACCTGCAAGAGATCAAAATAAAATAAAAATCCAAATTCATTTCCAATCTTAAGCCAAGATAAAGAAGAATGGCCAATATGCAACAAATAACTGAAGCATGAGCAACAGTAGTTGAAACATGTCCACACACAGCTCCAAATTTACAGAAATTCAAAAGGTACAAAAAAAGAAAGAAAAAGATAAAAGAAAGCACATCAGATAGCATTGTGCATGCAATTGTTATCTTTATCTTTTCTTGAATGCGATTAAAGTTTCGAGCCTCTGAAATCATTGAAATGATCAGAAGGATCATGAAGAAGAATGTGAGAGACAACTTACCTTTATAAGCCGTTGTTCTTAGACTCTAAAATTTTATGTTTTGCGCAAATGAGGCCTACATCTATTTATAATAAGAAATTTGAAATTTTCCTTTATAAGAAAGTCTATAAAATTTGTATATTTGATGCATGGAGATTGATGGGAGATCAATTTTTTGGTAACAATGCTGGAAAACCAATCAAATCTATCCCTTTTTTATTTTTCGGTATCACACAGATCTTCTTACCAAATATGATAAATTTCCTTTTATGAATAACATTTTTTATCCTAAATTTTTCGTTTAAAATCATATTATGAAGTGGAAATATTTTTGACTTTATCAAATCTAACTTATATTTTAAATTCAAAATGAAATTAATCACTTAATATTCTCTAAATTGAATCAATGCTAGAGACAATTATATTTTTACTTAATTTTGAAAATATAATAACTAAATTATTGATAAACATTATTTTAATTTAACAATTATTTTTTATCATTCATTCTTTTATCGCTAATGGCCTTAGGGACATAGTTTTAAAGGTAGCAGTATGGTCGAGGTTAGTGGCAAAAAAAACCTAATCCTCTCTTACTACTCGTATTCTGACCTATGTTTAGCATCTTATCTAGTTTCTTAATACCACTAATGAATTTAGTTAGTTATGACCTACCATCTTTCCACTCACGAGTGAAAGCCTCAAATTCAATATCTAAAACTCTCTTTTGTTCTTCCAAACTAGAAACTAACTCAACTTATTCTTGTAATTTGATTATAAGATTCTTTTTTGCAAAATTAACAGAATTGAATATTTTTAAAATATCTTTATTCACCTTTTTAATTTTCAATCTCTCTATAAAGTTTCTCAGATGTACAATGAATATTTTTCTCATTATTTTCTTACTAGTAAGGATGACAATTATATTTGTATACCCGCAAACCCACTAATATTCACCTGTCATGGGATAGATTTAGTATGGCTCTTGGTAGGTTTGTGATGAATTTTTTAAAAAATTAAAATTTGTAATAGTTTAAGGCAAGTACACAAGTGTAGTTAGATATATATAACATTTTGGCATAAGATTTTTTCAAATATTCCATTTTTTATATTCTCATAATGTTAATGTTCACATGAAAATATTTATTTAATGTGTTGAAATACTGACTTATTTATCAAAATTACAATCCAAATTATAACTTTTAATTGTGCATTCTATTTTTTTTAAATACATAGTTAATGTATTGAAATTAGATACACACACGTATTATGTTATATGATTACGAAATGTCTGATATTAGCTTCATTTTTTCATAAAATAATTTGAAAAAATACCATAAAATTAAATCTTTAATTACAAATACAGATTGCAATTTAATTTTTTTTTATATATTCAAATTAAAAAAAAACATGACATAGTCTAAGCTGCATTTTTTTTTAATATTTTCTGCTTTCTTACGTTATAACTTGAGTTGCACCATAAATGTTAAGTTGTAAGTATTTAAGATGAATTAATTTATAGAATGATCAAAATTTTTTATTATACGAAACACCGAGATGACTTATTAAGTCAAATCTTTTATGTAATAAGCATCTCTATTGCCTACAAATGAGCTTGTATAGATATTTATAAATCAATTAACATTTAAAATTAAATACATAAAAATTGTGGATTTTACGCAATAAATAAATCTTATCAAGAGAAATGATAACATTATTAAAATAAGAGGGGAAAATATCTGCATGGGCAATAAAAAAGGAGAAAATAAAAATGAATGCTACAAACCATGGACATAAAGCATATAATATTATAAAGAACATATTCATTGACTATATTCATCACTATAACTACGTGATGATTTATTAAAATATATGGATTGAACTTTTAATTTAAGCCAAATGGTACGGCACAGGGTTGTGAATCGGGTTAGGTCCAGTGGGCGTGTCTCTCTTGATATGAAAATCAGGAATTCTATCAAAATTTGTTCCCAGCTTTTCATGAATCCTGATCTTTTCTTGAGTGCGATCAAAGTTTCGAGCCTCTGAAGCCATTGAAATGATCATAAGGATCACAAAGAAGAATGTCACAGACAACTTACTTTTAGAAGCCATTGCTCTTAGACTCTAAAATTTTCTGTTTTGCACAAATGAGGCCTACATCTATTTATAATAAGAAATTTGAAATTTTTCTTTATAAGAAAGCCATATAAAATTTGTATATTCCATGTATGGAGATTGATGGGAGATCATTTTTTTGTAACAAAACTGAAAATCCAAGCAAATTTATCACTTTTTTTAATTTTTCTGAATCACGCGGATCTTCTTACCAAATATGATGGATTTTCTTTTGTAAATAACTATCTTTATTCTAAATTTTTCATTCAAAATCATTTTATGAAGTGAAAATATTTTTGATTTTACCTCGTATACTTTGACTTATATTTTTACGTCCAAAGTGAGTTTAAAATTGACTAAAAAGTTCAAATTCAAAATAAAATTAGTCACTTAATATTCTCTAAATTAAATCAATGCTTGAGATAATTATATTTTTATTTAATAATATTAAAAATATAATAACTAAATTATTGGTAAACATTATTTTAATTTTATAATTATTTTTTATCATTTATTCTTTCATTGCTAGTGGCCTTGCGGACGGACATATAGGCATTTGTTGTTAGTGCTTGTAAATTAGACATTTCATGTACTAAGAAGTTAGTTGTTGATGTTAAAACTCGATGGAACTCCATTTTATTAAAATATTTTATGCATTTTATAATTAAAAAAATTAAATTAACTTAAAAACTTATTTTTAAATATAAAATTATTAAATTCCATAAATTTCATAGATAATTTAGTGATAAATATTTAAATTTATACTCTATAAGTATATTTACTAATTAAAAAAATATTTTATATTTTGAATAAATAACCTTTTTTTAATTTATAAATTTTATAACATATGAATATTAAATTTATTTATTAAAATGTATTTAATTTTTAATAATATTTATAAAAAATTATAGCTGCAAATAATAATTATTTTATTTTATTTTATAGTTAATTTGTCTTTAAAAGAATTAAAAAATTAAAATTATCGAATAATTATGATTAGTTATGTAAATTATGATAAATGTAAGGTTATAAAATAAAATTATAAATTAATATACGTATAAAATATATAACAAAATATTTATAATTATAATGATGAAAAAATAATAATAAATTAGTTTATAAGATGGTGTCAAATTTTTATAACAAAAATAAATATTAATAATGATAAATTGATTTATAAAATATTATGTTAATAATTTTTTAAAATAAATAAATAATTAAAAGTACTTGTATTAAATTAATTAAAATAAAAAATTATGCTAAAATACATAAATAAGGAATAAAATTAAAATTTTAATTATTTTGAAGGGGGAAAGTGGATTTCTCACCCAAAATTAAAGAATTATTTTTCCTTCACTTGGAGAAATAAGGATTCTTAAAGAATCCTCTTTTCTTCTCTATTTTTTTCAAAATAAATAAAGGAATTTTTATTATTTAAAAGATTTCTTTCTTTTTTTATGAATTAATAAAAATAAACACACAGATAAAAGAGAGAGAAAAAAAAACGCCAATTTTGTGTATCATCTAAAGCATATGAACCAAGATAATTCACTCTTTATTTTAACAAATTCAATTATTTCATAGAAATAGAGTCTTGATTTTGTTTGTAGAATTCTGTTCTTTGCACAAACAGAATTTTCAATGCAATTGATTGATAATTCTATCAAAATATCATGATTTAGTTCATTCTTAATTGTGTTTTAAAGTATTCTTTTCCACTATATGGCATTTTCAAATGGTGATCTTTCACATGTTACTCTTTTTTTTTCTTTTAAATTGAATACACCACTCATTTTTATGATTATGTTTTCAAGATGCCCTTGTTATATTATATTATATTACTCTTTTTATAATACTTTCTGTGAAATGAAATCACTTTATCAATTCTAATACTTTCTGTGAAATGAAATCACTTTATCAATTCTAATACTTTCTGTGAAATGAAATCACTTTATCAATTCTAAGTGCAAGTAAATGATAAAATATTAGTTTTATCAAGTAAAACTGAATGCCTAATCAAATACTTCAATCGCTAAACAGAAGAACAAAGCAATCCCAAATTTACCTTGTACCTGTGTTGGTCAAATTTTGTTATATTATTAGCTCCTGACGAAATACCAACAGAGCCAAGCAACACAAATTGCCATGCCTTCATTCCCATTGAATATCTTATTTTCAGAACAGTGAATAATTTTACATTAAACTGGGGCCCCGTGCTGGCACTTACAAGGTAATAATAAGTTAATGAAGTTTCCAACCACTATTGGAGACAATTTTCCGCTCAAAGACCTGGTATTTCCTCAACTCTGGATTCTATTTGCTTATTAATCTAAAATGTAAGGCAACATTCTTCAACCCGACCGAATCACTTCCACAAATAGTATAGCAAAACAGCTATTTGAACATCGCTACCGCTTCTAAGTTCGGACTGCAGTTTCTGGAGGCATGCGGAAAACTATTATACAACTATCATGTAATGTATTTTTCCTGTTGCTCTTGAAGAAGCCTTGCGGACGACTTGGCATCCAGATAAAGTGCCTTCACCTCCTCAACATCTGCCTGTACATCACAAAATAAGAAAATGTATAATGCTGATCTAGTTCATATTAACGTGCATTCCGTGGGTTTTATGGTTACCTTGCAAATGCCGTCTCGCCCATTCATTTTTGCCACTACACTGGCAGGATATAACAGTTGTACGGCATGCCTGAAGAAACAAAAAATATGCCATAGATATGTTATTATCCATACAACATGAAGTCAACAGAAAATACAGAATTTCAATCAAACCTTAAGGATGTATCTCTTGCAATCTCTCCTAGGTGGGCCAGACTCTCTTCATCTAAAACAATTTCCTCAACCTGTGCCCGAATTGCTAAAATCTGGCCAAGCAACAAGAAAGAGTATTTGGCATTTAATAATCCGTGAATGCAACCATAGACAACAAAAGCAAATAAAGCAGACTAAAACCTGGATCATCTCAGCAGGACCATATATTTGTGTTCGGATAATCACCAATCGGTCCAACAAGTCAAGAGGTATGCCATGAGGACTATTCATATCAGTGCCTCTGCATGCAGCGAATCCACATTGACATCAATAAATATCCCATAGTTAAGGCTATTTCCAGTAGACAGAAAAACCCAAAGTATTGGGAATTTCAAAGTGAGGTGTAATCAGACAGAAAACAGTGGCACGGTCATATATTAGGATAAATCATAATCATTTCCCAGTATCTCTCGCAATTATCACTGCATTCAATTTTAGGATTTTTTTTCTCAATTTTGTTAGAACTTCCAGTAATACTCATGTATTAAGGATTGCGATCCCCTTTGACAGATTTTAGTTTACTGAGAACTCATTAGGGAAAGAAAAGGTAAAACACAAAACAATTCATTGATTCACATCACAGAAATACTCTTATTCTATTATCAAATTTTAGCTAGTTTTATGATACTAACTATTAAACTTACTGTAAGAAAAAATGTTCTAACTGCACCGACATTTAACCATGCAAGCACATATTCTGCTTTCCTATTTGCAAGACACAATATTTTAAATAAAAATTGAGTTTTTCTCCCAAAAACCAAAAAGCAGAAAAGGAAAACAAAGAAATCACTGCCCCCAACTTAGGAATAGACAGTGATCACTGAAAGACAAATTAAGGAGTCCACTAGATGGGAGAACTGAAAAAGACAATAAATAATCCAAACATAAGGTTTTGTAATTAAATACAGGTATTCCGGTAGTAACTAAATACAGGTATTCCAGTTAATTATGGTAGCTCCAATGAAAAAAAAATTCACATAGATCAGTTGGCAGCAGTAATGGCACTTCCAATAAAATTTGCAACAAAAACTACAATTCAAAGCCCGTAAATGAAGCACGCTAGAAACATTTAACCAATGTCCAACGTTTTGTCACCAAGGCGTCTCTGTAATTCATTAAACCAGCCACAGAAGCAATGTACTGCTTCAAAGAGGAACAAAGTGCAATAATCCACTCATTGGTATTGATGATTCAGGTATCAATTAGCCAATAATTTCCCAACTCTAGTGTCATAACAAATACATGCTTTCTCAGAACTTCACAATTTTGCATGATGTTATCAACAGCATAAGCTACAAAATCATCTTTCTGGTTTTTACCAGTACATTCCAGGCATATATTCAGGTTAATTTCATCCAAAACTGGGGTCACTATCCAATTCCTCCAACTAGGGTAGCTGGCCTTATACTGGCTATCAATATCACTGAGCGAACGAGGAACACAACACTTCTATTTCTTGCACAGAGAGTAATAACCATATGTATGCAAACTATTTGGATACACAAGGACGCACGCGCAAGCGCCCCAAGTTGTTCAGTGATTGAAAATATAACCAAAAAGTTCCATGCCACCTTATGACAACACAACACTATTCAACCTTAGTAGTAGGTGTTATGCATGTGTCCTAATCATTGGAATAACATTAATTAAATAGCTAAAATTCATAGAAGTATTCCTCAGCTAGTAGCATGTATAAATGAGAACACAAGACAACAGCTCTTCTTTAATAAAAGCTAGACTAGCTAATCCATATACTCAATTCATTTGCTTCTCAGAAACAACAGTAAGTGATTTGACACGAGGAACGGTAAGGGTGCGCCACAAACTGCAACCAATATCTAATTGGTTCTCAAAGTAAACAATAAACTAGGGAAGGCTACTCCTAATAATATTTCTGAATTCATGTTGTTCATTAATGCTTAACCCACAGAAAACATTGGTCGAATTAATAAATGTGGTTAACTGACTCATTTTCAGTTGAAGCCCGAATGTGTTGTGATTTAAGACGAGGTTGGTACAATCAAAAATTCTGACATTTATCAACAATGTCACAAAAGTGCATACCTTATGTTACATATTCCTCTATTTGTAGCGAAGATTACTATTGGAGATAGTGAGCTTTCTAAAGCACGATTTAGATATGAAAAGCACTCCATATCCAGCATATGTACCTGTAGATTGTGATTTAAGAAACATGCAACAAGCAGAAATGTGTATAGGAAGGTAAGAGGGTCAAGAGAGAGGACCTCATCAATGAATAGAACTCCAGGAACAAGCTCTGCTACACCTTCATCAATGTAACGATTAACAACCTGGCATCAACATAACCTTTTAGCCAAAGTACAGATTATATTTATCAATTTAGAGACTACTGCAGACTATTCTATCTCTCATACAATTAAGTGGCATCATGGCAAAGCACATTTACAGTGATTCTTTGTAAATAATGAAACATGGGGCTACAAAAGTAACACCTGATTTATTTCTTGTCGTAACTTGTCAGTGATTTCTGTTTTCCTGGGCTTCATCATCTGACCCATTAAAGACAATATATCTTGTCCACCCTGAGGCCTAGCATTTGCAGCATCCAGATCATGTAGTGTCACATCCTAACATAAGAAATAAACAAGTGACCATATCAAAAACTACTTGCATTAACGGTTTTATGACACTCCATTTGAACCTGATATAAACAAAAAATATTAAGCCAGAAAAATCACAACCCAAAGCTAATCTTTATTCAAGGGATTACAACCATCAAGTCCAAGACCTAAATATGTAGTGGACAATCCTCGAGAACAAGTAAGCACCTATGCAACTTGAGTTCTTACAACTTGATAAATTATTCTTGCAAAGCAATACGTTCTTTGAAAAGACTGAGCACCTCAGTGCCAGCACAACAGAGTCAGCAATCAAACTGAAAGAAGGGCTGAGCATTGCTGATTAGTATGGTTAGCAAAAAAGGCAAACTGCAAACCCATGGTCTCATAAATTAGAAACACACAAACACACAAACACACACACACACACACACATTGTATGGTCCAATATTGTTATCCTGAATATAACATCTTTTCATGAAGAATACATGAAAAACACACAAAGAACCCACAACTCACATGAGACAAACCTGAACTATCTCTTTCTTTTTGTGAACTTCCCCTTTAGGAAGTGGAACATATTCTTCCGCTTCAAGGTCAAATTCGGTAGCAAACGCATCACTTCTTCCCACCCTTTTGACTGCTCCACTATTTGCTTCAATATATATAACATCTCCAGCAGCCACCTGCAAGAGATCAACATAAAATAAAAATCCAAATTCATTTCCAATCTTAAGCATGTCAGAGACCCAAGATAAAGAAGAATGGCCAATATGCAACAAATAACTGAAGCATGAGCAACAGTAGTTGAAACATGTCCACACACAGCTCCAAATTTACAGAAATTCAAAAGGTACAAAAAAAGCAAGAAAAAGATAAAAGAAAGCACATCAGATAGCATTGTGCATGCAAAAGCGAAGAGATGATTAGAGCTCACTTTCTCCTTGATCAAGGCATCATAAATAGTGGGGTCCAACTTCAGTTGCTTGGTTCCTTTAACAGTTTTTAAGCCAATAATTACATGACTAATGCTTTTACCATAGCCACCTGTCACACTCTCAGTTTCCTCAGGGGAGAGTTCAGTCACCTAAAACATGACCAGAAACAGGATTCAGGTACAAGTCAAAGATAAAAGCAAAATAGTAATCACAATCACATCAGGCCATTGATAGAGAATCGCATCTGAATACAGCTTACCTCTCCTTCATAGACCGCTTTATTTTCCTTGATCCGTAGACCAATAGCCCGTCGGAAATTTTCCATCAAAACCTCTGTTTTCTTTACTTCCGAGGAGTATACTTCTGAACCAACCATTGGGCAAAAAGGAACCTGCCAATACATAATAATAATACACCTTTTATATGCCTGAAGATCTTTTTATAAAAACAGAAGCATTAATGAAAGATTCTTACTTGGATAATGAAGAATGCAGTAAATATTTAGAAACACATAAACATGCCAGTAGTACCTTGCTCCCAAGCTCCTGGGATATTCCAAGTGCCAATGCTGTCTTCCCAGTACCAGGAGGGCCAGCCAGTAAGAGTGCTCGACCAGCCATCTTCTTCTGCCGAATCATATCAACTACAAGACCAGCTGCTTCTCTTGCCTCCGCTTGACCCACAAAGCCAGCAGCCAGAGGCGCTGCATTTCCACTTGCCTAAAGAAAAAACAATCAGAAAAATTCACAAATGTAAGTCAACATGGAATTGGAATGTAATCACATAAACTAGTCTGACTCCATGAACACTACTGCGCATCACACAATTAACCTATCAGCATGTACCTTTTCCATTCATCGTTCATCAAAATTATGGCTCCAGATAATTAGTAGAAAAGAAAAGGAAAACAAAAAAGCACAAAACAACTAACTCAAAATTTAGAAACACAAATGCATTTCGTGCATCCATATTCCCAGGGCTTGTAAAAACCCATGATGAATAAATTAAAGAAGCAAAACCAAACTATAGCAAATCAAGCAACAAAACATATACATTTTTTTTTCCGAACAGAGACTAAACCCTAAACCTTATAAATGGCTGAGTTTAATGCTTTTTTGGTGGCAATCGTAGCAAAAAACCCTTAAAATAATTATCACGATTAGAGGGCTGAGAACGAGGGTGAACCTCAAGGCCAAGGCCTTTAATGTGAGTGTGAGCAGCGACTCGCTGCTTCTTGGCAGTAGACTGAACTTCTTCAATCTTCATTTTGTCCATCTTTTTTCGCCGTCTATGTATTTGCTCCTCTTTGTCATGAGCTTCAGGTCGGAGCTTGCTTTCGGTTTCTAGGAGTCTCGGATCCGACTCGTTGCGTGCTGCAAAGCAAGACGGTTAAAAGGAGAGATATATGAATGTTGGAGTGGAATTTTTCATTAAACGACTCCTGGGTTTATACTAATTACTAGCGATATCTTGCAGAAACATAAAGATAACACCCAATATAATGACGTGCCTTGCAATTCTTGTATCTCTGCTTCGTTGGTTTGGGTTTTAATACACCAAGTCTTAGGGAAATCTATATTAATATTTAACTTCTAATTCTTCCATACAAATAATTTTTTTTTAGATAAAATATATATATTTAAAATTTTATTATATTTAAAGACTAAAAATTCAATATTTGAATAAATTATCATTTATTATTGAATTAACAAACACTATTATCTCTACGAATTTTATTAAAAAAATTAGAATGAAAATAATTATTTTTAATAAAATTTATAAAGAGACTATAAATAATATATTAAAAAATTATTTTTATACTAATGTTTTTTAATAAATTTTACAAAAGGAGTATTGTAAAAGTTGTTTACTCATCATGGACAACTTTCTTTTATCCAAAAGTTAAATTTTTGTACTAGAAATTTGGCACTTGGACTGCAAATGTTAATGGGCTTGAAAATTGGTTCATTTTTATTCAAAAAAAAAGCCCACAATAATTATGGTTTAAAAGCTACTTCACCAAGAGACCAAACAAAATATATGTATTTTTTAGTACTGTTAATTTCAATATTATTCTTTTATAACACTATGATTTAGATTAATAATAGAAAATATGATCAAGGTAACTCTATTTAATCGCATTTATGCAAATATTTATTCATTAATTACGATAAATTTTATTGTCATTCTTGTGACATTTTTATCTAATAGTATCAGATAATAAATTTTTATCACTTTATAACCTTTAAATTTTATAAAGATAAATTTTCATGCCATACATATTTCAATTTAGTTAATTATCAATTTATGCGTACTATGTAATAACTAGTTTTTTTTTAATTTTAAATTTTAATCTTATTTTCTTAATTGAATTATTTACACGCATGATATAAATTCAAGATTTTTAGTAATTTTATGACTAAATTTATTATTTTAATCTTATACTTAAACATTAAATATAAATATTATACAATTTATAAATATCTTAGTTATCTTATTACAATAGTTAAAATTACTCTATATATATACTTTAATTAGGTCATAGTTGTAATTAAATTTTAATAATCATTATACCTCCGAATAAAAAGTATCGTTTTGACTCCGAATAAAACATTAAAATTAATCAATGTTCTTAATTTAAAAAGAAAAATATATTTTGATGAATATTAAACAAAAGAATGATGATTATAGTGAAAAGATTGAAGATTTAGTGAAAGAAAATGTCCAACCATCGTAAATAATGCAGAGAGTATACAATATATATCTTAATTTTTGTAATTAAATTTTAAAAAAATGATTGATATTTTGATTTTATCAAATAAAATCTTGATAAATTTTCCTAAATCCCCAAATCTCAAAGCAGTAGAATTGCAACCATTCATCTTCTACTGGATTTTGCACTCAATCAATTCTACTGCTTGCATCTTTTTTTTTAATGCATGCGAACTAAGTTATCATTCAACCATTCATCTTCTACTGGATTTTGCACTCAATTTTTCACAGAATTCTTAGCGGAAAAAGCTATCTCAAAAATGACAGTGACAAACTGTAGTATTAATGAAACTGTGACCGAGAAGCAAATTATTGACTACACCTTGGCTTTTCTATTCTCAACCATTGTTCTTATTAGATATGGAATGCATACACCAATGTCAACCTCCAGTTGAATATCAAGTGCAGTGAGATTTAGGGAAGAAACTTCTCTCAAATAAAGTTCGGTTAGAACTTAAAACAGCTAATAGCTCAATCGAACATAAATATATTATTTGTCAAATCAAAATAAAGATAATAAAATAGTTAAATTAAAAAATAAAAATTTATTCATGTATATAATATAAAAATTTTATATTTTATAAATAAATACTAACAAATTCTTGATTTAAAATCTATAAAAGAATATATATATATATATATATGAGAGTTATATAAGTGTTTTGACTTAAATTTAAATTTAATTACTTTATATTAAAGTAATTAATAGAACGTATCTATTAAATAGTTAAAATCCTAAATCATAAATTTATGCAAAATTTTAGTTAAAATTATTTTATAATATAATATAATATAATTATTTAATTATAAAATAAAATAATTATTTGTTAGTAATAAATTAAAAAATAAAACGAAATATCTCTTAAAATTTGTTCTAAATTTATACAATCACTCAACTGTGTATGTGGAATTGGTACAAGTTATTAACATACTCATCACTACTTTTTATTTAGTATGGCTATTAAATTTAATTTCAAAGTAGCAATATTAAAATTCTTATCCAATGACCACAACATAAAACTATTCATATATCTCGTTTTCTTTACAATTCGAAACTGTTTTTGGTCATTGATCTCATTCTCAAATGATTAGCAAGCTGTCTTCTTTACTCTTCTTTGCCTAAACCAAATGGCCACTCTCGGTGGAAATTCAAGTCCTTTGAACGCGGAATTAATTAATTAATTAATTTGGATAATTGAATATATGAATAGTTGACCGGAGGCTGTGGACCGTGGCGGCCGTTTCCTTGTTTGCAGATGAAACCATTGACGTATAATGGTGACACCAAAACAACGCGAAGGCTGACTTTGACATCTGTACAATTGAATTGACTTCTTCTATATTTTCCATGTTATGCTGCGTTGATTTGAATGAATTTCACTTTACGAGTACTTGAAAAATAAATTACAAATCCTAATAATAATATAATTCTATTGTCATCAAATGTAAGATCCTTTAGCAAAATTGTACTTTGTATTTTAAATTTTCTTCAATTTATTCAAATTAATATTATCATTATTGTTTAAATTATGATTTTTATTATCGTTCCACCCTCAAACAGAAATCTCTAATTTTGGACCCTTGATCAATAGCAAATTTCTTTTATTTTTATTAATGCATTCCCAAGCTGACTGTTTCCTCTATGAAATTTGCTCTTTTCACCGTGTTGACTTGTTATAATAGAGGCAGGCTGGCTTGGCCCTCTTATGCATTGTTGGTTTTGTTAGGTCACCCATTTCTTTCTTCTACCAAGTCATAACGTATTGTTATTTTTAGTATTATCATTTAATTTTTTACCATTTTACAATTTATATAATATAAATTATGCGGTAAAATATTTGTATCAAAACTCTCTCTTTGCCTATTTAAATTAATTTGTCATTATGACTAACAAGGATTTATCTTCCCACTGTCTACTATAATCTAGTTTATGCAAAATTCCATAAGCTAACACCCTTCACTTGTATATGTACGGACATTCTAATTGAAAAAAATATAAATACAGTTTTGAATAAAATTATAAAAAGTTAATTTCAAATTTAAATTAAATTAAAAATAGTAAAATTAATTTAACTACAATTACGAGACAAGATTCCAATTGCAATTGCATTTACAATTATTATTATTATATCATGTTTTTAATATTCTCTTACATCTATATTAATATGTTAGTAGTTGATGGCTTTTTTTTTGTTTTAATATTATGATATTTATTATAAAAATAATAATCTTAAATAAAGTGATATATTATGTATAAATTAAATAATTAATTGATAGCTAATTTTGAATTATTTATTATGTTAATTAATTTTAAAAAATTAAAATAACGTGTAAATATTTAAAAATAAAATTAAGAAACATGCACCATTAGTCCTTGTCGTAGAATAAATAAAATTAGAGCTTGTCGTAGAAACTAGTGGCTGTGAGTCAGCCAATCACGTGCGCGCCAATCAATCACAACAAACAGGAGATCAAAAGTACACGTGTCAATAAAATTAAAGAATCTTTTCTGGTTTTTATATTGTGACCGTCACTGTCACGGCGAGTTGAGTCACTCCCTTCGAATATCTCATCTTCATCTCCTCTCCCCGTCGTTTTTGGATTAGAATAGAATATTAGATAGGCAGGTTCGCGTCGTCGTTTCATTCAATACAGTACGTAACTCGTAAATGACATGATTCGTGTAAAACGTGACAGTAACATTTTAACAGGACGCCTCCCACGTGTTTTCTGTTTTCCCCCCTTGAAAAGACGTTCGGGCTTCCCTTTGTTTATAACAGAACGCGTATGTTACGTACGAAGCGATAATAATCTGATTTTTTTTTCCCGTTTATGTTAGTTAATTAACGTAATAAATAATTTATAAGCGAAGTTATTCGTTATTTATCACATTAATATTATTTATTACATTAATTTATTTCCCAATGGTTCTATAATCACTTCATACATACGACAACGTTTGATGTTTTTATAAGGTGATTGATGTCTTTATTATAATTTTTTTTTATTTTTTTATTAATTATAATTTTAATTTATATAAAGTTAAAATACGATAACGATCGTTAAAGTCAAACATAGAAATCTAGATGTGCTAAATTAACAAGGCGTTGATTTCAAGCATGCCAGCCATATGTATATTAATTTTTTATTAATTATTTTATTCAAATCAATGTAAAATAATAAAAATTAAAATTTTAATCTCATCCACTAATTGATTACATGTACTATTAAATAAACAAGTCATACTACAATTTGATAATTATATAGTATAAACATTGTACTATAGCCGTTAGATTGCATTTTATGTCATCCAACGGTTTACAGTAAAAGCATATATATTATCGCATTTTAAATATATTATTATCATCAAATTATTGTAACTTTAAATTAAATTTAATATTAATTAAATAATTGTATAATTTAAATTAATACAATATTAATTAAATTTATTAAATAATTGTATAATTTTAATAGTTAAAAAGATACAAATATATTAGTTTAGTATTTATACAGTAAAAATTAATATCACTGCCAAACAAAGATCCAAAATAATTGTAGAAAAAGACGGAGAAAACAGAAGATAATTGTAGACACATTCAAAGAGTTACACAGAAGGTACTCTTCGTAATTAGCTGTTCTTTTAGGCTTTTTAGTTATACCCATAAATTCAAGCATCTATTTTCCTAAAAGCTTTGCTTGCTTGGTTAGAGAGTGATTTGTAAACACCGAAATTCGTTAGTATCTCTGACCATATTTAATTTAACCCTATGTTAAATAGTTACTCGTAAAAAGTAAATTCATTAAAAAAATAATATTTAAAAAATTGCTAAGTTTAACAACAAATATAAGTTTGTATTTATTTACCGAAAGAAATATAAATAAAATTCTATCGATGCAAAACAAAATAATTTTCAATATTTTATAAGAAAATAAAATAAAAGAAATCAAATACACACGCACATAAAGATAATATAAATTTAATAATAATAATAATATAAATATAAAAAATGTTAATTATAAATAATATTTTGTGTTGAAATAAAATTTTATATAAGATAGTATATAAGAATTATCGATCAAATCATATTATTAACTTTTTTTCTCTAGTATTTATTATTATCTTTTATGATGAGATAATTTATTAACAGAAATTTGTTCAACTAGTAGGAATGATGAGGTATTATATTCTCTCTACTTCATACTTTCTCATACATTGACTAGTGTACATCATTCTTTGATTTAAATTTTAAAATAAAAAATATTAAAAATAATTTTAAAAGAATAATATAATATATTTGTATTTTATATTTAATTTATTATATTGAAACTCTACTATTCTTAAAAAATACCATCACGGTATAATTTTAGTTTTATTTAAAATATTATTGCCATTGTTATTTTAATAGCATTACTTCAAAATAAAAAATTAAATATATAAAAATATAAGGTATACATACTATATTATATTGTGATGTCAATTTATACAAAAAAAATAAAAATTACTGTTTATTTAAAAAATATTTATTTTAATTTTAATTATAATTGATTTTTTTCGTTTTTATATTAAATTAAAGAAAAATATTCGAATTTATGACCCATCGCAATGGTTGGAATTTACCGCGCAATTCTAAGTTTTAACCCTTAACGAAAAGTCAAATGGTTAACGACGGTCAAAGTCTGCAAGGAAGATGCCAGCCAACGGCGGAGGCGCCTAGTATAAAATCCACAATAGGATATCTAAACTCACAGAACCTGTGTATCGTCCCTCTCCATCAAAACGACTACCTCTATTCGTGGGTCCCACGCTTTCCAACCTTGCACTTATCGCATTCAACACGTCAACAGATGATATTGCTTAAGTGACAGCAGCGTCACTCTATTTCCTGAACTAGTCGCCGAGTTTTCACTCCAACGAATGTCTCCTCCCCTCCCTTTCTCTTCTCAAGTCTCAACACCTAACCAAAGCGAGTAACGATTTTCAGACACGAACGCCGTCTTGTCTCGATACGTAGTCTCAACTCGGGAAGTCGGTGGAGTGAGTTTGCTCGAGTTGACTCAACCAGCT
This sequence comes from Xylocarpus granatum, assembly GCA_019650275.1. Lineage (NCBI taxonomy): Eukaryota > Viridiplantae > Streptophyta > Magnoliopsida > Sapindales > Meliaceae > Xylocarpus > Xylocarpus granatum. The sequence continues at coordinate 291,527 of BNST01003255.1, read as the reverse complement.
AAAGAAACTCCCCATCTTAAAAAACTGCTTGCGGATAATCCAGTTGTAAAAATTAAATAAATAAATAAAATTCGAAAAAAAAATAAAATAAATTTCAATGTCTCTTTCTCTCACACCATAACAATTTGTTTTGTGTGTCAACGAGGTCAAAACAGAGGCAAAGGGATCAGAATATGAGAAATATAATTAAAAGATAACCATTAAAAGTGTGGGGAAGGGAAGGCGAGAGGGAAGGAGGGGTTTCAGAGAATAAAATAACAATAAATAAAAAAACCTCGTGTCATTTAGCAGCACCTGGTAATTGCGAAAACAAGAAACAGAAACAGAAAACAAAAAGCCTCTCATATTTTTCTTGTTTTGTACCTAATTTTAATTTTCTCTTCTCTGTTTTTTGTCGTTCGGTTTGGTTTTCCCACAATAAGGTCGAGAGGTTTTTCTGTTATCTTACCATAATCTGAGAAACGAAGGTAGGAAAGGAAAGGGAGGAAACTCTCACGTTTGTTGGTGTCAGAGGAAGGTTGATTCTTTTGATCATATCTTAAAAATCCTATCTCGAAGCAGTCCATTTCCTCGTCATCATCAATACCCAAGGAGAGAAATAACAATATAGTATTTTTCCAGGTCAATTTTGATAGGCAAACAGGTTTACCCCTTTTGTTTCTTGATCATCGACCAGCAAAACTAGCCACCAAATTGGTTTTCTGATTTCTGGGTTCTTCCCAATTGGGCTGGAAATCTATTTTCCGTTTCTGGTTCATATCCAAATCACTTGATAAGCAGTTTTCGATTTTTTTAGAATCATATGAAACTCCATTTTTATAACCTTTCTATTTCCAAAGATCCCATTTTTGATCTGAACTGAGCATTTTCGGATCCTTGTTTTGTTTTCTCAACCATGTCAGTGAAATCAGGGTCTCTAGATAACTGGAGAAACTATTTCCGCTCCGCAAATGGTGATATTTTTGATATTATCGATCACGCAGTCATGGTAGCAGCTTTGGATTGCCCCAAAGAATTTAAGTTACGCAGGGATCGTATTGCTGAGAAGTTGTTTACATGTAAATTGACTCGGTGTTCAGGTTGCAATCGTGTAGAGTGGGCTGTTTCTGGTAGTGAATTTGACGAGGATGAAGACGATATGATTGGATGTAAGGGGGATGGGTGTGAGTTTGAGGCCGGTGGTAGTAAAGAGAGCAAGGTCAATAGTAGTAGAGATGATCATGTTAATAATCAGATTCTTAGTAACTTTAGCTATGGAGATGCTGAGGCATTGACTGATGAGATTGAGGAAGAGTCTCAGGTTGTTGGTGAGGTCCTAAGGATCAAAGAGATTCTTTTCAACAGCCAAGATGAGGTTTCTATTCGTTTCCTTCAGAACTTCATTAAACTGTTCATTGTTTTGATGACACTTTTGTGTGTTTGTTTAGTTTTCTGGTTGTTGATTGGTGTTATTTTGGTTAATGCTTGTTACAGTCTGATTCTGTATTGTTTGAATCATTGAGAAGGCTTCAATTGATGGCTCTGACTGTAGATACTCTCAAGGTTTGATGGAATCTCTCTTTAGCCTTTGAATGTGTAGAAGTTTTTGTTTCTGCTCTTGTTTTTGGACTAATGGAATAACTCTTCCTTCCAGGCTACTGAGATTGGAAAGACTGTTAATGGCCTCAGAAAACATGGGTCCAAGCAAATTCGGCATCTTGCTCGGACTCTTATCGAGTATGCGTTCTGTTCTTGTGACTAAGTACAAATTGTACTGTCCCTTTTCTGTTATAATAAGCTATTGAGTGATATGCTGTTTAATAAATTTGATCTAAATCTTTTTGTCCTCTTGTGTACGTTTCCCGAGAATCAACACCTTCTGGGTATAACACAGGATTCACTGTTTTTAGTTTAGTGACAGTAATGACTGTATATTTTTCTTGTATGCCTTTCTGTGATATCTGCTTCCACGTTTGTGACATTCAGCAGATACTTAAACTATCTTTGGCACATCAATAAGCTATAAGCTTTTTAGGGTGAATAAGTGTCCAATTTGGATTACTCACTTGGTATGTCTTGCCTATTTTTGTTGGATTGATGTACTCTTTCTTCTATCTTTTACTATACTTTTTTGTGAAAGGTCTTTTTTTATGCTAGTTTCTCCATTTGCTTTCTTTATCTGTCAATCTGCTGGATGACTAAGGCCACCCTGTGTCATTTTGCTTCTGCAAGTTTGTCAGTTCATGAATGAGGCAAATGCTTAGTAGTGTACATATATGCATATTTTTTTAGCTTGAACGCATGTAAATAAGCCAGGCCATTGTTAATGTCAAATTTTCTAGTTAGTTAGTGGTTTACTTGATTCATTTTGATGTATGAATGGACACGATGCTTGGCTTTGTTCTTTTTCATTTGAACCATGGTATGGAGTAATAAACTTATTTGCTAATATTCCATATTAACTGACTTGTTTTGTGAATTTCAGGGGTTGGAAGGATTTGGTGGATGAATGGGTCAGCGCTACAAAGGCCATCGCTGGTAGGAACATGTTTGCGAGTATTTTGCAATTACCAGAGTTGTATTTTAATGCTTTCCAATTTTTAATTGAAACTAGTGAATGAATTAGATTTATCAATGTATTTGTGGGTGCAGAAGGTACTCCGGATTCAGTGAACCCATCTGTTGTTGATGAAGAGGAAGGGCTTCCATCTCCTCCTCTGGATGAACTAGCTTTCTTTGCAGCTCCAACTGCCGGGATAGAGCTCTCACAGGTGTTTTTATTTTGTCCTTTCTGTTTCAAATATAATGGCAAAAATAGTTTGCGTGTTTGTTTTATTATTGTAGGCTGACTTGATTTTGTTTATCTGGATGTCACCATAAACGAAACACTTGAAGTTTTTTGATGGCATGGATGATGATGGAAGTGAGTTCAATTTGCTATCTCTTATGCTTCTATTAGATAGCTTTAGCTGTTTGGTTCCTTATATAAATTTCCCACTTATAGGATTCCTGATTATGATTGGGCAATGTTGTTTCAGATCCTCGAAACAGTGGGGAATTCATCAAGAACCGTGAAAATGGTAGAAAACCATCAGTGGAGAACCAAAATATCGCTCAACGGAAACAGCAGAGTCCAAATGAAGTGAATATTCTTGCCAAGGAGAACAAGAATCAACAAATGAAGAGACAAGAAGCTGCAGTAAAACCTAATAAACCCTCCTCGAACACCAATTCTGGTTCTGGGAGACCTCTCAAGCAAAGTACCGGGCATAAAGTAAATAATGAATCCAAGTTGCAGCATAAGTCTGGGAAGGCTTCCCTCCATAAGAGGCCAGTCAATAATCAACATGATGTAAGGGCAAAAATTTCTGCTTGTTTTGAATTTATAATCACGATTTTATCTGACCTATGTTTCTTGTGCAAATTAGAAACTCAAGTCTTCGGATGAAGTTTCCGTCCAAGCAAAACTTGAAGCAACAAAGAGGAAACTGCAGGAGAGTTATCAACAAGCAGAGAATGGTTTGTCTCTTTCCCTTTAGAGTTTAATGTCCTCTCTGTTTTAAAATCTGAAATTCTCATTTTGATACTTATTTGTTCATAGTGCATTTGAAATACATTACAGAGAGACTGCTTCAAAAAAAAAGAAAAATCTTGTGACTCAGGATTATGGTATAATAGTGTAAAATGGACTCAACATTTTAATTCTGACTGTTCATGTTCAACAGCGAAGAAGCAAAGGACGATACAGGTCATGGAGTTGCATGATCTCCCTAAGCAAGGACTAAGTCACAGAAATCCACACATGAGGCCTGGAAACCACAACCGGCATTGGGCAAATGGTCGGCGGTAGCTTATCTAGTTTGGAAGACTGTTTTGATAGCCTACCAAGTTTCTTCCATTTCAAAAACTTATGGAAGAACAACAATAACTCTCGGGTGATTGTCTTGCCCCACAAGCATTGCTAATTAGGATCTCATTCACTCCTTTTGGATGGGGGCCATTATGAAAACAGAGAGAAAACAGCTTTTCAAACTCTTATGGTACATTCATGACATTTTAGTTACAGAGACTTGTATTGATGGAAATTAGGGGTAAGGTTATCTCTTGTCCATCCCGAGTTCCGAAATTTTCTGGCATCTAGATGAATTTTCTGTAAAGAGTCCTGTTTTGAACCTGAACATTTGATTGACACTACCAAACATTTTTTTCACCTCGGAAACAGACATATTTCTGGCAGGATGGTATAGTTAGTTTGCACAAAATAAGTGCGCTTATATGAATTGATATTCTTCTGTAATCTGCTTATTATGAACATACAAGGAGGTTGAATCCCTTTACACACTGTTTCTCGTCCATGTTTTTGCCCCATCGTTTTGGCTACCCAAAGAACTCTAGGCAGAGGACATTCATTTCTACGAATGAATGTTTACATGGGTGTGCGGATCAAGTGATTCATTTTTGCAGGTTCATACGTGAGTTCAAAAGTTTTAAGTTTATGAATAAAGATCAAGCACTAACATCTAAGGTGCAACAGTTGGTTCATATGTAACTTTTATCTAAAGATCGAGATTTGATGTTACACACAAGAGTTTGAGCATATTTGGAAGTTGAATTCCAATATATACCATTGTTGTCATGCACTTAAGCAGATACAACTTGAGCAATTGGAGTAAGAAACCCAATCTTAACTGACAGAAAATTTGGTAAGCTTTTGATGTTTGAGAATAAAGTTTGGTTTGAAGTAGTGATCAGAAGTGTTGGATTTGGTCTTGGTAAGGCAATCTTAAAAATTGTTAGTGAAAAGCTTAAGCCTAACGAAGCATAAACTTAGCGTGCAAGCTGAAGCAATGTAAGATAAATCTGCAAGAATGGAGTTATTTTAATATCCATTTTTATCATTAATTTCAAACTAAATTAGGTTTCTCCAAGAATGTGTCCCTTTCATCTTTTCAAAGACTTTTTGCATGTGGGATTTTTTTTTAATCAATTCAATTAGAAAATGTGATATTACCTTCAATTTTTGTTTAAAAAAAAAGATTTTAAATACCAAATTTATAATCAAATAATAAGTTACGTATATTATTAAATTTTAAATAAATATTTATTTTTATTTAAACATCAAAAATTTAATTATTATACAAAATAATTATATTATAAAAATAAAAATTTTTAAAATTATATTTTATATTTTAAAAATTTGAATAATTATAATAAAATTTTGATCTATAAATTATTATTTTAAATATAATACTAATAATTATTAAAAAAAAAGGAGAAGACGAAGAAGAAGAGTAAAGGCAAAGGGTAAAAGACGAAAACAACGAAATTGGAAAACAACCTTTTCTTTTTTTTTCCAGAAAAGGGTATAAAAATGGAACCACCAAAAGCAAAACAGATTCCTTCCTCTGTTTTTTGTTTTAATAATTTGCAGTCCACTTTGACCATTAACTTTCCACGTTGCCTTCTTCGTCAAACTCAACCCATGACTGGTTGTTTTTGCTTCAGCTTATTTTTCAAAAGCTGTTTTCGCTCTTCTTACGAAACTTGTTTTCGGAAACAATTTGATCGTTTTTTAAAAACATGTTTTGTTTTTGGAAACAAAATTAGTATTTTTAAATTTTTCAGGCGGTGCTGGTGAGGGAAGAGACGGCGAAGTAGTAGCAATTTGACCGATTCTCGTTGGGCCGTGAAGGAGGGGGAGGGAGGAAATTGGTATCAACTTTTTTGTTGTTGTTGCTGCTGCTGCCGGCGTTTGCCCCCACCTTCTTTTGACCGTGAATTTCCAAGATGAGAATCAATCGAGATTCCATTCCATTTCCAAAAGCAAGTCTTGCGTATGAAATTTTGTGAAATTGGATTGGATACACATATTCATGCATCCTCACAAGTATTTAACTTTTAATTGCAATATTAAATTAAAATCTAATTTTAATTAGACCAAACGTATAACTCAATTAATATAATATTTTATTTTAATAAATTCTAAATGTAGGGTTTGTTAATTGTTGGTTAGGTCTTACCAACTTTCATTGTTCACGTGGGCATAATCACAAAGTGGTTAGGCTTAGGCATGTTTTAATCAATTAAATTTGCCCACGTGCATATATCTAGTATTATTTTAGTTACTTACCTACAAATTATTATTATTATTTTTTACACAAATGGATGATTCTTTGGGTTTGGTGAGGTGGTGGAGTCGTCAGTTTACAAGTATCTGCCCACGACAAGCGTAATTTTATTGCCTGATTAGGTGCACATTCACCAATAAATCAAACCATATCTAATAGGAAATGTTTTGGGAATGTTGGATTAATTGTAGGAATGAAAGAGGTAGAATATTATAAGTAAGAACAATATGAAATGACGAAGCAAACCTAAAACAATGTGTACATCAAATGAGAGAAACTCCTGGTTTTTGAGTGTGAGTTTCGTTGTCTTGTAGGGAGAAGAAGTCAAGCCAGAGGCAATTGTGCCTCTATTTGCTTGCTTAAAAAGTAACTTGGGGGTAGTAGCAACTTTGTGTCAGATCGATGACTTTTTTGGTTTATGCTAGAGAGGAAAATTCTACAGTTTTGTCGGTGTTTTACATAGAAAACTGGGGCATCTCAGTGAATAGACAACTGTAAGGAAAAAGAGACTTTAGTGGAATGCACCTTAGCTAGACTAAGTAAATTTCAGATTTGTTCAAGAAAACTAAAATTGAAAGTTGTAAGATCAGCATCCAAGAAAGATGAGAATAAAATTATGATGTGTTGATATCTATTTCACTAGTGAAGGAAAATTAAAAACACAAAGTCATTAAATATAATTGCAATTATAACTTATCAAATGAGAATATAAAATCGTCAAATAAATTTTTAATATGATTATAATTATTTAAATAATGATACAAAGTCGATGAATTTTTTTTAATTTTTTTTGGACAAAGATTTTTTACTAAGTATGATATATTCATGTGAATACTTGTTTAATATGAATTAAATTAATTATATGAAATATATTTAATAAATAATTCATAATCAATTTATATATAAATTTAAGTAATTTTATAATTATTTATAAAAAAATTATTTTTTTATAAATTAAATTTACTTACCAAACCGTAAACCCATTGTTGTTACTTTTTTCTATTTTTTTTAAAATCATGCAAAATTTATGCAATGTATAATTTTATCAGTTGATGTCGAAACCACTTAAAAAATTACTACTATAGATCATCCTATGAACGTATCATACGTATACATATATAAATGAATAGATGCATATGTATGTTTATGTAATATAAACGTTGTAATACCTATTGTGGTCCGACATGAAGTCTTAATATATGATAATGATGGAGGCTCAAGACAATAAAATTTTATTATGTAAAAATTATGAAAAAAAAAGTATATGAAAACAAGAAAGTATGACTTTTTAGGCACGTAGAGAAAATGTTGATGAGTTAAAGAGAGTTTACGGGATGATGATTTTCTATAAAGTATACCACATTGGACGAAACTGTATTTAGACATACCATCACATATCGTAATTTGTGGTGTACAGAAATATTAAATGTCATACACCATGTATTCTCTGTTTTTATTGTATGAAATTGTTTTATAGAAATTCTAATTTTTATATCAGTACGAGTAAAGTTTGATTTTGAAATAAATTTCAAAATATATATAAATAACATATTTGTTTCTTTTAATTTTTTAAGTATCTAATTTAATTATGTCTTAATATTTGTTATTTCTTAGAAATTAAAAATTCAAATACTAATATTTAAAGAGACTTTGGAGTGGTTCAAATTATTTCATTGTTTTGGCTCAATTCATTGATGGACAAATGCCTCCAAATCAGATATCAATTCACGTTCCTATGATTAAAGTTTACTGTTGTCCACTGTGTTATGTTGGTGACCTTAATTGACTTAGAATCTCTTTGAAAGTAGCCAGGGGCCATTATTACGCTGATAAGGATTACAATTAGTAGAGACAGAGGATCACAATTCTTATAAATCATTTATTCACATTGAAAAAAAATAGAGGCATCACCATCAAAGACAAAGAATGAGAGTGGGAAAATCTCAAAATTTGGTCCCTTTGTCTAGAGTAGTGAGACTATAGCCACACAATATTTATATTCTGTGGGGGGTGTCTTTATTGTTATTATTATTACCACAGAAACATCTTACAATAAAGTGGGTAGTAGAAAAAAATGCCACACTCCTTGTCTTGTAATCAGTGCAAGAGAGGAGTCCCTTTCTCTGCCCTTGGAATGTAATAACATTATGTTGTCTACATGGATGACTTTCATAACAAATTTAGGGAGTGCAATATGAAAGACCATAAAAGATTTCTATATCTCTTATTAAATACTAGCTAATTTTAAGTTAAAATGTTAAATTAAAGGATATGGGTAATCAAAATGAAGATGGGTTGTCACCAATTGAATTGAATGCAAAGGCAAAGATCATTTTCAACAACACATTTATTTGTTATTGGTTGGGTTGGCAACACATGCATTACAACTTGAAACTCGGCATCATCAAAGTGGACTATGATTCCAAGTTGTTTGTAATCGGACACATCATTTTTGCATTGTAATCTCCAAAATTACAGCTAAAAGGAAAGGAAAGAAAGGGCAAGGCAAGGCACTAACATTTGCTCAACCCACAAGCAAAGGCACAAAACAAGACAAAGTTGATTGCCTGAATTTTTGGGGTTAATTGTGGATGGGACTTTCTAATCCAATCCCTTGACTTTTAGGTATTTTTGAGGCCTACCCATTACCAACTTGTCCCTGCCGACGTCTAATTAAATAATAAATTATTAATAATGATAATGACGGGGCCAAAAGGCAAAGCCCACTAAGTTGGTCGGGGTATGCGCCCAAACCAAGCCTCTGCTTTTCTAGCCATCATAACATGCATTCACTTAGCAATGTAATAAGCATGGTTTTTGAAGAGTGAATTTATGAAACAAAAATGAAAATTTTGAATTTTAGTGCATTTAATTAAATAGAAAATATTTAAGGATGTTTTATGATACAAAATAGAAATAACAGCTATAACAAGCTATAAAATGGACGGAAATTGTGCCTATATTTTGTTGGAAAAAAATAAATGTCGATTACATTAGAGTAAGATGGCCTAAATTCTCGGGTAAAATTGGCGAGTAAGCCAACTGCATAGACGAAGACATCCAATCCTATTCCCACCTCCTACAAAATTACATTATGATCTTTAGTTGTTTCGTTGTAATTTATCCAATTCTTTTATTAAGCTTTTCCACTTTTCGTTTTATTTTCATGAATTAAAACATTACAACAAAGAAGTTGCAGATTACAAGACTCAAAAGTAAAATACAAATATGCATAGTTCAGGTGAGAATGCGCCGTTGCTACCGCTACGGCACCAAAATAGGGTGTCCATCAGCCCTCAATTTTGCAACCAGCACTGCGCACGTGCTCATCGAATAGTGGAACGTTAAGTTGAGACGCACTAAGCATATGTGTACCTGGAACCTTGTATTTCGAATAATTATAATTATACTCAACGATATCATATTATTATTAGAATTATCATAATCATATCTGAAGATCTCATAATATTGTTCAAGTATCATGTAAATTAACATCCCACAATTACCTAATGAATTCATTAAATATGGCATATAGAATGAACATCATTTTCGTACAGCATGCTATTCATAAATAATTTACATGTCCAATGTATGACATGAATATTTAAAGTAACATTTTCTAGCAAATTATTAATGCTCATATAAAATTCAACTATAATATAACTTATTATACTAAAACACATGACAATTCAAAAATATCCAATCACAACCCAAAGCTCAATTGAACAGCGCCAGCTTGTGTTATCGCGCGCGCGCGTGTTTGTCTTGCACCGACCAATCAGATAAGCTGCATTCTTATCCTTTCTTTTTCTATAATGTAAATGATTCCCAAAAAAAAAGCGATCAGCGAAGACAAACGGAAGAAAAAGAAATCGCATAGTGCACACAGCCATAATAGACATGACCATAATACGAGACAATACAGTAAAAGACAGTAGAATATAGAAATAGATCAAATCCAGAACAGATAGGGTAGAACACTACTAAGTCCGAATAACGCATCCATTCCTCAGATCCCATCCCGCCTTCCATCACTGCCAGTACTTGATTTAACTTGGAGAAAGGAAAACAGGTATTTCCCTTACTTTGAAGTAAAGAACGACAAACCAATTACGGACTCTACACAGCAATTCTTCATCCTCAATCCTCATACCTTCACACATGCTCCATTACTTCCTCTTCCTCGTCTTCATATTCGCCTTCTTCATCAGCAGTGGCATCCTGATACTGCTGGTACTCGGAGACAAGATCATTCATGTTACTCTCAGCTTCTGTGAATTCCATTTCGTCCATTCCTTCACCAGTGTACCAGTGCAAGAAAGCCTTCCTCCTGAACATGACAGTGAATTGCTCACTCACTCTTCTGAACATTTCCTGGATGGAGGTTGAGTTCCCAATAAAAGTGGAGGCCATGGAGAGCCCTCTGGGTGGAATATCACAAACACTGGATTTCACATTGTTTGGAATCCACTCAACAAAGTAGGAAGAGTTCTTGTTTTGAACATTGATCATCTGCTCATCAACTTCCTTAGTGCTCATTTTTCCCCTGAACATGGCAGAAGCAGTGAGGTAGCGACCATGCCTTGGGTCAGCTGCACACATCATGTTCTTTGCATCCCACATTTGTTGGGTAAGTTCGGGCACTGTTAAAGCACGGTATTGCTGAGAGCCACGGGATGTGAGAGGAGCAAACCCAACCATGAAGAAGTGGAGACGAGGGAATGGAATCAGGTTTACAGCAAGCTTTCGGAGGTCAGAGTTGAGCTGACCAGGGAATCTTAGGCAGCAAGTGACACCACTCATTGTTGCAGAGATCAAGTGGTTCAGGTCACCGACTGCATAAAAGTAGAAGTGCAATAAAATGAGTTCACAATTCAAGCAGTGAAACATTTTCCTTGAAGATTAAATTGCTCATATGTTTGTCATCTAGTCGCATGCACGATAGATTACATTGAACAAAGCACATTCTAAAAGAAAAACCTCCAGATGCTTTGTGAAATTTAAGAAAACACTGAAATCAAATATGGTGATGTAATTGGGAGTAATTCAAATCAAACTTGGTATCACCTATCCAAACCCTAAGCACAACAAATCCAAGGTTCAAAGGATCACAAAATCAATAATAACAGCAGGATGTCAATTCACAAGCTTGAGCACTTCGAGTGGCTTAATTTTAGCTGACAATTTGTAAAGCTAAGATCAAATATTTTCAGCAGCCAAAAAATAGGTAAAAGTAATCCCTGAAGCCAAAAAACTATTCAGCTTGCCAAATATCTAGCAAACAAATACACTATTGTCTGTGTTCATTCAGGACAATGTAAATTAACAATGAAAACATTCTGGAACAAATTGATAGAAGCAAATTCATGGACTCCCCAACCAAAATATAATTTCCCTAAAATACTTCAACTTTTAGCTTATAACTGAGCATTGAGATCCTTTAAATAAAAGGCATACAGTGCAAGTATTGTAGCTATCAAACTATCCAGAGAAATATTTTACCCAAACTGTTTAGTAAATTGAAACTAGAACAAAACCACTCAATAGTCTCAATAAGACTATTCCAAATGTATAATCACAACACAAGGAGATCAAAATTTCTTGGATAAAACAGATACACAACTAAATGCACAAATAATACACCACAAAATCTTTTGATATTTACTTACAACTTGGTGTAGTCAACTTAAGAGTCCTGAAGCAAATGTCATACAAGGCCTCATTATCAAGGACCATGCACTCATCTGCATTCTCAACCAGCTGATGAACTGAAAGAGTTGCATTGTAGGGCTCAACCACTGTATCTGAGACCTTGGGAGAAGGAAACACCGAGAATGTGAGCATCATCCTGTCAGGATACTCCTCCCTAATTTTTGAGATCAACAAAGTACCCATCCCAGAACCAGTTCCTCCACCCAGAGAATGGCAAACTTGGAAACCTGCATAAAAAAGTCACAGTTCAGTATAACTCTGTTATCATTAGCACAAAATATTCAGAAATTTGCAAAAAGCTGCATCAATATTCACAAGGACACTAGCATTAACTTGCTCCAAAATGTCAAACAAATAAAAACCCAATCAAAATTTTCATACACGTAGAAAAAATGCTTGCACTATACCTTGAAGACAGTCACAGTTCTCAGCTTCTTTTCTCACAACATCAAGAACAGTATCTATAAGCTCAGCACCCTCAGTGTAGTGCCCCTTGGCCCAATTGTTTCCAGCACCGGACTGTCCAAAAACAAAGTTGTCTGGCCTGAAAATCTGGCCATATGGTCCGGTTCGTACACTGTCCATGGTACCAGGCTCCAAATCCATGAGCACAGCACGAGGAACAAACCGTCCACAAGATGCCTCATTGTAGTAGACATTGACACGCTCCAGCTGGAGATCTGAGGTGCCAATATATCTTCCAGTTGGGTCAATGCCGTGCTCATCACAGACAACCTCCCAGAACTTGGAACCAATCTGGTTGCCACATTGACCACCCTGAATGTGGAGGATTTCTCTCATTTTTCCTGATTTTTCAACACAGACTTATCAGATAATTGAATTCTTTGAGATCCAATAAGAATTACATGAGCTTTTGCAAGATCAAGTAGCAAACACAAGCTTCTTAGAGTAGCTCCACTTTGAATTCATCTTTTTAAAATAACCACATAAAGAGACTCAATAGAGGGTAGTGACATTAAAAATCAATAAAAGATAACTCTAAAAGCTTGCTTATTATGGAAGATATTGAACTTCATTGCAATTTATAAATAAAGATCTGCAAAAACTGATCAAAACAAGCTTAATAATACTCAGCCAACACTTAAAACTACTGGCATGACATCATAAACTACATAATTCACAATAAAATTTAACTTAGTTAAATTTGTTAAAGTCACAAATCAATCCAACATTTTCTTGTGCAATTTGCCCAAAGTGCAGCAAAAGTTACCAAAAATCTAAATTATCTCGCAATTTAAAACAAGACAAACCTTGAAAACTTGGAGATCGTATCATATACTTCACTTAACAAATGGACTTAAAGTAGCAAGCTATTTCTACAAAGAATGAACATGTTTATCTGATCTGGTAATCTTTAACTGAATTTTACAAAAATGCACAAATACCATCAAATTCCAGCAATCAATGTATCAAATAAACACAAACCCTGTACTTCGGTATAAAATTCAAGAATCTTCATGGCATATCTAACGTAAAACAGAATCGATACCGGGTAAAAAAATCAGTGAAATACAGCTAAAATAAACAAAATTAAACAACAATCAACTTCTATGGATCTACTTCTGTGAGCGAATTTTTACTGAAAAAATCAAAGACAATTCCAAATAAGAGAATCAGAAGTGACGCAACAAACAACTAGTCGCAAGTCCCAAAAAAAAAGGCTAATAGTCTTTAGAAAGAACAGTGTAAAATCACAGAAATTATGCACAATACTATCAACAAACGAAGACCTAAGCTAGTACGAGAGAGTAGATATTCACCTCAGATTGATTGATGACTTCAACGGACAGAGAAATGAAATGAAATTGTAATCGAGATTTGCGAGGAAGATAAGGAACCCTGAAGTATCTATATATGCAGCAGAGTAGAGTGAAGAGTGAGATCTGACGGTCTGTGTTGTTTCCCTCCTTCTCATTTACGCGCCGTTGGATGCCGTGTGATGGAAACTATAAACGGTCAGGATGGGTGTTTGGCTGTTTGCGATTAATTGAGTGTAGGATTTTAAAAAATTGGCGGAGATTTTGGGACTATTATGCCCTTCTATGAGTGACGGGAATGTCCTTTGACTAAAGTTTGAAAATAATCAGACGAATGTTTTGCCGGCGGAATCAAACAAACGGAAACTTAAGGTGGGAAACTCCGTTTACATCGATTTTGAATCAAAATTTAAATTAACTTTAGTTATATAATGTTTATAAAATTAATAAGATTTTTTTTATTAAAAATATTTTAAATTTTAAAATTTATTATTCAGTTCAATTTTATACCGAATTCAAATAAAAGATTAAACCAAAAATATTACCTATTGTAAAATTCAATTGGTAATAATATTTTTTAAAAATTTATTATTAAAATAAAAATAATTTATTATTTTAATTATAATATTATTTACTAAATAATAAAATTATAATACATTATTTATTTTTATTGGTTTTGCTTATACCAAAAATAAGTATTAAATATAGTTTTTTTCTTTACACCTATAACTAAAATAAATTATTTATTTTTGTAATCTATAATTAATTTTTTATAATAGGTACATTTTTGCACTGTTTAAAAAAAATAAAACAATTTTTTTTAAAAAATGATAATGAAATGCCCTTAAGAGATTGTTAATTTGTTTAGTATTATCGTAAAATCTCAATAATTGAATATTCAATAAATTAATAATCACGATTAAATAATAAAAACTTTTTGAGTTGGGTCAATAACTAAATTAAAAATCTCTGTAAATGCATAACAAAATAATTTTTATTTTTGAATCCTTTTAATGGCCAATGAATAATATAAATCAATAGTTAAATTAAATACGAAAGAATAATAATAAATAATAAAATATAAAAATCATAATATTATAAAAAAAATTTCTTAATTATAAATCTTTTCTAAAATATTTTATCTAAAATTGTTTTGTTTTTTAATTTGTTGTTTTAGACTCTGTGATCACTTCCTAGATTCCACCTTGCAAAGCATGCACTACATTTGTTATGCACCCTAGCTGTTAGAAAGTAATTATTTAAGGTTAATATTGCTTGAAAGGCCTCCTATGTGAAAACATTTGATAAAACACAACTGTTGTTACCATTGAATAACCTCTTCTTCATTAGGAGATTCAGTTATTGCATCATTTTTCATTAGGAAAATTATAAAGGCATTTGATATCTATTATATTTCCATAGCATGGACCAAAAATAACTTCATGTAGTCTTTGGATGCCTCCATCTTCACCAACAAACATGTTATGTTGTTTGGTGGCAGTAAGATGAGATAAGTAATTAAAATATAAAACTATTTTTAATTATAAAATAATATTTATTTGTTATTGAATTAATAACATTATTTATTCATCGATAATAAATAATTTAATTAAAATATATTTTTTTATAAACTATTATATATTATTTTATAAAAAATTTTACTATTTTTTTATTACAAAAAGTGCATACTCGTTCGATAAATCTGTTTTTATGCAAATGACTTGAGAAAAAAAAATTTGTTGTAAATGATGATATTTTGTTGAAAAAATAAAGAAAATAATAATTTTTTAAAGAATTTTAAATAAATATTTTGTTAAATGCTTTATTTTTATATATAATATTATTTTAAATATTTTTAAATTTAGAATAATTAAACAATTCAAAATGTATGAAGTAAATATCATAAGATATAATTTAATAAAAAAACATATTTGAATATAAATCAAACTTTTATTGTAATTAAAATTAAAGTTACAAAAAATGTCAATATTATTACAACATGTGAGACGTTGGGCACACAAGTCATTCCACAAAATTTAGCCTGTTGCATGCGAGGGCAAAATGGGCAATAAATGTTAAAATATCAGCAGAGATTTTATTGCCTTTTGTGCCCTGACATACAGCCCGGACCATTATTTTTCATGGTTCTTTTACAACAAATTGAGAAAAACAACACCGTAAATCGTAGCGCGTGTCAGCAACTTCCACGATTATTGGACTACGTTAGAACATTACATCTATCACGCGATGTTGTCCCGTGAATGCGCGTGGGAACGGCTCGCGGCCGTCATCAAAACAGACAAAATTGGTATAAGAATCTGGGGTGGATCGCATGAGATAAGGTTATGTGACATGCGACCTGACACTGTTGCCAGCCACTATCGGGGTTTAATTTTAACCCAAGTAATTTAACTAGGGTGAAATTTTAACCGTAGTATGTGGTTAACGTCTGCGGGAATCAACCCAGGATGCGGATTTGACTTCGGATCTGTGCTGTGACGTGGGGTGGTGGTTGTGGGTGTGACACTTGCTTGGTTTGGGGTTTAAGCATCTTCGATTATTTTCTAACAGCTCACCTTAAAATTAGAAAAATTTTAAATAATTTAGAAAAAAAAACAAACAATCAATGAGATTTTAATTGTACGTCACATGAAATTTTTAACTTATTAATTTAATTTTAAGCCTTATTAATAATTTCATCGAATAATTCTCTTTTCTTTTTTTCAAAATCATTAAATTTTTAATTTTTATTTCTTAATATAATTTTTTAAATAAATTTTTTAAAATTTTTGTTTTATATAAATATTTTGAATTAATTAATTATTTTAAAATTTTATTAATATAATATTATTTAACATTGTTAATATTTATTTTTATTATAAAAATTCAATATATCATTAAATTATCGTAAATTATATTAATTTATAATTATATTTTTTAACTTGATACTTATCGTAATTTATATAACTAATTATTTTATTTAATAATTTTAATTTTTTAAAAATAAATTGATTATCAAATAAAAATATTATCATTTGATAATATAAATTTATAAATATTATTAAAATTTAAATTTTACTTTAATAAACAAATTTTAAATTTATATGCAATTGAATTTATAAATTTAAAAAATAGTGCATTCAAATATAAATTTTTTAAAAATCAATAAATATATTTATAAATTATAAATTTGGACATTTATTATTAAATTATCTAATAAATTTATAGGATTTAATTATTTTATATTTAAAAAAAATAAAGCTAATTTAATTTTTTTTAAATTATGAAATGCATATAATATTTCAATAAAAGTAAGTAATTTTATTCAAATAAAAATAATTATAAATATAACATGTACTTATATTTAAAAATATATTTATTAAGTATTTATTATAATAATAATTTTAATGAATACAATAATTTATATTAAAAATAAAAAATAATTAAAAATACTAGTTTGATAATAAATATCAATAAATTTAAAAAATGAATATTATTTTTATTAAAGTAAACAACGGTGAATTTTTTTCCACAAATGATTTCATAGTGCAAACAAGTAAAGAAAAATTTAATTTTTTTTTCTTTCCTTCCATCTTTACTTTCGTTATTTCTTTTTTCTTTCTCAAAAACAAACACTCCCTAAATCTTATATATTAACGTAAAAATGAATAAACTCTACTTAAAGTTAATGTTAGAGAACATATTTTGTCTTTATTTTAAAATTAAGTAAAATTGATACATTCTTAAGTCAAAAAATATGTATAATCATGTTAATAAGTAGCGAATACAATTGTAATATCATTTAAAAGAGTTGTAGAATGGTGTGATTACTAGGTTCTTTAAAAAAAGGTGAAAACAATTATCTATTTCTAATTAAAACTAATTATTAAAATAGGATTTTTGGTTAATTTAGGATTAGGAGTACCAAAATCAAAATGATTAGTGATTAGTGATTTGCATTATCTTATTTTCTCACAAATTGAAACTGAAATCTACTACTTAGCTGATTAATAAACTAATCAATCACTTCTTATTTACAAATTCAAGCAATTACATTTTTTTAAAACTATTTAACGAGATATTGAGTTAGATGTTCGAACAATGTTCATCATACCTACATCAAAAATTGGATGAATTATTTTGATGGTATTTATATTAATAATTGATTTTTTTTTCACAATCTCATATATACGATGAATTAAAATAGTTAAAACTTATTTTTATTTAAGTCGAACATAAAAGATTTATATAATAATTTTGAATATATTTAAGACTAACTCTATTCTTCATTCTTATTTTTTTAAATGTATGCGTGTGCGCGTGCACGTATTGTTGGAGTATTTTTACATAAATTTCAACCAAACATCTACTTAACTTTGATGTGAGCTAAATTTTGAATTATATTATAACATAAAAATGGCCAAAACTCTCAATGCATTCCATTACTAAAATCCATTGGTAATATAATAAAATAAAAACAATATTTTTCCTCGCTCAATTCTTTAATATATTTACTATTCTAAGAATTTTGATTGTAATTAAGATAATTTTAAAATTTTCATTATAGTTTTCAAAATTTTGAAGTGTAACTCACAAACTAGGTGCCCCAATGGCCATGAAAAATCGGTGTTGATGGGCTCTGCGGTTGGCCCAATAAAGTTATCGCAGGAAATCATTGTTGTGTCATATCTACGGCAAGAGTGAATTTGAAAATTTTAATCACTGTACAAACATTTTAACAAAACAATGTCAAATGAAATTAGTGAGAATACGTTAATAATTTTTTTACATGGAATGAAATTAGGTCTAATATTGTAGAGGATGATGCCCCCCACCTTTATCTTTGGTAATGTTGGTTAGAACAAAATATATTTTTCATTAACATATTAATAGTAATTAAAAGTAATAGTTCGAACACGAGGATCACGCAAAATTTATTATATGTTAGTCATTTAAAATGATTTTTTGTTCTAAATTTGATTGTATCGGAGTGGTTACACGATTGTGAAACATATAAAGGAAAACACTTTTGTTGACCTTTAAATCAAATTACAATTATATTGATGTTAATATTATCAAGAGTATTTTATTATTATTTAAATAATCTTCAATTAAAAAAAAGATTCAACTATTATTTAATAAAATATAACAAGCGAGAATGGTTGAATTTAATAAAGAAATAGGAAGCTAGAAATAAAAAAGTACATCAATGGGGGAAGGGAAATGCATTCAACGAATATTTCCTTTTGTTTAGTAATAATATGCAAGGCCACCCATAACCCAGCTAAGCTACAGCTCGGTTATGGTTATGGGTGCCCAAACTTAGTGGCCAAAATTAAAATTGCTAATTGTGGGTCTAATTAAAGAAGATACGGAGTGGGATGATTCAATTAATATGTGAACTTTGGAAGTTACCACAAAATTACATTGGGATTGCACCCTAACATAACACATGCAAGCTTTAGTTTAGTAAAGAAAAAGGACCCTACACCCATGTGCTTGTGTTCAACAAGTTGAAAGCATGCAAAAAGATCAATTGCAATTCCTCTTGGGGGTAAACGAAAGAAAGGAAAAAAGGTTATCTCTGCCTCATCTTGGTCCCCATAAATAATTTGCTTTCAAGAAGGAAAAAGTGAAAGTAGAAAAAGCAGAAAAGGACTTTTACATGACCCCAATGACTACACAAAGTGCTTTCTTTCATTGGACTTGCTTTTGGAGTCGCTTTTAATTTCTTTTGGATTTGAAGTCCCAAACCATAGGCCAGAATTACACTCTTTGTTTCACAATTTTTTTTTATTTCAAAGATGTTTTCACGAATATTTGTAAAAATATAAAGAGAATAGGTATAAACTTTGTAAATTTTGCAAACAAATTCGAAAAAAGAAAAAAAAATTCGCAAGATTATCATTGATTATAATGTTTAAAACTTAAAAATTATAAATAAATAATTGCAATTTTATAAAAAAATAAAATAAAATAAATATCAAATCTTTTTACATAAATGTATGGATAATTATTCTTATTTTTTTTTAAAAATAATAATTTAGAATGCACTCTTTTATTTATGATTATAGTTCTCTCTAATTTGGTGTTTGAGTCGTAACAAAATTTAAATTACAATTTGGACTTGTAAAATTTTACAATGCAAATGTATAGATTATGAAATTTTAAAATATTTTAATTTTTTAATAATTAATTGTGACGTTTGAATTGTATTTTAATTTTTTTTTAAAAAATATTACGTAAATTTAATGAAAAAATATTTGAAATAAAAATATTATAAAAAATAAAAAAAAGCAAAGTGGTTAATTAGGCAAGAAGTGAAGAGGTGGGTGGCAAGTGCGCACTTGAACTTGGGATTCTTGGGCCACATAATTGCAATGCTACCTCTTTAATAATGGGGGGTTTTAAACACATTAACTGTTTAATAATGATTAGGGTTTTGGGACAATTAAGTTTCTCCAAAATCACCCAACAATCGCACCCCACCCACAATTTTATTTTATTTTTAAATTTTCTTTTAATCTCATCATTTCAGCAAGATACTCCCAAGCCCACACACACCTACTAAATTTTACATTTTCTTTATTAAATAGTATTATCAATTTTTAATAATTTGTGTGTTAGCTTTACACAAAAGTACCTATTAAATTAATATGTTTAAGTAAAATAATGTGGTTACCATGTCCCATTTCCAATTTAATATTAACAAAGAATAATTTATCTGATTTAATATATATTAATTATAAATCAAAATTTGGGGCAATCTATTGTGAGGTGTGATTTAAATTTTAATATTTTTTTTAAAAAATATATAATTATTAAAAAATTAACTAAAACCCAAGTAATAAATTTATAATTGTGAGTTAGGGTAATACTTAAAGAGAAGAACAAGTAATGAAGTTGTTAGCCCACCTGTCCAAACTCAGCATGATTGTTACTTGTTTGACAAAATTACTGAAAGAAAACGACTACTGTCATTTCATTTTAATATAGCCTACTTTGCCTTTACATGTATTTATTTATTTGTTTATTTTTTGTGCCACTTTTCTTGTTGTGTTCTGCCATATGTCCTCCATGAATGCAACTCTGTGGTGCTGCCTGGCCTGCTTTTTTCCTCTTGTTGGATGACACTTTTGCTCTCACATCCCACGTTTTCATTCTTAAGAAAACACAAGACGATGAAAATGTTTGATGGCCTAACGTCTAACCATTCATATTTATTTTATTTTTATGAGTTTTTGAATTGTTACATGCCAACAACCAAGCAGCAAACTCAGTCCTCAAATCCAAGTACTGCAAGGCAGCTACGATGTTCATTCATGAATCATCCAAAGCAAATACTATTATTGTCAAAATAATATTTCCTCCATTTCTGTAATTTCTTGAAAGACCATGCCAACACGTTACCTCCAATTCGTAACTCTAGCTTGAGATGTTCTCGACCCTCTTAGCCTCGAACATAATATATTTATATACGTTAAAATATTGCTAAAAAGTAAATTATATATATTTTGTAAATTTTTTAATTAAAATTTTTAAATTTTAAATTATATTAAAAAATTACATAAAATTAAAAATTATCATAAAAATTGGACAATTGGCAGATAATTTTTCTTATTATCATTATTTAAATTTTTATTTTAAAAAAATTGGCCCATCTCAAATTTGTACGACGAGCAGCCCCTTCGTGTCCTCTTGTGCTTCGGGTCTCCTTGCAGAACCCAGATAATAATACACATATGTCTGCAGGTTTTTGTGGACCCCACTACAAATTTTTATTTATTTTTTTATTCTCAGGTTACCAGAAAAAAAAATATATATAATATATATATAATCACAACCCTATTTCCGTGATACCGAAAAAGTCTATTAGATCACATGGAATCTACGTACTACTAGCCCGCAGCTATGGTGACATTTTCGTAAATACATGTATTATTATTATTATCGAGATTCACGCGCCAAACATTTCAGGCGTACAAAGACAACCCCACTCGCACGTATACGCGCTCTAGTCACGGCGCAATTTCTTACTAACTTCTGTTTTGTTAGAAAACTGAAGCGGTGCGTTAACGGAATGTCGACGTTATTTGCATCATGCATACACCTCCCAAGCCAAGCCAACTCTTATTCAATTTTAATTGATTTTATCTTTTTTAAAAAGCATTTGTTAAAAAAATTTGTCTCAGCGGAAAATATAAGACACAGTTTTTATACTATTTACACATCATTAATTATTATGCTTTAATTAAACATATAATTTAAATCTTCCATAACTTGATAATAAATTTAATAATTTATAATATAATTAATTATAATATTATCTTAAAAAATCCTTCCCATAATTGAAATAAAGTTATACTGAATACACATGCTATAGGCCATGTCTCATTTAATTACAGACACTCTTGAGATTGGGGCAACATAATATGTGAAAAGATAATTTTAAAAAAAAATTAAGAAATGTCATAGAAAGGACAAGAGTGGTTGCCCTCCTCTCTCCTCCACTCGTGACCGTTTGGTGAGTGGTGCCCACACAGAGACGGTGGGACCAGCGCGTGAATATTAGAAAATGCTAGACATGATAGCCTTTCACAAAATCACCATACACTTTTTAACAGAATTAACAAAATAAATAAAATGACAGAGAAAAAAGACATTCCAAGTTTGTTGTGAAAGGAGACAGAGAGGAGAGGAACAAAAGACTTTTGCTTTTTTTTTATTACCTCTCTCTCTCTCTCTCTCTGCTCTTCTCTTCTTCCTTCTCTATCTCTCGCTCTTGCTCTTGCTATTGCTATATTGCTATTGGCTATTCTTCCTTCCTTTAGAAAAGCCAATCCCCTAAACAAACTTCTTAGATTCTTGTTATTGTTCTTCTCTTTACTTTTCTCTCTCTCTTCAACCTTCAGAATCTTTCAAGTTTCAGACATGTACTAGTTCAGCATTTCATAATTTCATCTGCTTTGCTGCTTTCACTTGGCATTGTCTCATACTAACTTGTAAGTTTGTGCTTTTATTTTCTTTTCTTTTATTTTATTTTTCTCATTTTTAGCTCCACTTTGTTTCGGCATCTGGAAATTCTTAACCATGGTGTTGAACTTTAATGGTATCATTGTGGTTGACTGGTCTTCTAGCTTTTTCTTTATGCTGTTATGCTTTCCATGTTCTGCCTATAATTTTGAGCTTTGTTTTTTTTCCTTCCTGCTTTCATGCATGTTAGAGAACATCTAGTGTTTGGGCATAGTAGTTCGGTTGTTTTTTTTTAAGAGAATTTCGTGCTGCTTTGTGAATTTTTTCTTTATCACAACTTAAAATTGCTAATGTGGGTTGGAAAGGCAGGAATCTAGTTGATAAGTTGGCGGTCGGTTTGTTGCTTTTATAAGTAAGAATATACTTTGTGGTCAATAATGGAGATTGTTTTCACTTTTTCAGTTATTCAAATCATTTTTCATTTTCGGTTATTCAAATCAATTTTCTATTACTTCCTAGTATTTCTTAGTTGTTTTTCTGGGAATATCAACTGTAATTTTATTTCTGTTCACCGTAAGAGTCAAGGTTTTCTTGAATTTCTTTGCATGGGTAAAGTTGGATGCTGATTGGAAATATTTTCCCAGTGAAACTTAATTATGTGGTGTGGAATACTGAAATTTGGTTACAATTAGATGCTTGATGAAAAAGTGGGATAACATAATCATGATAAATCACTAGTTTGAGTTATCATTTTTTATTGTAACCCATCATTTGATATCATCCACTTCATAGCATTTTTTATACCTTTTATGCATATGTGACTTGAGCCTGCAATCTAATGGTATGGCACTTCGTTATGCTCCATCCGATTTGTATTTATCTTTAGTAGCTTGTGATCTCTTCTCTTTCATATCAATGGGAAGTTTTGTTTTTGTTTTATTTGAAGCTCACTTTAATGCAGTCAGAAATACGTTGCAAATTCTAAGCTTCCCTATTTGCATTCAAGAGTGGAATGGTTTTTTTTTCAAATAAATATTTAATTTGCACAAATTCTGGTAGTTTATCCCACCCTGAAGACTCTAGAATGTGAAATTTCTAATTAGATTTCAGTTTTTTCTAATAAATTTCTCACCTTTTATATTAGACCTGTCCATCATCTAAGGTTGTTGTTGTGTATTGCCTTGTGATAAACAGAGAATAAGATCTGAAACAATGACAAAGATAAGTCCTGAAATTGAAGAAGATATGCAGACAGAAGTGATTCTATCAGTCTCAGCCGATGTCAGCTTTTCTTCCAATTGCTTCCCAAAATATAAATTAGGAGCGAATAATCAGATTGTGGAGGAGCCAAAGGAGGATAGCAAGGGTTTATCCTTAAAGGAGGTTGTTGAAAGGGAAACTGGTCAGTTGTCTGAGCAGCACAAGCGTCTGTCAGTTCGTGATCTTGCAAGTAAATTTGACAAGAACTTGGCAGCTGCTGCAAAATTGGCTGATGAGGTTCCCATATTTTGGCTTTGATTTTTTGGGTTATCACTCTTTATTTTTATTTTTACAATTCTACACACTTAAAAGCATATTTTGTTGGCATTCAACACGAGCTATTTAAAACTTCTTTCATCATGTGATATATCTATGCCTGGCCTCTGCTGTACTCAAAGGACAGCTTATCTTTTTATACCATTGTACCCTGGTTCCTTTCTTTGTTTATTTAATTTGCCTTGCAATTTTCTTTGAAGGATTATCAACTTCTGATCAGAATAGATGATCAAATAAATGTACTCATTTACTTGGATTCAGGCGAAGCTTAGAGAGGTTGCTTCCTTGGAGGGACATGTTCTTTTGAAAAAGCTCAGAGATGCACTGGAAGCTTTGAGAGGCCGTATGGCAGGGCGAAATAAGGATGATGTAGAGAAAGCTATTTCTATGGTTAGTCTGGATTTGTTTTCTATCATTTCTGTCTGTATTTTTTTTTGTCTGTTCGAACCTTGCTATGGCATGGAAATGATTTTTCAAATCTGTTTGATGTTACACCATTCAAACTATATAATCTGCTTTCCTTCTAGCATAGCGTCATCATGTATCATATAATACTAACTGCATCAACGAAAATATTTGGCTGTTCCTGGCCCCTGAATATTACCCAATAGTATCACTATCTATAACATGAAGTTTGGCCATTTGACATGATTAGTCAATACATACTGATGGATGTAATTATATCGATGATTTATGTTATCATAGGTTTATAGGATATTAGAACATTGATTTTTGGCAATTTCTTGTTTGTTTTAATTCCCTGTGTTTGTCTGCTCAATCCTTCCCCTATCATAATTGTTTCAATGTATCATATTTTCCTACAGGTTGAGGCTCTAGCAGTGAAGTTGACCCAAAAAGAAGGAGAGCTGATTCAAGAGAAGTTTGAAGTGAAAAAACTAGCAAACTTTCTTAAACAGGTCAGTTAATGGTCTTTAAATTCAGTCACATTACTCACATACATATGCACATGAAAACACAAGTGTGATCCTTTTTTGATCCAGTTTTACCGCTGGCTCACATTTATACTTATAGACTAGCAGGATTTTAATGGCTTAAGTTTAGCATCTTATACATGCTAGAATGCTATGATCAGACATGAGTTTGCTTCATGTATATTATTGTCAGTGCTGGATTCAGCATTACCAAGCTCATGGCAAATGCATATGAGTATAGTCAAAACTAGCCATTGATTCTATTTGGTCAGTCAGTTAAGCTTGTCGTATGCTTGAGTTTGTTCTCGTGTCCAAATTGTTTTGATGTTGGCAAATAAAGGCTGGTATAGAATAGCTGCCACTGTTTAGTTAATAAACATGATAGCTTTATTTATAGGAGATCATTCATACATGATATGATATATGCTAAACAAACAAATTGTTTTCTTTTAAATTTCTAATAAATAAATGGTATATCAATAGTTTTGTGTGTTGCATTTCACTAAAATGGCATCTTTATATGATATCATAGTGCATGATATATAAAGTGCTTTCTTGGAAGGGTAGCTTTGTGTTTCTTCTTTTCTATAAGCTTTATTTGGCTTGTGGAATGATGTTGTTTATCTTTCATGAAGAATCTTCTTCTAAAAGACTTTCTGACATTAGCAAGCAAAAGAATAATGATGCTAAATTTCTTGATCATTGACTTATTCCATTAATCTGTTGGAGTCTGTTCTCATGGTTCTTTCTTCTTACTTTGCACTCATATAGCTTTTCTTGATTTACTTCTAGTTTCATGTTGTATTTTGTTCATGTATTGGGTAATCTTTTAACTACAGGCTTCTGAAGATGCTAAAAAGTTGGTCAACCAAGAAAAATCTTTTGCCTGTGCTGAAATTGAAAGTGCTAGGGCTGTGGTACAAAGATTTGGAGAGGCATTTGAGGAAGAAGAGAAAAATTCTCCACAATCTAAAACACAGGTTTCCTGATTGTTTTCTCTTTTCTCCTCATTTATTTTTGTCTAATTCATAAGTAAAAAAGGGTCAGATATGAATGCATATGTCTATAGGATTTTAGGTATTTTGAATCTGTCATTTTGCATCATTGAAGTTATTTTAAAGCGAACTTTCAGTTCGCTTGGACTGGATGTGGGATCTATTTATTAGATATTATGGATTTTTATAGGGCAAACGGTGCTGGATATGTTTTACTTATCTGTATTGTAATAATTGTGAAGAATTTGAGAAGGTTAAAAAGATCTTCGTTCAGAAAAATTGCAACATGTGTTAATTGTGGTGTTGAAATTTGTTCAAACAAAAAATATGAGAACATGACAATCTAAGAAGTCTTCTTTATTTAATAAAAATTAGAACATGACAATCTAAGAAGTCTTGTTTATTAACTCATTTACATTCAGTGTTCTTGTGTGTTGAAATAGGTTATTGAGGCATTCAATATCCTTTTAAACCTCACGAGACTACACAAACAAGACTGTTTCTACATAATAATAGAGTAAGATTCTTTAGTGATTTGAGAAATTATAGAGCCTAATCAGAAAAAGGAAATTGAAATTGGCCACTCTTAATTAAAACCTTTTCTGTTATATTACTTATTCCATCTTTATGTTTGAATTAAGAATTCCATCTTGATGGTCTAATTGTTTGTGACTATGAAATGCATCTTGTTAGTGTTGTTAGTGTTGCATTTCACTTATGTGTTATACAGTCATCTAGTCTGTAATGTTGGGGGAGAAAAAAAGAAACATGGAGATTTACTTCACATCAATGGGTTATTCACCTGCCTCAAGTCAGTATTTTGACAATGAGAGTAGTAAATACTCATCACTCCACGCTTGATGTTTGATACTGCAGGAAGTGAAGGAGCTAGTGGAGGAGATTCAAGAGGCTAGAAGAATTAAACGACTGCATCAACCAAGCAAAGTGAGTTAGTGTTATCCTCTTAATTTTCTTATTAAATTTAGGTTCTTGGTAAGACAGAATTGTGGTATCACTATGAGAAAGGTTTTAATTTAATTGTATCATTAGAGAGTTCTAAACCAACATCTAATTTTCTATTAACTAATCTTTTCCACTGTTCTGGTTTTGTCATTGATAATTTTCTTGGCTAGGTGCAGTTGATTGGTGACGTTAAATTCTAGTATGGCGTAGTATAATTAATAGAAAAAGAATCTTTTTATTTAATGGCTCATGGGAGGCACTTTTTTCTCCTAAAATGTTCTCAATTTAGTTTTGTGCATTTGGACTTCGGTTAGAGTATAGATCCAGTCTGTTAATTGATCAAAACAAGGAATTCCTCAAGAGTCATTGCACTAATTTTAACAACTATTGTGCTAGAAGTGTTTCTGCTTGAAGATATAATGTTACTTGATACATCTCAGTTATACATTGGTCGACCAATCTTTTCTTGCCAGGGAGTATGGGTTTGATTCATTTATGCTTTGATCTGTATGCGTGTCATGCTTGCAATGGATGTTACCATTGTAATGTATCATTCAACTAAATAAGTAGTTTTATCTTTTTGCTTATAATACACAAGGTAATATCCACAGTTTTCTTCAACTTGGAGAAAGCTAAATTTTTTGGTAGACTTGTCATTCTGCATTTCTCAAAAATTGATGTACTGTAGCTTTAAATATTACATTTGCAATGACCATTAAAATGGATTAATCCTTAAGTATAATAGATTAAGTACATGGTCCTTTTCCCTCATTTAATTGTTAGCTTTTCTGATCTTCCCCTTTGATCTTGCTTTCAGATCAAACATAGGACTAATCTGGCTTATAGATTTTTTTTCTTCTGGTTTAAATTACAAATATTACTTTTTGGCTGCTACATTGATGCTATCAAGGTATACCTCTGTTACAATTTGAGGTCCAACTACACTAGGACTGATTATTTCCCATGAAAATATGTTTCTACTGTTTGTATGTATTTCTTATCTTTGGTGATACAAATGCGTTACGTGCTACATTTTGGAGTTGTTTAGTTATTCCATTTGATATTTGATATTTATTTTTATAATAAGATTCAATTTAAGGGATAGATATGCTTGCAGGTAATGGATATGGAACATGAGCTTTGTGCACTGAGAGCTCAGATTCGAGAGAAATCTGTGTTATCCATTAAGATTCAAAAAGAGGTCCGTTGGGCATTTTGTTTATGCTTATGCTGTTTCTGTAAATATAATTTCTAATAGGGTAAAGTATTTTACAAACAAACAATTTATTTGACTGTTTCATGGACACGACATATTTCATACTTTGAGTTCAACTGAGGGGAACTGACAATGGAATTTATCTATAGGAAGAAATAAACTGATTTTTTTGCATAGCTTTGTTTCCTTTAACTATAGTTTTTGTTCTTTTGTGGACACCTGGTTCACTAAACATTTGTTTGTTTTTCTCTTATACTGTAGTGTAATAGTTCACAGTTTCATATATATAAAAAATAAAATGCTGATAATTGTTATTGCTAGGCCTCTTGTCATCTATAACTAATGCACTGTTTTGTTAACACATGGGTGAGGATCCAATTGTCAGCTTTTGTCAGCTTAAAAGTTGTTACAGGGATTATTTATTTCCTTAAACATGATTGTGTGGGATCATCTATAAGGGAGTTGAGCCTCTGCAGCCTTTTCCTTAATTATTGTTAAATATAATTTATGACAACTTAAATTTTACAATATATGCAATGCATCCGCTTGGATGCAATTTAAGTTGTCAAAGCTGATTTAATGTCATAACAGAAACAAATGAATAACAGCATTCATGAAGCAAATTGAGTGAAGCTCAGTATTGCTTAAGCCTCTGCAGCCTTTTCCTTAATTATTGTTAAATATAATTTATGACAACTTAAATTTTACAATATATGCTATGGATCCGCTCGGATGCAATTTAAGTTGTCAAAGCTGATTTAATGTCATAACAGAAACAAATGAATAACAGCATTCATGAAGCAAATTGAGTGAAGCTCAGTATTGCTTAAGCTTGACTGTGGGTAGGCAGCCCTTGTGCCGACTCTCACTAATTTTGCCACCCATTTAAGTATCCCTTGAGCCTTGAGGCACTTGGTTCTTAGTTTGAAAATCTCTAGTCTTCTCTTAATGGTTAGATTTCTGGAGTGTCATCTATTAAAAACAAAAAGCAGCAATCTCTCCCCTGACATCTTTATTTCTTTGTTGCATTATTCAATCCTTGTAAGTCAGCAAGATAATGCTGTAGAGTTGATGCTTATGAATTTTCCTGCTCTATGTTACACCATAATTATTTCCAGCTGGCAGCAAGCAAAAGGGCTGAGGAGAGTAAGCATTGCCTGTATGTCTTTGATGGTTCTGAAACCCTTGGTTCACAACTGCAAATCAAGGCTTGCACAGACACTGCTCCACCGCTTTCAAAATGTTCAATTCAGTGGTATCGTGTATCAACTGTTGGCAGCCAAAAGGAAATCATCTCAGGTATTTGTTTCATCGATATTTTTAAAACTTGTAATTGAATTTGTTCTTACACTCAAGCTGGCTGTTTTGGTTGATTTAGTTCACATAATATAACAATGGTGTGGGATATTAGCATGTAATGTTATTTATTTTGTTTTTCTTTTAACTTTTTTAATTATTTATTATTTAATCATTCATAATGTGCCTTGTGGAATAAGCTAGCCTGTGATTAATGTAAAATGAAAAACCAGGCACTGCAGGATCGTGGTTTTGGACCGGAAAACCATAACCTACCTCCTATCATTAATGTGTCATCTCTTGTATATGATTAGAAATGAAAAATCAGCAAGTGTCACTAAATGCTTTCTAGTTTTGACATATCTAAAATTTTCCCAAGCTTTTATGCAGCTTACATCTAATTTTACAAAGTACTAGTAATGTAGACAGCCATACGGTAACATTCACAACAATTCATTCCTCTTGTATAGATATCTGGAGTTGATATTGGGCCAGGAAATCAAGTAAGAAACATGCACACCCACACCCGCATAATATTTCTATTATATGAAATCTAGAGACATTGCATGAATAATTTACGTTTCTAAGTGATTTGGTGTTCTTTAATTTTACCAACACAGCCATTCAGTATCATGACACCCTTCCTTATGGCAGATCCCTTAATGATTCAACTAGATGCCTTCTTTCTTTTGGCCCTGGGTGGTTTTGATTTCCCTTTTTATGTTTTAAGTTTTACGCCTTCTAATCCCATCCTGCCCCATACAGAAATGCAAATTAAAGAAATTCTATCTCTGAGGTTGATATGGTGGAATCAATCATTGACCTCTTGCTTCCATGGCAAGAGACCAAACCAACTAGACTATCTCCTTGGGATGGTGGTTTTCATTTCTTGATTTGACCATATGTTACATGAGGCAGATCAAAAGTAACATCTCTTGCAATCTTGTGCTGAGTTTCTTAGCTTGATTCTTCCATTTTCTTCTCAGTGGTCGTGTCCTTTCTTTAGTTAGGTTGGTGGACTGGTGAGCTTCACTCAGCTACTTCTGGACAGTGGGTTTCCGCTTCTCATTTCCTTTATGCTTTTGTATACTTCTTGATTTCCTTGTTATATTATGTATTCTTTAGGATCTGTTCAATGTTATATATCTTTCTCTTCTTTTTTTTTAACACATTTCACTGAAATGTGTGCTGGAATAGTTATATTATGCCTGTAGCTTTTGCTTTTCTTGTTATTCATTTACTCTGTCTTAATTTAATTTAAGTTCCAACTCCTTCAGGTGCTAATAAACCAGCATATGCCCCAGAACCATTTGATGTTGGACGAGTTTTACAGGCTGACATTCTTTCAAATGGCCAAAAAGTCATTGTTACCTCTGCTGGTCCCATTGAACCTGGTTTGTCTTTCATTATAATATTTAGTATGATTTCTTTATGAATGCTAATTGATGATTAGAGAAGTGGAAAGTAAAGGTTAATTCAATCATATTTTACAGCTGCTGGACTGGGAAGCCATGTGGATATGCTTTTGCGAAAATCTAGCAGTGAATTCAATGTATGCTACTTTAGTTGTTTCTTCTATTTGATGGTTGCTGTCTTGCTGCAAAAAAATAGAGAAGTATTATCAAACAGAGATTCTTAACAGTGAAGGAGAAAGAAACGGGGAAAAAAAAAGACTAACATGAGTCTTTTAATAACTTGCTTGACAATTTTATCCACTTTAGACTCATTAACTTTCTATGCTGATGGTTTATGGTCCGGTGGGTGAGCCAGTGGCTGATATCCTGGTTCTATGTGATACAAGTTACTATTTTATGGAAAGGGGTAGAGATGAAGATATTGATTGTTGGAGAAAGATGAACTCTTGCATTTATCTTGTCAGATTTTACAGTATCAGTGAGAAATTTTCCATGTTTTGTGATAGTTCGGAATTCATAGCTCTTTTCTACTAGTGAACATCATGAAATTGGGAAGCCTAATATGGTGTTGTGGTAGACAATTTCTTGCAATATTAGTTTGCCGGTTTTCCAATTTGAATGCAAATTAAAACTTCAGAAATGTAATGTTTATAATGTCAATCATTAGTCAAGTGATAACATTTGAAGTTTATTTCAAGGTGGTCATTTCCCAGATGAATGGACAAGATCATTCATCACACTCTGTCCACGTATTCAACGTGGGAAAGTTGAGGATAAAGCTTTGCAGAGGATGGATTACAAAGTCTAGAGAAATTTATCACACATCTATGCAGGTACTTGTTGTGGCTGAGTTATACTTTCTAATTTCTTAATTTGCCCTTTGTGGTTTTTTTTTAATGGATGTTTTGGCTGTCTTTTAAGCAGAGTTTTGACAAAGAAAATTTTTCTTGTCATTTTATAGCTGAGAGCCCCACTTTTCGTTTTCTAGTTTTTAAATTTCTTCCCCCATTTTATGTAAATTTGAAGGAAATGGATGAAAAATAATCAAAGGTGGAACGTATCCCTTTTAGATCTAGTGATCAAAAATGAAAATACAGTTAACCAAATAATACAATGGAAACATTTAGATTCTTCTTTTTTTCTCTTTAATCACTGAAGCCTCCAACGTAAAAATGCCTTCTTCCCAATGTATCTGAGATTGTCCCTACCTTAGGCTTCAGATGTTCACTAACACCTTTGTGGACTGGCATTTCTTACATTTATATTTTGGTGACCTCTAGTTATGTGGAGCCAGAGGTGATGGCAACGCTGCGGCCAAGTCATTGTTTTGGCAAGCAAGGAAGGGGCTTTCTTTTGTGTTAACATTTGAGTCAGAGAAAGATCGGAATGCAGCCATTATGATCGCCAGGAAACATGCTCTCGATTGCAATGTGGGTGTCTCTTTCATTCTTCACATTTTACTTCTTCACATTTTACTAATCAACAACATTGCATATTCTCTTAACACGATGTTCAACGTGGATATTGGAGGAGAAACAAGTTGTGCCAGTTGCTTTTTGGTAAATCCATTTTCTTCCACTTAACATGATATTGATATGAAAATACTTATAATTGACAGATTATGCTTGCCGGACCAGATGATCGAGTATAGAAGTAAATCTTTAACTGACTGAGATTCAACAAATTGTGAGTACTAATATTAGGTTTTGATAGTGTGAGCAATATGTATGTGTGTGTTTGCCACCTA
The DNA here is from genome assembly GCA_019650275.1 of Xylocarpus granatum. Lineage (NCBI taxonomy): Eukaryota > Viridiplantae > Streptophyta > Magnoliopsida > Sapindales > Meliaceae > Xylocarpus > Xylocarpus granatum. The sequence continues at coordinate 258,857 of BNST01003255.1, read as the reverse complement.
TTATAAAGAAAGTATGTGTAATTTGTGTTTCCACTAATTTTGTTGCATTGTTTTAGGCAGTGTTTTTGTTTTGCCTAAGCATCTGTTGTAATGAGTTTATGCTTTAATTCAATTTGTTCATTTTGGCTGATTTGTTATGACAATAGTTTTTTTTCATATGAACTTTGGCATGGTATTTGTAGCATGATAACAGTATAAGCATTATTTCATTGCAATAATCTCCTCCATTGAAAATTGGATGGATGGTTCTTCAGATTTTGAAGCATTGATTTCAGAAATGCATTAAAACTGCTTTTGATAATACCCAATATATTCTTAGAAGATGGGTTACTGATAAGCAAATTACAATAATTTTTTTTTCACATTCATAATCTCAGGCCAAACTAATTTTATGATCAAACAGATATTATAACCTAATAGATGTATAATTATAAAAATTATCATTTTGATTTAATTGTCTTTAGCACAAGTGATGTAGAGGTGAAGTGTATATTAATTCACAAAGTATACTAAATTCATTGTATAGACATAGTTTCAAACAAATTATACATGCATATATACTGCAAAAAATATAATAAAAAAGTCATCTTATTAAAAGTATAAATATTTGCAATCTTTTTAATGCTTTTCTCCCAATGAAAATTTTATACATATTGTATAACATAATTTATGCAATTTTTAACCAATTCGAGACATATTTTTTTGTAATATATAAATAATTATTATCAAATAGAGATAAATTATAATGTAACAATTAAATTCAATTATTTAAATTAAAATTAAACTAAATTTAAAATTATATATATATTTTTTTATAAATTATACAAAGATTATTCATACTATATATATATGAGAGAGAGAGAGAGAGTATTATTATAGAGAGATCTTGCTGTATAATGAATATGATTCCTTCAATTTGCTAAAAGTCTAAGGCTACATTGTTCTATAATCAATATGCATACTAAATAATAGATTTACTTATAATGATTTAACAACAAATTAATGAATATAAATATAATAATATGATTCAATAAACTTTATGAGTAGATGATTCTGAGCATATTTTTATATTTATAGTGAATTGCAAAGTTTGTCAAGAAGAGAATCTGAATACTTTACATTAACAATGAACTTAATTGAACATGTTATTGGGGGTTAAAATGCCACGCGTCGCTATGTGAACTACGTAGCACGGAAAATCTATAACACTACGCGCCACAACTGATACTTCCAATATTTTAACCCCAACGGTAACTTTCGCCCATACCCAGCAGTTGGTGTTAAGTCCTAACGGCTATAAATTTCCAGCGCATCATTGACCGTTGGATTAAAGAATGTATCTGACGGTCGAGAATTGAATGAAATTCGACCGTTGTTAGGGAATCGTTGGCTCCTGGTAGCTTCATAAAGAGACCTAACTGTCTTAGAAAGTTCATATCCTCTTTCTCACAACCCTGAGACAGTTTCAGAGAAAGGGACTGAGATACCCAGACAAAGAAAAAGAAGAAGAAGGTTAAGACATGGCTTCAAGACCCATTGTTCCAGCACAAGCGAGAGGTATTTTATATAGAAGATTATGCTTTTTAAATTTTCTTGACGATTGTGTTTGTTCATTCGGATTACAGTCGAAAAGGCAATATTTTTGATTTTTTTTGAGTCGTTTGTAAGGGTTTGAATGCGCATGGTATCATTTGTTAAATTTAATCAATCTATGTGGAGTTTTTTAAATGGTACTTTTATGATTCTTGGTTTTCTTTCTTTTGGATGATGTTTTCAATCTCTTAATGCTTTTTATGTGATACCCAATTTTTTTGTCCTGTCATGAACAATTTCCTTTAATGTTACGCGGGATTGGATCTCAATTTCAGTTAAAATTTCTTATCCGTCTGTTTCATTGATCAGAAAACTGGAAGCCAAAAGAAAAGAAAACAAATGTCTGTAGTGTCTTGTTTTACAGTTAATGAATCTATATATTTCGTCTTCTTATCCCATTTCTGTGATTCTTCTATTAATTTGCGGCAATCAATTTGTTTTTTTTGTCACATTCTTTGAAGATCATATCAGATTCAAATATCTCCGTTTTAATATTTCTTAATTGATTTGTTATAGGCGAGGCAGTCGTGGGAGGAGGAGGAGCTAAGCAACAGAAGAAAGCCGGAGCGGCTGCCGAGGGAAGAAATCGCCGTGCGCTTGGCGATATTGGAAATCTTGTTACTGCTAAAGGAGTTGAAGGCAAGACTCGGCCTCAGATCTCTCGCCCCATTACTAGGAGTTTCTGTGCACAATTACTCGCCAACGCGCAAGCTGCAGCAGCCGCTGAGAATAACAAGGTTAATTTTTAGAGTCACTTGTTCATCTATCTTCATATTTTAATTTAAGAATTGAAAACACTGTAAATATTCGTCCTCGTCTGTTTTAAAAAAATGAAGACATGGACGAATTTGTTCTGATTATGGTTTCTGGATAATTGCAGAAACAAGTTTGTGTGAATGTGGATAAATCACATGTTCTTCTTGACGGGATTGGTGTGAGTAAAAAACCAGTCGCAGCAAAGCCAGCTCAGAAGAAAGTTACTGTTAAACCAAAGCCTCAGGAAGTAATTGACATAAGTCCTGAAACAGAAGAAGACGTTAAGGCTAAAAAGCAAGAGGAGGTTCCTTTGAACAAGAAGAAGGAAGGAGAAGTAGCATCACGCAAGAAGAAATCACAAACCCTTACTTCTGTACTTACCGCTAGAAGCAAGGCGAGTTTTGATTTTTATTCTGTTTCGGTTATTCTAAAAAATTCCGGTTTGCTTTATTCTAATTTCATTATGATACTGCAGGCTGCTTGCGGTCTGGCTCAGAAACCAAAGGAACAGATTATTAACATTGATGCAAAAGATGCTAACAATGATTTGGCTGGAGTGGAATATGTTGAAGATATCTACAAGTTCTACAAGCTAGTTGAGGTATAAGTTTGTTCTTCACTTTCCCTCCCTGTATTTCTGTCAGAATTTGAGTGACATTGATCGACTGAATTTATATTCCAGAACGAGAGCAGGCCAAACAACTATATCCATACACAGACTGAAATTAATGAGAAGATGAGAGCCATATTGATTGATTGGTTGACAGATGTGCATCACAAATTTGAACTTTCACCGGAGACTCTCTATCTCACCATCAATATAATTGATCGGTTCCTCTCAGTGAAGATTGTACCTAGGAGGGAACTACAATTAGTAGGCATGGGTGCCGTGCTTATTGCTTCAAAGTATGAAGAAATCTGGGCACCTGAGGTCAATGATTTGGTATGCATTTCAGACAGAGCTTACACTCATCAACAAATATTGGCCATGGAGAAAACTATACTGGGAAAACTGGAATGGACCTTGACAGTTCCTACACATTACGTATTCCTTGTTCGATTTATCAAGGCATCTATTCCTGATGAGGAAGTGAGTGATTTTGCTCCCCTAATGTTGTTTTGTTTTGAACGATTTTATAGGAATCTGCAATTGATTTTGTTTGTAATTGCTGTTTAGATGGAGAACATGGTATATTTTCTTGCTGAGTTGGGTATGATGCATTATGACACCTTGATGTTCTGCCCATCAATGCTTGCTGCATCAGCAGTGTATGCTGCTCGTTGCACACTGAACAGGAGCCCTGTTTGGACCGACACTCTTAAGCTTCACACTGGTTTCTCAGAAACACAGATGATGTAAGTTTTGTGTTATCTGTTTCTACTTTCTGACAATAAATACAAAAGGTGTTTGTGAATGATGTCATTGAGCCATATCTTTGTTTTATATGTTTTGATGATACAGGGATTGTGCTAAACTTCTGGTGTACTTTCACTCAAAAGCTCCGGAAAATAAACTTCAGGTTGTTTACAAAAAGTACTCAAATTCTCAGCGAGGAGCTGTTGCGTTGCTTCCACCAGCCAAAAGTCTCTTGTCTGGTGCAGCGAAGGGCACAGCCTAATAATCTCTCGAATTCTCAATCATTGCTTAATTGTAGTTCGTTTGCTAGTAGCAACTTTGTAACGTTTCATATTCTTTATGAATATTTTTTGATTGATTGGGTTGCTATGAAGAATTTTTATTTATCCTTCAAAAAATTCCTTTGTCTCAGAAACTTTTGCTTGATCGTAAAAATTCTTCATCTCATGTGAAGTTGAACAAATCAAGGGAAAAGATCGTGAGTTCCACGGAAATTGGAACAGAGATGAAAAAAATGAATGAGAAGAGGCAGTCGTTTTTAGGCCGTAGCATCTGAAAAGTGTGAGAGCACCAACCCAGAGAAAGAAATCGAGTGAATTTCCATAATAGGGGAGGCCCTATGCATGATTCTTAACATGATGCTTGCCTGTAACATAAATCATTCAATGACTACTGTAACTTAGCTTAGATACCATCATGCATCCACCTGGCAAGGAACTTGTGGCAGAATTGGGTGTACCTCCAGCCACCCAAGCAAAGTGATGAACCAACCTATGGGAGATGAAGGTTGTTATACAAAGATGGAGAAAATTGACTCAGTAAGGTATTTCCTCCAGTTGTGAAACATAGTTCTATTAGAGTGTTGTTAGCTGAAATAACATTTTTGCGAGATACATAGAAAAACAAGGTTAGATTTGTCTTCTTATGGATTCAATAGGAAGCAGTCCCTGAGACAATGATTTAATCTGTTTGTGCCATTAGTTAAAATGCAACATTGTAGGTGATAATAGCTTTGTGTACTACTGAGGTTGAATATATGGCTATTGTAGAAAATTGACAAGGTTAGCTTTTGGTTGAGAAGTCCTGTGAGTGGGTCGCCACAACTACATTGTAATAGTCAGAGTGCCATTTATTTTGAGTAAGAACTAGATGTTTCATTAAATAAACAAAGCATATCAATGTCAAGTTTTATTTTGTTACAGATGTGGTTTTAGAGGGTCTGTTATAGTACAAAAAATTTTCCATACAGGAATATTGTCTAAAGCAGTTACTATGGCCAAGTTCAAGTATTACTTTGACTTGATTTGTGTCTGTCTGCAACATTTGATAATTTCTGGCTTGACGATTCAAGGATAATTTTGAATTAACAATTATAAAATTTTGATAATTTCTTTATCTTAATCTAAATGTTCATGTATTTTGTAATAAATTTTATTGTATTACATTAATTTTTCTTATTAAAAAAAAGTTAATTTTGTAAAAGCAACCAATACTACGACCCAACCTCAACACTGCTTAATTTGTGGTTTAAGTGATAATGATCATTCAATACAAGCATACACACGATAAGTTTAAATAGGGTAGCATCAAGAAAACTATTATCTTCAGGAAGGCGATGTCAGAAGTATCTTGCGAAATGCATGGAGATGAGCCCGTAATTTTTGAGGATGAGGGAGGATTTCTTTAATACATGGCACATCAAGAAATGTCTGAAACCATGATTTCAGGGAAGGCATGGAGGTTTCATCAACCAAGTTTAAACCAGTTATTTCTTCGCAGAATGGAGTCCAATATGCAATCCACCCGAATACAATGTCCAAGAATCCAACGGTTTCTCCACCGAATAACTTTTTTCCTTCCAGTAATTTGTCAAGAATTTTGAAGTACTCTATTAATTCTTTTCTGATTGATTCTTGTTCATCTCCACTCTTGGAAAAAAATTTCCACATAGTCGTCCAACACTTTAGAGAAAACAATAAACAAAACAAAACAAAGAAACAATATTGTCAAACAAGTTACAGCCATGGGCTCATATGATATACCAGAGATAGCATCTTAAAATTTTGGGATAGAATTAGAGGTAGATAAACAAGCAAAGAAGAAGAAGAAGAAGAGAGACGTAATCATTGCATTTGCGTACCTTGTCATCACCAAATTTAGCCCAGAAGCGAGCCATGGCTCTCTCGTGAGGATCTCCTGGAAGAATAGGATTCTGAGTCCAGGTTTCCTCGACATATTCAAGAATGACCAGAGATTCGGCGATGGGTTTTCCAGCATGCAGAAGAATTGGAATTTGTTTGTGAACAGGATTGTAGGTAAGAATTCGCTGGCTCTTGTTGATGAGATCTTCATCTACGTATTTGTAGCTGATTCCTTTGAATTTTAACGCCCATTCGACTCTTAGAGCTAGAGGACTCGCCCACATTCCAAGCACACGCACTTCTGTTTCTGTTGCCATTCCTTAGCTTCCTTTCTTTCCTTGTCGTTTGAACTCTTTGCAAAGTTGCACCACGCATGCATATTCCAAGCCAATCTCACATCGTTTTTATAATGCGATGTGGGCTGTTGACTGGTACTTAATTTGACTGTTCTACTGAATGAACAATTTACCTAATTGGACACAATGATGTTATTGGTTAGTTTGAATTCTAGTCCAGGTTCATTTGAATATTCAAATGAAGACAGGTTGAAAGCAATTTACAATAAATGGGTGTCCAATTCCAAAATGCCCGCCCAATGAGGGCGTTGACAAGTACTTAATTTCTACTGAATGAACAGTTCATGTCACATCTTTCATAAATGCTTGGTTTCATTACTACGAGGACACAAATGGCGGTGGGTTTGATTTTGAATTTTAATCCAAAGTTCATTTTGAATATTCAAATAAAGACCCAAGGCGCTAATACAATAGAATGGGCTGTAGGTTGTTTTATCCGAACTGTGTTAAGCGCGGCTAAGCTAATCCAAAAAAACCCGGCCCAATGGGACTATTTTTGATTTTCAATTTTTTTTAATTTTATTTTAAAAATTGAATGTAAAATTTTATTTTATTATTATTATTTACTTTTTTTAAAAAATTTCAATTGGTAGAAAATAATAATAATACGAAGATATCTACGTATAAATAGAAAAATTTAAATCTCTTTCATCTAAAATACGTTAGTTTAATTAATATATAATTAAAAGAAGGTATTTATCAAATAGCAGGTTCTCGAGTAGATAAGCCCGGCTGGTTTTATTAAACCCTCCGCCTGCAAAACTGTAAGTCTGCAAGGGTTTAACATCCATCTCCCCTTTTTTTGTCTCTTTCAACAAGTAGTTACAGTTTAAGGCGGGAGGCAGGAAGGAAGTCGGCACTCAATTTTGTTTTTGATCAATTTTCCTCTTCTTTTGGCTACTTTATTTTATGGTGAGTGTAAGATTCATAATTGCACTTTCATTTGCGTTTTATTTAACTACGACTATACACAGCTTTTCTTTTTTTTGTTTCCCTTATCTTTTCTAGCATTGAAGTAGAAACTAAACAAACTGTTTGACGAAATGCCTCTGTAAGATTTTTGTGTTGGTGCTTTTACACTTGTGCCGTGAAGTTGTTTATTTATATGAATATTTCCTTTCAAACTTAGCATGGGTTCAGGTTTAGAGTTTAACCTCTTGTTTTTGAAACTTGGGTTGCAAGTGTTTTTGGTTAGAATGTTGAAAATTTATTAATTAAGACTATTTATCTGATTAGCCTCTTGACGTTCCGTCTGTTTTTGATGTTTATTTTTTGTATAATTTCCGGTTAACAAGCACTGCCTTTTGCAGGTATTATTTTTTAGAGGAAGAGATGCTTTCAAAGAGAAAGAAGCATTCCAAGACGCCTTCTAGACTGTCAAATGCTGACCCATCTGCTTCTCCTGGGACACCGTCATCATTGATGCTTTCTTTGGATTCTCAAGTTTGCGGGGATGATTTCCATAGCGTTCTTGAAGAAGCTTCGAGCCGATACCCTGCTCTCATTGGAAAGTCTGCTTTCATTGGCCAAGTTACTGATGTTGAGACCGAGTCCAGGGGCTGTAAAATTTGGCTATCGGAGTCCTCCATGCTTGCATGTTCCCTTGCTCCTGGTTCCTTAGTTTCGGTAAATTATGGCCTTTATTTCTTATGCAAAATAATAATTGCTGTAGAACATTCATTTTAACTAGTTCTGTGTAAGTAAATCTGTTTTAGGTTTTCATTTCTTTTTTTCTTTCAACTTTCTGTTAATCTTTTAGCAGTTAGTGAAGCTTCCTTTACTTTTATTTTTTTTCAAATAGATCTGGCTTTCTACAATTACAATGATAGTGTAGTAAATTGGGAAGAGTTAAAAAGAGTTTTATGTCATTAATTTTGCTTATGTATTTTTCATTCTAATTGCAATGGCAGGTGTCACTTCCTGCTTCAGGGAAGAATTTTTCAACTAGTTTTCCTCTCAGCTCTCTAGCAGATGAATGTGTTCAACAATCTTGGATAGATTCTTTAGACCAAACTGCCAATAAAGTGGGGAACTACTTTGCTCTTGCTACAGTTTTTCCCTCTTGTAAGGTTTGAGTATTGATTCTATCACCATGTGCTAGAATTCACCCTTTTTTTTCTAATGATATCAATTGAGAAAATAAAAAAATAAAATAAAATAACAAGGTCAGAGGAGAAGCATAACATTTTACCAGCTATGTAACAAAGTAACATTTGGCTGTATGCCTTACAACCTCTTCCACAACTATGAGATAATAGAGCAATCCATAAGTGAAAGAGATAAAATCTTTCCAAAGGTTAATTGTGCCTTTGATTATTCCATTGTTTAAAGTCAAGATATGAGCTTTTTCTTGTAGATTGGTCACAAAACCTTCTTGGAATGGAAATTGTGTAATCTAGATGTATATGCTTTGTAGTAACCTTGATTTAGTACACTGAATAAAGGTTTTCAACCTCGGGGTTGAAAACTTGGAGAATTATGGGCTGTCATCCTTTGGGCCTTTACCTAGAATTAATATTCCTCACATAATTGCAAAACCTTTTCTTTTATTTTTGCCTAGGTAAGTAGTTTCATATTCACTATGTCATCAATGTATGGTTTTTTCATCATGCCAATAACATGATGGTATTTCTAATCATAATTCATTTTTTCTAATGTTAGCAATAATGACCAACCATATCACAGACATTGTAGTCAACTAATTTACCCCTTTTTTCAGGTTTTGAAGAATGGAGTGCGGTTATCTTCTAGCCTTTCATACACTATGGGTTGTCCTGCTTCAGGCAGAGTTGTGTTTATTTACACTATACAAAGTAAATTGGTATCTGGTCTAGTAAATGGGAGTGATAAACTACATAATGGGGAAGCTAATTATGTCTCAGTACACACCTGCCAAGAATTGCACTTAGGGCTGGTTCCTTTAAATAATAAAGTGAAAATGAATAGTGATATATTTTCTAAAATGAATGCTTTTGCAGAAAGAAGTCATGATCGACTGGGAAATGGGATTGTTTCATCTCCTAAGACACCAGTGTATCAGCCAAAGCTTAGTTCTCCAAGTGTTAATCATTTAGCTTCCCCAAAATGTGAAGATTCAGTTTCAAATTCTGTCAATTTGAATAGTTCATTTGTTGATTCGTTTGATATTAAAGAGGTCTTAGAGGATGAAAGCTCTAAAAAAGTTCTGCAGACTTGTGCTGCATCATGGTTGTATTCTCGAAGCTTACTCTGTGGAAATCTTGTGAGTGTCCCAATGCCTTTGGAGCATTGCATTTTCCTTGTGATGGGTGCTAATAAATTGCCAGTGGATAGTATTGATCAAGTTTTGACAAGTGAAAGAAGTCACCCTCAAGCTCCCAAATCAGATGACCATGAGAGTGACGCCTTTGTCATCAACCATGAGACCAAGGTATATTTATATTCACCATCCAATACAGTTTGTAATTCCTTGCAAAAAGGAGGTTTGCCAAATGTGCAAATTCAATCTGAGGATGTGAAAGCCAGTGGAGAGCACAAAAAATGGAAACTGGGTGGTCTATCCAAAGAATATTCAATTTTGAAGGATATAATTGTTTCCTCATCTGTGAAGAGTACTTTGTCAAGGTAAGTTAGATGAATTAATTTTGCTTGTTCATTATCTTTTTAACTTCCAGTCTCTTCTCTCTTCTTTTGGTGCCATACTCTACTACATGCTATTTTATAAAATCTCCATAATTGGAATGCCCATTTAAACGAAGAAAATGGAGATGGCAAAATGTATAATAACTTCTCAAAATTGTAAGCATAAGCAATTGATACCAAATGTTGAAAACGGGTGGTAAGATTCCAAATCTGAATCTAGGCTCATTTCAAAGCAAATTTTATATAAAGAAACTATTTCATAGCATAAGAGTAAAACCAAAACAGTTTAATTACAAGAAACTATTGCAGATCTAGAATTTTATTGAAATTCTCCAGCATTTCATCAAACAAGTAGTTGAGTTTCTGCTGCAATGTAAGAAAAGGCTCTATATTGTCTAATTGTATCAAATGCACATCAAAGTGCAAGTATGCTTATTACACTTGCACCAAGCTAGGGAGCTGAAAGTGAAGGAACAAGAACAAAAGGAAATAAATGAGGTTTTGAGTGTAAAGTTTTGTAGTGACTGTACTTTTAACTAAAAGCAGTTTTATTCTTAAGTCAGATTTAGGTAAATTTGTTTGTTGGTTTTAAGTTGGTCTCTAGTATGGGATCCTACAGAGTGAAAGATTAAAACGTGTGGTTAATTTAGCAACTCAGTTTAGGAGAGCAATTCAGAAATTTTTGCCAGTGGCTTTTAGCTTTTTCAGTTGTTGATGTTTTAACTTTTAGCTTCTTCCCCTTAATGAGAAGTCTCCAAACGCTTTTATGCCATTGCAATTCTTTCATTTCAAGGAAGATTGATATGAAGAATAGATAAATTGCATTTTAACCCTAGCATTTTAGTGCGTTGATTCAAGGTTATTTCTTTTCCTCTTTTCTTCATCAGTTAAGTTTTCAGCACTTAAATGTAATTTCATGCCATTGCAGAATGCCACAAATCCCCAAATCCTCTTCATTTTTTCTTTTTGGTTCTTTGTCAGATATTATGAAAGTTTTACTCTACTATCTTAAACTGACCTCCTGGTCCTAGATTTTCATTTTATAACATGAATCCCAATAAACTGTTGCTCTTTCAATAGTCAAAAAGCAAATGTCTACATTTGCATTTGTTTGTTCTTAGTCTTGGCAACACATTGACTAGTCTACACTGTCGCTAAAAGCCCAAGAATCGCTAGTTATTCTCAGTGCTACCTGATAACATTAACCAGCTGTTGCAAGCTTGTTCTAGTTTTCTGTTCTGTTTCTATTGGTGGAATTTAGATGCTGCCATTGCAGTGTTGCTATTTCTTCTCAGAAGTTATTTTCTCATTTCGAATCTGCTGTCAACTACCATTAGTTACCTGTCTCATATTTGTTTGTGGGCCAGTTCATCATAAGAATACACACCTGCCTAACTACAAAACATACTGTATTACTTTGTGCCCCTTTATGTTTTCAAGTGAGGAGATACTGTTTTGAAGTTTTGCTCCAGAAGAATTATCTTTCTTGCCTGCCGTGATAAGGTAGGATCTTCCTAGAGGCCCTTTTTGGGTCATTTAATGCAGCAGCAAATTGGATGATGATTATGTTTATATTTAAATATTTATTGAGAATATATTATTGCACTTTTTGAAATATTGAGAATTGACAAAATATCACATGGCATATTTTGATTACCAGTTACTTTGCTGTAGATATAAACGATTTTCTGTTCGGAGCTTTTGTAGTTTTTCTACAGATCTTAATTTAGATTTCAGTACTTGGCACACTTGAGCATCCAAATCTGTGTCAATACCAGCAAAAACATCTCTGAACAAGGTTCAATGTGATTATTATTTTTTGTGTCCGTACATATCTTTTCTCCTGAAGTTTCTTCATGGTTTTTCTACTGATCCTAATTTAGATATTTAATAGATAATAAATACAACGTGCATATTTTATTGGTGCTGGTACAGTGTACTTGTGTTGGTGTTTGTTGTGTTGGTGTTTGTATAATTATTCTGTCCGAAGGTTAGTTGTTGCACATTATGCAGATCAAAACCAAGATCTTCCAATGATTGATAAACTCAAGACAGGGAACCTTGTGATATTTCAGGCAATCTTGTAAATTAGTTATAAAATTTCCTGTCAGCTTAAGAATTGACATGTTATACACAAGTTGGATACAAATGGCTTTTTAATGATGTAATTTATTGTCATAGGTAGTCAATATTAAGTCTCCAACTTCTTATCATCCTGTTTACCCAATTTTATAAACATCATCCAGTTTCTTATTAAAAAGAAGAACAAGTAATTACATTCATTCATACATAAGGCATTGGCATTTTTTCATATATTGAACTATAAATGGTGATTACTGATGTACTCGTGTTGTTAGTCTTGGTTTACGACCTACAAAGGGAGTGCTTCTTCATGGCCCACCTGGAACAGGGAAGACTTCTTTGGCTCAACTATGTGCTTATGATGCTGGTGTCAATCTTTTTACTGTAAATGGGCCTGAGATTGTAAGTCAAAATTATGGGGAAAGTGAGCAGGCACTGCATAAAGTTTTTGATTCAGCTAGCCAAGCTGCCCCTGCTGTGGCAAGTTGCTTTCTCTCTAGGAACTAGGAACTGTTGGTTCTCGATCTTTCTTCATAATTTTTGGTTTGAACGTCCGTTATCATCTGTAGTTTTCCTGTTGAAGGTTTGGTGCTGATAGTGCACATATTTTGGTTTAAATTAGTAAAAAACAAATAATTCTAGTATGTTGCATATGCACACAAACTGAAGTTCTAATTTTTGTTTATCCCTTTTGAAAATCACATAATGGTGGGCAGTACCATGTCTTGGCGCTTTTTTTCCTTGAATGCCCCTTTTCATGTTTGTGGAGGTGCATACATTTGTTTCAGTTACATATGTACCATTTTTCTAAATTGGTTGGCTTTCTATTGTATGATTACTATCATTAACTTTAGAAAGTTGGGACTTCACTGCTTATTCATGTTTTGATAGCTAAATACAGACAGTATCATGTTATGTTTGGCTTTTGTCTTAATTTCTTTGAACCCAGCTTGGAAGTTTGTGGCTAAGTTGATTGCTTAGGGTTTCATATTCAATGTTGTTCCTTGCAGGGTCTGCCTGCTTAATGTTATTTCTCTTCCAGGTGTTCATTGATGAGTTGGATGCTATTGCACCTGCACGGAAAGAGGGAGGTGAAGAGCTATCACAGAGAATGGTTGCCACATTGTTGAATTTGATGGATGGGATTAGTATAACTGATGGACTACTTGTAATTGCTGCTACCAATAGACATGACAGTATTGAACCTGCACTCAGACGGCCAGGAAGACTTGACAGGGAAATTGAAATAGGTAATAAGAGAACTTCTTTGTTTATTCTTTTGTTGGTTTAACTTTTATCTATTTGTCACACTCGAAGTGCTAGAGCATACTTCTATTTTTTCATAGGATTAATGAGTAAAAATTTTTACAACCGTCCATCTCATTAGGCCTCATGTCCGTTGTACCTCTTATGAATGCCGAGTAATGAAGTTTGATAAAAAAGCGCAGTAGCAAAGTTCAGAATTCCCTGACATTTAGTATGGCCCTTTAAATACGAAACAACATTGTTCTGAGTTTTATATATACATGCTTTGAAAATTTTCTTTTATGTATGTAAATAAAATTTTGGAATTTCTTGTACAGACCACCAACACCTTTGGCCACTTGCATGGATTTATCCTGGTTTATATCTGGTTTGTGTGACAGTTGACTGTTTATGCTAGCATTAGTTAGGTACCAAACTAGCCTTCAATGCTTTGTTTTCCAGTTACCAAAATAAACTTTAACTGGAAATATATGTTTTTTTTTCAGCATCAAGTTTTTATATTGATTCTGCGAGTTTCTTTGGCTCAGCATTTTCTAGATAAAACTGTAGTTTCCCTCTGTGTACATTTTGGGGACCATATACTAGTAAACCTGCTGGCCTGGTGCCCTTTTTCTCAGGAGTGCTAGATAAAGTGCAGAAAAAATAACAATTTTTCTCTCAGAACTGTGGCATGTGAAGTTGTTTTTTGTCATCCAAAGCATACTAAATATATTTGATAGGTCCTTTCTCTTCAAATATTTTCAGTGTAAAACTACTGAAACAACATGCAATCTCTCCATGATGATAAGTAGCCTGTTTGTTTGAATTTCCATACGGAGGAATCTAATGAACATATTTGAACGTATGTATTTATTTTATGGCAACTTAATAGAAGACTGAGAAAACAGCATGCTTTTGCCCCTGTTTGTGTGTTTTGACAGGAAGATCAAAAGGGAGGAATAACATTTAAGTTCATAAATTTCAGCAAGATTATGGTATATGCAAAGCAAAAATAATTTAATAAATGTTCATGTTTAGAGTGCATTAAGCTTAGAAGCAGAAGAACCACTCATGAAGTTGGAAAAATACACTTATTTTTCCTTTCATACACTCAAGTAGTTCAAAAACTTTATTGATGTTCAGAGGTTTGCCAGATATGTTATTTGCCTTCTTTCTTGGAATTTCACCTGCAGGTGTGCCATCTCCCATGCAGCGATTGGAGATACTGCATACTCTTCTCAGTGACATGGAACACTCTCTTTTCAACTCACAAATTGAACACCTTGCCATGGCTACACATGGTTTTGTTGGTGCTGATCTAGCTGCCCTTTGCAATGAGGCAGCCTTGTTATGTCTTAGGCATTATTCTAAGTTTCAAAAGTCTTGTGATGCTTTACACTCAACTGGAATACTCATTGCATATGAAGGCCATTCTGACACTATGCTGCAAGAATCTGATTGCTCAAGAAAGATAACAGACAGTTCAAGGGATTGTTCAGACTCTGCATCTTCACGCTCAGATTTACCTATTTCTTCAGAGATTCTATCATCATTGCATCTGAGAGGAACAGCTTCAGAAATTACAGATAATTTTCAGAATGGTGTTAGTAGTACTTCTGGAGGGATGTTTATATCAGAAGAAGGACATGCATTAAAAGTGGGTTTCAATGATTTTGAAAAGGCCAGGATGAAAGTGAGGCCTAGTGCCATGCGAGAGGTATAATGTATCCATGGTGTTTAGGAAATTATTTGATCAATCTATAATATTGGAACCATCATCTGGTATCTAGTATCAAACTTATATTATTTAGGCCTTATTGATAATTTCTCCTCGCTATGAATGTTTTTCACTAGGGAAAAGCATTAGACCAGATGACCAGCCGCCTTGAATATCTTGGGTCCAACTGTTGTAGACTTTGGTTTCAAAAATACTTGCATGTTTGTAATTGTTAAATCTCTCTGCATTCCAATTTTTGGAGTACATCCCATATGGCATTACTTGATGTTATTACCATAATTATGTTGTTGGTCATGTCCAGCAAGATGAATAACAGGTACATTGAAGGAACTGGAGTACGCTTAGCTCTCCTACATTTATGTTTGCAATTGCTGTAGATTCCTAGTCTATTACCATGTTAAGCTAGTAATGTGACCTATAAGCTATTATTACCCTAGAATTGTGGTGCACATTAGTCCAGACAGCTAAAGAGTGTTTTTTTTTAATTTTAGCAAGAACCCAATTCCCTACCCAACCCAGTGTAAGAGATGTTACCAGTTGAACTAACTAGCACCCACAAACAGCTAAGGAGTTGCAACTTCTACACTCTAAGGAGTCCATCTTCCGCAGTTTCTTTTCTTACTATCACTTTATCATGCAGCATCAATTTATTTGCATTCTTGAGAGTTTTTTCTAGTTACATGTACAAGGCAGGATTATGCCATAGTACCTAGCTGTCCAATTTCATCCCATGTTAATGACTTCTTTCTACTAATAGGTAATACTTGAGGTTCCAAAGGTCAAATGGGAAGATGTTGGTGGCCAGAGGGAGGTCAAAACTCAGTTAATGGAAGCAGTAGAATGGCCTCAAAAACACCAAGAAGCATTCAAGCGTATTGGCACTCGCCCTCCAACAGGGATTTTGTTGTTTGGTCCTCCAGGTTGTAGCAAAACTCTCATGGCACGTGCAGTAGCTTCTGAGGCAGGGCTGAACTTCCTTGCAGTGAAGGGTCCAGAACTTTTTAGCAAATGGGTTGGTGAATCTGAGAAAGCTGTGCGATCTCTGTTTGCAAAGGCAAGGGCCAATGCACCATCAATCATATTTTTTGATGAAATTGATGGTCTTGCTGTCATTCGTGGGAAGGAAAGCGATGGTGTTTCAGTCTCTGATAGGGTTATGAGTCAACTTCTTGTTGAATTGGATGGTTAGTAAATATCTTGAATTAATGGATAACATGGCAGTGGCTTTTGTATACATGGTTAATGCAATTTGTAAGCATTTCTGGTGCCTGCTTAAACTTTGGGATGCCAATATATGGTCTCTTCTGCTGTTCAATTCCAGGAATTTTATTGTCAGCGTTCTATTTTATTAATCTCTTTAATCATTGACTTGAATAAATATTTTTCTGATTTTAGGTCTGCATGAAAGAGTCAATGTTACTGTCATTGCTGCTACAAATCGGCCGGACAAGATTGATCCTGCCCTTTTGAGGCCAGGTGCCACCACTGTCTCACTCTGTCTTAAAGGCACACACGTTTTCATGCATCTCTTTTCCTAACAAAATTGATAACTTTGAAAATAATTGATAAAATATTTGGACAGGGCGTTTTGATCGGCTGTTATATGTGGGACCTCCAAATGAAACTGACCGGGAAGAAATATTCCATATCCATTTGCGTAAAATTCCATGCAGTTCTGATGTAGACATAAAAGAGCTGGCTTATCTCACAGAATGCTGTACAGGGGCTGATATATCATTAATATGCCGAGAAGCTGCCATTTCAGCTATTGAGGTTTGTTGAATCAATGCATTGCTTTCTTGGATATTTTTTCTGTCGCTTACTAATTTGTTACTTGTGATGCTATTAGGAGAACCTTGATGCATCTGAAATAACAATGCAACATTTAAAGACTGCAATTAGACAAGTACAGCCGTCAGAAATTCAATCTTATCAGGAACTCTCTGCTAAATTTCAAAGACTTGTACATTCTAATGCCGCTGCTGATAAACCAGAATATCAGCAGTGCTCAAGTAGATCGATGGGATTCAATACCTGGTAAACATTTCTCCCGGTTTTGCTATTATTTTCTTTCATTATCTTAACCTTTAATTACATGTTTGTTGCTGAATTGGATATGGAAGGAAGATGTTTCCCCTAAGATGCTGTGTCAACATTTCAACATTTTGTGCGTTCACGCACTCACTCATGTCCATGCATGTGTGCATGCTATCGACTGTGAATATAGACTCCTTTTGAGATTCTTACATTTTCTATGCAAATCAATTCATATGAACTTTTTTTCTTATTGCTGTGATGTGGCAGGACGCTGATAAAATCCATGGCACTATTTTCATGTCATTTTGCTGCAGTCCTTATGCAGTCAAAGTCTGCTTCAAGCAGCTAGCCACAGTTCTCCTTTCAAGTTAATAGCGTGTTCCTTTCTCATTTTGAGCAGTTCTGGGTGCTTAGATTCTATACCATGCTAGTATTGAAACTGTGCATTAAGAAGCAATGCATGATCCTTCTCAACCACAACTTAAGCCGCCAAGAGGCTGGGGTCTTGTGAACATCCTGGAATTTATTGAGTAAAGATTCTTGAATGTATGGTCAGCTTTCTTGATATACCCCAGTTTTCTGCCAGATGTCCCATTGGCAGCGAAACAAATTGAGAGCCTTTAATCATGAAAAATATACATCCTGATGGGTTGTTTCTGGGGACCCACCAGAATTTCGGACTTGGTTTTGCTTGTGAATAGCCAATGAAGGTAGCAAGTGGGGGTGGGGTGGGGCTAGTTTTTTTATTATTGTCCATGCAAGGAACTTTGTCTTGATCCTCCCCTGTACGGTGATTTCAGAATGTGGATTTTGCTATAGAATTATTGCTATCATGATTCATTTGACACAAGTTGTGGGTTTGATGATCAATGACAAAGAGATGTTGGCCAGGATTGGTCCTTAAAAAGGAGTGGATATTCTTTAAAGGGTCTGCTGTATCTGTACCTGGATTTAGGTGCCTATTATGGAGTTTTCCACTTTAGTTATCCTCCCATCAGTTCTGGTTTAAGGTCTTCTGGTATCAGACAAATGAATCATTAGCCTTTTTGACTCTGAACATTAATGCTCTGATTTTTTTCCCCTCTTCGATCGCTTGCAGCTTCTCATGATTTAACACAATTGACTGGGTCAAAATCTTTAAGTTGGGCAAATTAAGCATTTAGTGTAAGGTCAAAAATAGCAGCTGCTATCAGATTAGCATGAAATGAGTGTACGATCTCGAAGGAGTAGTCCTATATCAGTCATTTTTTTTTATGAGATCACAAGAGTATCTGATATTTCTAATTAAGAAAGAAACATGGAGTTTAATGATTAAAGAGACGTTGAATAATTACAAATCTTATGTAATCAAACTGAAGGGGCAATGCCCTTAAACAGGGGCCAAGCCAGAAACCATGGGGATCACATGATCTACCAAGTCTTTTCAATAGTGATTGATATTATTGGTGGATTTCAGTTGGTGATATTCTGTACCATTCACACACAAGCGTGCACAACAACAAAACGCGCCCTTTGTTTTGTTGAAATAAAAAGCAATAGTCGTGCAAATTCTATTGCTGAAATAGCGACACGCCCCACGACAACCACCTCCACCTTCTTCCTTTCCTTTTACCTCCTCCTAAATCACACGTCTTTAAACCAAACAGGCAGCCCCAAATACTCACTCAATTCTTGTTTGTCTTCTAGGTATATTTGTGGTCTTGTTTTCATCTCAGCACTTTTCATTTGTCCACTTGTCAACCCATCCAACCATTGATGGTTTTATCCTTATCTCATCGATGTCAAAGATGAAGCATGCAATTATTGTTACTATTATTATAGAGATTAGTAAGGTAATGAATACTGTCACTCTTGTTACAATCAAATTAAACTATTATAAAATGTTATTTAATTGACTTAAAAAAAAAGGAGGACTTATTCCAGTTATTCTCCACCCGAAAAAAAAGAAACAGTTATCCCCACAACCAAACAACAAGTTAGTGGATTCCCCGTCAGAACACCCTTGAAAAGGGGAAATAAACCACAGAGTAACCAAACTCTGGATTTCTAATCCCTCGCCCTTTTAAATCTGTTCCCGTACAATCTCATCCTTGTTGCAATAAATCCCAACCATACACACTCCTACGCGCGTGTTTGCCACGCTCCTTCAGTTTGTGAATTCAAGTGCGCCTGAATTTTGCAGGTGTCCAGGGATGGCATGTGAATTTAAGTGGCCCTGAATTTTGGTGGCCTAGGAGTGGAGTCAGGCGAGAGCAACGATAACTGCTAAGAGTAGCAAACGTAGGACCGTACAGAATCAGGTGTTGACTCAGCCAGAGTGTGGTGATTACGCGCTTGGGACAATCCGTGGATTGAAAGCCCCAAAAAAAATCTAAAAATCTGTGTAACACTCACTCTCAAATAATAACATAAGCCCCCAAATCCCGCAAAAAAAAATCTTTTAAGAAAAAATTAAACATGAAAATCATTAGGAAAAGAACAAAGGCATCAGCAACAGTAGCCCTCAATAAAAGCTGAAAAGAAGAATACAAGATCCACCTCGATCCTCTCTCCACTCCCCCAATTCCACCCCCCCACCGTCACCACCACCGCAACCACCGTCGCATGACCTTTTGAGAACTCTCAATCTTATTACCTCGTCTTGTTCTCTTTT
Source organism: Xylocarpus granatum (assembly GCA_019650275.1). Classification (NCBI taxonomy): domain Eukaryota; kingdom Viridiplantae; phylum Streptophyta; class Magnoliopsida; order Sapindales; family Meliaceae; genus Xylocarpus; species Xylocarpus granatum. Next base: position 239,278 of record BNST01003255.1, on the reverse strand, counting down.
TTTTTCTGTAATTATCAGTCAATTGCCTGACATATCTTTTTCTTATCCCACTACTCGGTCACTTGAAATAAATAAGAAAAATAGTGAGTTGGGTTTGTGTGTTTTTGGAAATTTAGAGAAGAAATAATGAGAGAAGAAGATTCAAATTGGTTTGCGAGATGGGAAGAAGAGCTTCCTTCTCCGGAAGAACTTATGCCTTTATCTCAAACCCTAATCACTCCTGATCTCGCTCTTGCTTTTGATATCCGAAATCCCAATCACAACAGTGGCAACAACAACAATAATCTTTCACAACAACAGCGGCCACAACAACCTCCACAACAACAACAACTCACTCCTCCTCCAAATAATAGTAACAACAACCCACTTGCTCCGTCTTCAACTGATTTTGCTGCAGAAAACTCGGCCGAATTGGGTTCTGGTGCTGCCAGCGACGAACCAGCTCGGACCCTGAAACGACCCCGGCTGGTGTGGACTCCACAGCTTCATAAAAGATTCGTGGACGCTGTGGCTCACTTGGGTATCAAGAATGCTGTTCCCAAAACTATAATGCAATTAATGAGTGTTGATGGGTTAACTAGAGAAAACGTTGCCAGTCATTTGCAAAAATACCGTCTTTATCTTAAAAGAATGCAGGGATTGTCCGGCGGTGGTGGAGGAGCCGGCGGAGTCAACGGTGGCGGAGCAGGTGCTGGTGGGATCAACGCTGATCCGGCCACTGACCATTTGTTTGCGAGCTCCCCAGTTCCACCCCATTTCTTGCACCCAGGTCGGGCGAATTCAGATCATTTTTTACCATATGTGTCAGTTGCAGCGCTCCACCAACAGCAAATGGCGGTGGCAGCTGCGGTGGGGAGTCCCCATTTGCAGAGTCATCAGTATCATAGGCAGATGAGTCATTTTGGGTCGCCCCCAAATGGGCAATTTGAGCATCATTTATTTGCTAGCCAGCCTCAGTTGCAGCAAGTTCACAGGATGGGGGCACCCGTGCACAATTCGGTGCCGTCTGGTTATGTGGAGGATTTGGAATCTGCTAATGGAGGCAGGAAGGTCCTCACTCTTTTTCCAACTGGGGATGATTGAACCGGGGTAATCATTCGATAGTTTCCTTTGCTTTTTTCTTTTTGTTTCAATCTTCAGCTTTTGGGTCGTCGTGTAATGGGACTTTGGTGGTCAGTTTTGTTGTTTGTCATTGTTGTTGGTAGTTATTGGTACTAATCTTGGTGGTAGTCATAGTATTGTGGGCTAAAATTGAAAACTGAATTGCATCTTCAGATCAAAGAACTTTCTATTTTATGGTCTCTCGTCTGCTGGATATGTTTTATCCTCTTTCATTAGTAATTAGGATTTGTAGAGTGGCGTCGTGTCCTTCAATTCTGCGGGCTTCTACATGTGTAATTACCTTGTCAGTAGGAGCCTGTGGTGTCCTCTGTCAGCTTCTGATGACAGATATTGAGGCTATGTCACTCTGGACGACAATAAAGCTTCTGAGCTTGTCTTTGACAGCAATTGTCAAGGTCATGTGAAGTGTTATCAGTCTGGTTTCCTAGAAGTTACTTTCTGCCATCATAGTTGCCCAGGAATCGGCTGCATTTCTTATGTCAGAGTCTTTTTACTAGGATCAGATTTCTTATGTCATTGGTGGTGGGGTTTGCTGGAGCAACAAATTGACTGAATTTTGAGCTTGCGGGTAAGGATAAATAATGCTCGCTGGTTCAATTTATGTTCTGTAGAAATCTAGATATGGGGGTTGCTATCCTTGATTTCCATATTTGGCTCTGAGTTTCTTGGCAATATCAAAAAATCTCCTTTATTAGAGTTGTCTCTTCTATTTCTTAGTTCAGTGTTATGTAGAGGTGAGTTTACTTGTTGTACATTGTGTGACTCCATAGAAGACTTTAGATCCTCGATGTGAGGGAGAATCTTCAGAACAAATCTGATGCTATTAGAATTGCTAAATATAATTCATGCCCATGAACATTAAAGTATCTAAATATTTAAATTTTCTTTTCTGTGTTTCTGATGCTCAATAACCTATTTTCATTTGTGTAATGCAAAATAGTAAGTAGACTGATCTCATCATTTAAAGGTTAGTCTGATCTCTATTAAACTATGTTCATTGTCTCCATAGTTATTTAATAATATTTCAATGCAAGCATTAGCAAATTTATTTGAAGTTCATTTCTGCTCATTGCCAATTTAATTGTCAAAATAGCCGAACGAGAAGTAAAAACAAGGAATATAGTTGGACAGCGATACCTTCTTGAGGGGATGAGTTACATCCTTAATGTTGGTGAGTGCATAAGCCATTTAACTGAGCTACTTGTATCATCATAATGCATAGTAGATGGTTAACTATATTGTCTACCAGATGTAGTTTGTGTTAAATCTGATATTTTTTAAGATACTCACCTCATGAGATAAGCAAACACCTTATAACTGGATGTTTGATTGGGACAAACTACTTGTGTTCAGAGTGTATGTTGCAATATACCAAATACCATGCTTCTTTTTTGAACTTCTGTCTTTCAACTTGTTACTGATTTTTAGGAAGGATGATCTTTCTTAGGGGTCCATCCTTAATAGAACCTGATAGATTAGTCATTCAGTAGCTGATCGATTGACTGGGTTTGCTCCATGTTAGATAGCTTCTACAGCATATCAATATATGTGAATCTGTTTCTGTGGGGATTGGTTGGTCAACTTCTTGTTGAGCAATCATTGCATTATAGTGTAGTGTATTCTTAATGGAATCATGGTGTTGTGCGTAGGACATTGATTTTCTGTCAACTATTTTGTTTCATGGCTGAATATGGTCCTTGCAAAATTAGAACTCAAGTTCCTTTTGAAAAGGAATTAAGTAGCTGATTCCTCTGTACTCTGAACACTATTGTGAACTAGGAGCTTCAATACTAATCTATAGTTATCATAGATGGAACGTCATAATGCTCCTCATTCTGAAATAGTTGGATAGGACTTGGAACTAGTATATGTGATTTTTGATGATTAGGTGTTGCTTATTATTGTCAGATCATCTTGTACTTTAACTGTTATCTCCACCTTCAACCACCCACCCAAACATATGACACATGTACCAATCTTGTTTCAATTAACAGCATAATACCATTTCCATATTATAGTTTTATGAGATTGGGGTGTAATATTAAATAATGTATATAGCAGCATGTTTTGGTCTGTCCTGCCAACTTAAGGTGCTACTTTTTTTTGTTTTGCTTTTATGGTGGAAGCTTTATGCATGCTTCATTTAGGGATAAATTATTGCTGACAATCTTAAATTAACATAGAAGAATATGGGGAATGGGTGGGGTAGTTCAGTGCATGTGAGAGATGATATTTTCATTATGTTGGAAAACATTAAAGCATGCTACTGGTGTTAAGGCAAGTGTATTTTTTAAATGAGATGTTGGGAGGAATTGCAGAGAAACCTGAGAGTTCATTGGGTTGGAGTGAAACGTGGTCAAATGGGGCAAGGCCCAGGCCAAGGGCAAGGGAAAGCCTAGCTAGCATTCTGCGCTCTGCCTGCCTGCCATTCTGGCCAAGACAGCTGTTTGATTCTAGTTTTTTCCTTAGTCCACTTTACATAATAATAAAATTTAAGTAAAAACCCACTTCTATTATTGTTAATTGGATAGACAACTGAGGTTTCCTTTCACTTTCTCTTTGTTATCTTTTTTTCTTGGGCATGGTTTTAACTTGGAGGAGGAGGAGGGAGAAGGAGACGTGTGTCAAAGGTTAAGCTTTAATTTCCATTCCACTTGATGGGGAACTGGAAAGCATTTAGAAAGATATATGCAGTGTCCCTTAAGAAAGTAGAAAATTTGTAGTAGGAATGAACTTATTATGATCAAATTGGATGAATGAATGATGCATCATATTCTAGAAGTATAATAGAATGAATTATTGATGGGATCGGGGGGTTTTCTTTTTTTATCTACAAGTTGGGGGTAGGGGCTCTGGTTCAAAGAATCTAGTCCTAGTATGTCTGCTTTTTGCTCAAAATCCACTTAACCCCCCGTCCCTACCCTAGCAACTGAATCAGCCGCTGGAAAATTTACAACTAATTATTCTCTTTTTCTTTTGCAATAATCTTGTAGTAAGACTAGAAGTTAACTGCGCCTCCCCAGCCTCTCCATAACAGGTTCCTCGAAAAGAAAAACATGCCAGACTTGTCTGCTCAAACTCTGCAACATGTTTGTCAAAGTAATATTTCTGTCGGCTTATTATTAATTGCAAATTATTTATAGTAATTTTTTAAAAACTATCTGTCTATTAATTATGAGTAAACAGCCGAAAAAACTAAAGGAGTTGAAATGAATAATGCAACAATGCCAAGTCAAATTGTAAAAGTAAATAGGCATGTTTAGGGATGTAATTGTTATATCCAGATTGGCATTTAAAATCTTGTACGTAATTAAGTATTTTACAGCATGTATGTGAACTTCTATCAACCACCATTGGGCCCAAGACAACATAACAAAATTAAAACATGATAGAAATCATCATGTGTCGCAACGTATGCAACAAGCAACCTAGATAATTAGATCCTCTTTAATTCGATTCGGATTGCAACTTAGAGATCAAACAATAAAAGGTCAGCCACAGAGAGAGTTCCTTGGATGCAAGACAAGGACAGATAGCAGATAGATCATCAGATTAAGGTACTGCACGTGCATCATCTATGGATATTCACATTGATTAAATCATGATGATGAAGAGCTCTACTCACAGCTAGCAGAGATTACTTTCTAACCACCATTGCCCAATTGTTTAAACAGAACTACCGCGTGACTGCATTGCAGTCACTTAGTATAAAATTATGCTTGTCCTGTTAATTTTGGCAATAATCAAATCATAGGATTTGGAATAAACATTGAGCCTTGAGCTACAAAAACAAAAAAAGAAACAGCAGCAGCCTTACCACACACACGGTTAAAAAGCGTCAGACAACTTTTATACTGCCACCACTATGGCATGGTAAATAACTAGTGTCCTTGCTGACATTAAATCCAAGAAAACAGAGAAACTACAAACAAAAAAATAACTGGAACAAAGGGTTGGTCTATAAAAAAGTCTTTCTTCCAACAACGGCAACAACAAACAGCAACTCCTACAAGTATAGAGAAATCTTCTGTCCCATGAATCAACAACCATCCCCACTTAATTGTCAATGGTTTTGCGAGTGATCAATGCTCAGGGGTTGCTGGCAGAATGGGACCTGCAACGCAAACCGTAAAAGTATATTAGTTGTGGAAACACGTGGTCCATTAATATATTATAATATTATTTTAAAAATAATTTATGTTAAATTCTTAAAATCTTACAATACAATTATTGTAATAAAAAATACTCTAAATAATAATAATTCACCTATTAATTTCAACATTATAAACAATTTAAAAATTTATATAACAAAATTATTTTTTAATATAAATTATGAATGTTATATGAAATAATAATAATTCTAAATTAATTTATTAGAAAACTGATATATGTGTGCGTCTACATCATTAAGATTTTTTAGTAAAATATTTTTTATTTGTTTTAAAAAATATATGCGGTAAGCTCTATAAATTAAATAACAATAAACAAAGCTTCACTAGAAAGAAAAAAATAAATTAAGAATATATTTATTTTTAATTAGTAAAACTTATAATAAAAAAAAGGATGTAAGTGTATATTTTCACAAAACTTGCCCTAAAATGAAATTATTATAAATCTAAAGAAAGGCATTTGATAAAACTCTTGCCAAGAATAACATATACTTCCGCACAGGTACAAAAAACTAACATGCAAACAATATTAAAGAATTTGCACAGCATAAACCATCCATTTCCTAATTAACTAGAAAAATATTCAATCATTTTAAAGCACAGATATGACAAAGTATCTCAATCCGTGTGCCACCTGAAAAGCCATTTTTTGAGTCGACTATTAAGTGACCAACTACTCCCATCAAACAAATGAATAAGCCTCAAGTTAAACCCACAATAACAAAATTCGCAAGGGAGTCAAACGTTCAAAACAGGGCATAAATCTAGACAATCTGCTCATTTCATCAGGTGGCAGAGCATGCCACAATGTAGCTTTTCCTTATGATAGATAATCTTGTCATAAGCAGCAACAAACCCAGACTGAATATTTTCAAGCAACACATCTAAGAATGTCATTGGTCTTACTATTACTGTTCTCAAGACATTATCAAAATCTTACTTGGATGAAACCTTTCAACTCTCTTTCTATGTAAAATGATAAGCACCAAGGCCTCTTAGAAATGCATTCTTCCTATTTAACAATAAAAATGGAATGGTTGTGGCAGGAGATATTAAAAGCCAGCTGATATGGATATTCAGAACACAGTGAAAGCTTTCTTCTTTCGAAAGAAAAAAAAAGGAACAAAGAGCGCTGAATAGGATAAATCAGGTGACCACCCAAATGGAACTACTTCAATGACCCAGACGAAATTACTGTCAAATTTTAAAGGAAAAATCACATACTGTCTAGTACATAGTCAGGATGTGACATTACTAGAATTTACAAAACAGAAAAAGAAATGATTAAAAGTAAACATACAAAAAAATGCACTCAGTACGTCATCTAAAAACCAGACATTAGCATCATGAAAATCTGATCACACAGTAACGAGGTGCAACATTCAAATCCATCCTATAACAGAAGAAGCAGAAACAGTGGAGGGTCTTAATTGTGCTCTAGTCATACCTTCTATCTTTTACTTTACCAGATGTAAGAGCTGATCATTATTTATGAACAAGGGAACAAAGTAACTGAAGCCTACCTGAAAAGAACCATGTCTAAACTGCTCATATGAATGTGCATACATCATTGCAGCACTTGGCCATTGCATATATGCAGCTTCCATAGATGTCTGATTAAGTCCAACAGCACAATAGGGGAAAACTGGGCTTGCGGCAGGCCCGTAGCTGATGGAAGCTTGAGTCCTTGGGATCTGACCCATTTCAGGAAAACCATTGTCATACTGTATAAATGGAAGTTGAACTTTCTGAATGTTAAAAGGTGCCAAGCCAAAGCCTTGATTGGCTGGAAGGCTCCTAACATACCTGTGTCAGTTCATAAGATTATTCAGTTTGATTTACAAAAATGGAATTTGATCATTACAGACCATGCAAAAGCAGAATAAGGAATATGAATCAACCAATAATGTGTCTTGCCCTAGTAAATTAATTTCCCTTTTTGGTTGAACAATTTTACACTGATAAATTTGAGGACAGGGGTAAACACAACCATGTCAAACACTAGTAACATCCAAGTATCGCATCATCAAACAGATCAAAACCTCACATGAATAGGTACTAAAATAATGTGCTGCCAATGCAAAAGCCAATCATCCAATTACCTCAAATCCCACAAAAGAGGGATGGGGACAAATTTTTAATCCATACAACCACAAAATTCATATATATGCTGAACTCCATCCACCCACATAACACAGGCATTAATGAAATAAATTATATCTATGCCTTTTCTCAAAAATTTTAAAAGGCTATGAAAGGGAGTGTGTGTGTTCGTGTGCGTTGGACAACCCTGTACTTTATAATACAAGTCCGAGGAATCTCATAGGGAAATTCCCCATACAGATACCATGAAGACCTAACAGCAGGAGTACTGTCTTGTATAAATGTTTGTTAGTATGTAAACCTACCTTTCATAACTCCTATCATAATCTGGATCAGTACGATCCTTCTCCCTATCTCTGAAAATAGCAACTCGAGACGAAGTACCACCATCTCTGATACTAAAATTCCTTTCTGCATCAATATTAGAATTCCTGATACCTTCACTCTCATCTCTGTTCAAGCTTGTATTTTTCACATCCATAGTGACATGAGACAATCTATCCTCAGAGTCAGGACTGTTAGGGCCACTAAAGATGCGAGCACGTGCCTTATCATACTCCTCCTTCCTCTCTTCCACACTTCTGACAGGACTTCGCTTGATCCCAGTTTCATTAGATTCATTAACAGATCCAGTATTGGGCCTACGCCTGATGGAAATTTTAATCTGCTCAAGCTTTTCACTGTCTTCTGACTGCTTTGTGGGGATTTCAGATAAACAAACAACAGGATATTTGCTTTCTGCTGTTTTTCTCACCAGAATTCTGTTACCAATCCCTCCTATGTCATTTTCCTGAACCATAGTCACTAGCCCATAGTGTTGAGAAACACGATGTGCAGCCAGTCGGAGATAAGAAGTTGGAAAATGTTGGAACTCAAAATGCTGGTGATCAGGATTTTGAAAAAACCTTTGAATATCAAATTCCATCCGTAAAACTGCTCAGAAGAAAACCAGAAAATTGATGGTAAATTCATACAGTAACAAAGAAAAATAATCATCTCAATTAACAGTCAAAGCAAAATAAAAGGTGGACTAACAAAACACTTGAATGCATATAAAACAAACTGAACTTCGTTCTAGTTTTATATGTATTTGGTTTAACTCTTGTTCTCATCATCTTAATAATCTCTAGATTCTGCTTGTCCAGAAACTTAATCATAAGGCAAGTAGCATAAAAGAAACAATAACCTTAAAACAAAATGGAGATTAACTCTAGCATTAACAAAGTAGTCCAGAGGTGCAATTAAAATGGAATTTCCAAGGTTTTACATATGGAGAATTCAAATAAAATGAAGATCAAGTTTCACAGAGTATAAGAAAAGGAACACTATGTTGCTGAGTATGACAAAGGAATCACAAAGAGAGCATTTTTTTCAAAGAAACAAGAATGCCTAGTTCAAAAAGGTCAACGCCAAAACAAAAAGGTATGCGTGATAGAAAATTGTGAGGTGAATAAAGTAGAGTCCACAAGCCAAGTTGAGAAAAATACTAGGCTTATTTGAGCTTGGCTTGCCAAAAAATTTGGGGCCTGCGACCAACTGAGGTCCAAGATTTAAGGTCATGCTCCTGTTCAAAAATGAATTGACAAAAGCTTGACCTCAGCTCAAGTAGATATTGCTTCACTTGCTAACTATAATTCAGATATGAACATGATATCAAGCCCAAGTAACAATATTCAAGAATATCATAAACATGCTATAAGATTTTCACCTTGACATTAAACTACAATTAAATTATCAGGAGACTTTTATCAAGCTAAAGCTCTAACCCATTTTGAACAAATCTAGCTGAATCAATTTCTTATTGAGATTCCATCAATATTTCAGTAAAGGATTGGATTATCTGCACCCAAAGGATAAAAGGGAAAGCAGCATGTTGCCAATCCACTTCTCAATTATGAAACATAGTCCTAATATGCGCAAATGTGAGCAAATGATCACAGTCTAGATAACACAAGTCCACTTACTAACTTAGCCTCATACCAATGAATTAAAACACAATTCCGTAGTAAATAAGTAAACGTAGATTTCCCTCCTTTATGCGCAATAACAGTTAGAAATTAGTGCGTTTTCATACACCTGGTTCAAAACATGCCATGTGCAGCCATTAATTCTAAGCTCAAGTAATTTAGTAAATTCCTCGAAGGAGTTTCTGTTCTACATCCAATGTATACAAGATTTAATGATTTTGAAGGTTCTTTTTCTATCAATATAGGCTACAGCGGTTTTTAGTTCTGAGCATTAGATTATGATTTATGTTAATCTCTGAATGTGAAGGCAGAAAATCAATTTAAGCAAATTTGCATATATTTGGTATTATGGTAATTTAACTGAGTTTAATTTCAGTTATTAGGCCTTAGTTTGGTCTTTAATTGATGCAGGTTAACCTTAGTCAATTAAGATATCTAATGCAGATTTAGAAGCTACTTGTCATTTTTGGCTGGAATCAAATCAATAAATTGGTGCGAAGCCAAAAGTCTTCAGATATCACAACTGTCAAGGAAATAGAAAAGAATTTAGATCTTTTATGGTCACTAGCCTCCCAACAAATGATTAGGCTTTGTTTGGGACTGAGGTGTTGGGGCTTTAAGGATACAGTTGCTGTGGGATGCACTCACTATATGTCAAATAGTAATGAAAAGGTGAACAGGTGCCTGATAAAAGTTGATGTTTTCCAAACAATATTGCCTGCTATGCTTTCAAATCACACAACAATCCCAAACGAGGCCTTAGTCTACATGGATTGCCAAGTTCAATTCCCATAAGTATGCAAATAGGAGGCCTAGCAAGTGACCAGTGAGCAGAAAGTTTGATATTAGCTATTTGGGCATAACCCTCATCTTGGTTAATGGATGTCCACTCAAATGAACTAATGTCTTTGGTCAAATTCAAATACTCAAATAGGTACCTAATGGACTACGGTGAATACACCTAATCTGGACAAATCTGGACCCAAAAAAAGGTCCTGCAACCTTATCAAGATCTAAAGGATAAAAATCAATAGAGGAGTAGAATGGTTCCTATCTTCAATCCAACAGTGTCTCACACAATCACAAAGAGAATTGGGGCAAAGTACTTCACTGCTTAATATATGTTAAAGGTATTTACAAGTCAGCAATCTCTTCAATTGGCCATAAGAAAGTCATTTAGAGAATTTGTCACTCAGCTATGCATAAGTTTAACAAACCCCAAACTAATTTAACAAGCACCAATCCAGTCATAGACATCTCAAATTAACTAAAGCTACAAACCATAAACATCAGACCCATGGCATCTTTGGAACCAAACTAATCTTATAGCACAAAATAACATCTTATATCAACCGCCAAGAAAGTACTCCTCCATGAGTGCATAAACAAATTATTACATCCACTTATTGAGCTAAGTTGCTCCTACGCTTAAAACTCAAATTAGAGACAACAAAATAACATGAATAATAATAGCACGTACAATTTTTTCATTTTACCTTTAATTTTGCCAGCAACCAAACAAAATACAATTCCAAAACAAAACTAGATCTGACACAAACCCAGCACACAGATAAAAAAATTTCCAAATAAAAAACTTACCCACACCCAATCAAATCAAAAAAATCACCAATTCCCAAATCCACAAGCCCTAATAAGCGAAAACAACGGAACAAATCCACCAATCATAAAAACACACATAGAACAATCAAAACCCACAAAATAAATTATTAAAAAAAAGAAGCAATGATAAGGGTTTTCAAGACGAGATAAAGGATATTAACTGGTGAGACGATGACGAGGATTCTGAAGAGCCTCAACCAAGAAGGGATCCACCATTGACTCTTTCTCATTAACAACCGCTCTTGTTGTTGTAATCGCTGTTGAGTCCATGGCTTAGACCTTAAAAATCTACTCCTCTTTCTCTCTTTATCTCCAGAGCTATATATTTATCCTCTTGTATTTGTTCTTCTTCTTCTTCTTCTTCTTGTTTCCTCTCTAATTCCCCCTGCAAGAGAAATAAAAAAAAACGAAGGAATCAAGAGGAAGAAGAAGAAGAAGGTTTCTTCCTTCTGGACATAAGGAGAGAAACAGGCAAATCCTATGGTGAACGGGACTCGACCACAGGACTCAGCAAAGGAAAAGACAACAACAAAATTTAGGATTTTTATTTTTGTCAAAAAAATTTTCCTCAATCCTTCTTTTGTGGGTCCATGTCATAAAACACTATCTCCTCCTCCTCCTTTTTCTTTAAGTGACATGCTTGCTTGCTTACTGGACTACAATTTTAATTTAAATTCTCTCTTATTTGAGTCTTAAAATTAAATGGGTAAAATAATATCGTGTATTATTATAATTGAAAGGATTTGAAAGAAACGAAGAAAAAAAGAGTGATGCTATTGCAACTAATGCTTATCGATTTAGTTTGAATTTCGTACCCGGCATAAAAAATATTTGTGATGTCAAAAACTAGTTTTAAATATTTTTATTTTTTAATTGTTTTAAAGAAAAATTTTTGGAGGAGAAGAAAGTTATTTTTTTCTTTATGGATAAAAGCCTATTTATTAAACTTTTGAGACTATAGATTTTTTATATTAAGTTTTTTTTTAAAGTAGAATTATTTAAAATATTTTATTTTATTTTTAAAATTTTACTCAATTTCACAATCAAACGACTCTTTTCAATTTTACTAAAAATTCTACTTACAAAATAGAAATTTGAAAAGTTTTATAAAAACACCCTTAAAATAAAATATAATAACCCTCTTTTAAATTTAAGTAATTTCAATTTTATGAATAATTACATTGCATAATAATAATCTTTTTAGTTAAAATTATTTTAATAAATCATAGATTGTATTTATAACTTTTTTGTTATTGTTTAAAAAGTAAAATTTTTTCTTGACCTAATATGAATCAAACAAATAGAAAAAAGTTTGAACAAAATAATGAATTGCCACAATACAAACATCGGATAAATATTTCTAATACGAAAAGTTAAAAATATTGTAGCCTATCAAAAGACACCGCTATAATAATATCATAAGAATATACAAAAATTTTTATAATTAAAATCAATGGCAAGCGAACAATTTTTATAGAAGAAATTAAGAGAAATGGGAGAAAACCCAACCTGGACTATCTCTACATGCATTCTAAATAGGAGAAAACCCAACCTGGTAATTATAATATCATAATTTTCCAATTACATTGAATTCTCTGTAAATGAAATAAAAGAGATTTTGTATGACAATCAATGGCATCCTCACTTAAAAAGTTGTTTGTATGGGCCTGATTTGGGCTCTTTTGCATGAATGACATCCTTGCTTGCTTTAAGGTTAAGAGTATACCAGTTTTTAATTTGTTATAACAAGTTAGGGTTTGGTTCACAAAACTAAATAATTTTTTTTAAATTAATTAAATTAAATATATAAATATTTAAAAATAGTATGTGACAATGTTAGACTTAGTCTGACTTAAATCCTTAACAAATTAATAATTTTAATTAATATAATATTTAAGCATGATTAAGACGTGTAATAGATACGTAACTTTACGTGAAAGTTGGGACAGGGTAGAGAAATCACGGACCGTAATCATAAAGCGATGTTTCGCGATACAGAAGGCGTAGTTGCGTTGAACGTGTCATCTTCATTTTGGATAATATTATCTAACCCCAACTCTTTATTTCACACGCGCCAGTGTTATTTCTAAGTCCACGCTCCTCGTGTCAAGACGGCAAAGCCTCAAGTTATTCCCACGTGTTTCACACAGATACCTTAATCACTTGAAAAAGTGGCTCCTCCTCGGAGTGTACATCTTACGCGCTGTTAGAGGTGCCAAGAATCATGTAATCTATTGGACGTTTCTGGAAAGACCGAGTCAAACAGATCTTAGGGCGCGTGTTTCTCACAATGCATATGCGGACAAACTGAAGCAATACAACCGCCGATCAGCAATAATATTAAAATGATATATTAATTACAAATTTAATGTAATATATGACAGATTATGCATTAAAGTACTAATAATTAATTAATTAATTCAGCCAGCAAGGATTTGCATATTTGACATGTTCTTGTAAAAGAAATGACATGTTAGGATAGGACCATGCGACAGGTGGCGCGTGCATCCATGACTTCACAAAGTCTTCCGTTCTACGGAACAACCACTAAAACCCCGAACGCAAAAGTCTTCGTCTTAGCTTCGTTCCATTTCCAAATTCCCCCTTTTTCTCTCCATTTATTTTTATTTTTTTAAACTCGCTCTCAGGAGAAACCCCCAACTCAATTCACTCAAAAATGTCTGATCCAGTTCTAACTGAGGTACCACCTCCCAACGCAAATCCGTTCGATGATTTCGATTCCTTGTCGATTCCACCACTCGATCCCTTGTACCTCTCCTCGCAGAATCATCCCTCTTCCGCGTCGGACGATCTCGATTTCGTTCTGGATGAAAATTGCGAGTTTGACCTTAGCTTCGATGATTTAGACGACCTCTACCTTCCCCACGAAAACGAAAGCTTTTTCCTTCCCTCCGAAAATCATCTTCCCCAGGGGCAAATGGGAAGTTTCGCCTCCGATGTTGATAGAGTTTCGTGTTTACCCCGTGATCAGAGATCTGATGACGTCAAGGTTTCCTGTACGGCGTCGCCAGAATCGGGTAGTTCCGGAGTTTCGGGTAATCGAGGTCTGGTAGATGTCGACTCGTATCTGAATTACTCGTCACCGCAGAATTCGGGTAATCAGTGCTCCAATTCGAATTCTAATGTCTGCGATCGAGAGACTTCTGGTGGGCCTGCTTTGTCTCTGGTTTCTGAAAATTGCGGGTCGGGTGTTTCATCGGAAACTTCGAGTGCACCATCTCCTGGTTCGGATAATTTGGTTGTTGATCAGAAAGTTAAGGCGGAGGAAATAAATAAAATTAACATTTCCAAAAGGAAAAAAGAAAACGAAGAGATGAATAATGAATCGAGAAGCAGCAAGTATCTGAGATCTTCGTTGGTTAATGAAAATGTGAATGATAATTTGAGTGAAGAGGAGACGAAAAGAAGGGCCAGGCTTATGCGAAACCGAGAGAGCGCCCAGTTGTCGAGACAAAGAAAGAAGCATTACGTGGAGGAGCTAGAAGACAAGGTGAGAGCTATGCATTCTACTATTGCTGATTTGAATAGTAAAGTATCATTCTTTATGGCCGAGAATGCGACTTTAAGGCAACAGTTGAGTGGTGGCAATGCAATGCCGCCACTGGCCCCTCATATGGCGATGTACCCGTCACCTCATATGGCACCAGTGCCGTATGGGTGGATGCCATGTGCTGCACCCTATGTAGTGAAGCCTCAAGGTTCTCAGGTTCCTTTGGTGCCTATTCCTAGATTGAAGCCTCAACCGGCTGCAGCGCCAGCTAAGGCGAAAAAAAGTGATGGTAGTAAAACTAAGAGTGATGGTAGTAGAACTAAGAGTGATGGTAGTAGAACCAAGAGTGATGGTGGTAGAACTAAGAAAGTTGCTAGTGTTAGTTTTCTGGGTCTGCTGTGTTTTTTGTTGTTGTTTGGTGGGTTGGTGCCACTTGTTGATGTTAAGTATGGAGTTATGAGGGATGGTGTTTCTGGCGATTATTTTAACAGTGGTTTCTATGATCAGCATAGAGGAAGGGTTTTAACAGTTAATGGGTATTCAAATGGGTCTCATGAGAATAATGGGATTAGATTCTCCAAAGGTGGAGGTGATGTTGGTAATAGAATACATTGTGAAAGAGATATTGAGACAAAACAAAGAGAGTCAAAGCCTTCACCAGGTTTGGATGAGTTTGTTAGTGCGGGCAATGCAAGTGAGCCGCTTGTTGCCTCTTTGTATGTACCGAGGAATGATAAGCTTGTGAAGATAGATGGCAACTTGATAATTCACTCTGTACTGGCCAGCGAGAAAGCTATGGCCTCTCATGACACTTCTCAAGCAAATAACTATAAGAAGACTGCTTTAGCTATTCCTGATGTTAGAGGGAATGGAGCAAGGCACTCTCACTTGTACAGAAATCCTGCTGAGAGGCAGAGAGCTATTTCTTCTGGCCCTGCTGATTCCCTGAAGGACCATATGAAGTCAACTGCAGCTGATGGTAAGCTGCAGCAGTGGTTCAAAGAAGGCCTTGCAGGTAGTCATTGTTTTCTTCTTTGAGCAATACATGAACATTTCTGGTACAATTGTTGGATGCTAGCTTTGAAAAGTTTGTAAATATTCTTTTGACCAATTGAGTTAATGAAAAATGATTATGAGAGAGTTAGGCTGACTTTGTTGATATTTAGTATGAATCAGTGGTGTTGAAATTTTGGCAATCTGATTTTAGTAGACTTAGGACAAGTATTCACAGTCAATTATTGAAATTGTTTGATTTTTATGTTACCAGGCTGAATGGTTTCATGTATTCTATTATTCCATTATATGTGTAATGCAGCTACATACTTTCACATCTTATGAATACTGTTGATGGGTTTGGGGTTTGTGAAACAGAAAAATAAATATCATGGACAGGTAACATTCTACGAAGGATTATTTGCTGATGCAAAATTATGATACAAGTGAACTGTTTCTGTTTTGTGTTCGTTATGGTTTCTAAAATGCGATTGCATCTAAGAACTAAATGTAGCTTTGGCATTGCTTGCTTATGCATATGGTTGACTGCTCGCTAAGCACACAGTTGTTTGATGTCTGACTTTATAAAACACATTTGTGACTTTTGAAAGATATTATTTTCTTGATCATGAAGTTGAAATTGAATATTTCAATAAAATATCGGAGTTTCAAATTTCTACCTCTATAATAAAATGTAAAAGATTGTGACGGAAAATTTTTGAATACAGTGTGTGAAATACAAACTATCTTTTTTTGTTAAAATTGAATAATTTTATCAGGTAATTATGTTGCTCTATTTGCTGTTATGGCGGTATATTGTTATTTTGCAAGTAGGCTTGATACATGGCAATCAAGTGTACTTGTTGGTTTTAGCTGTCTGTATACGGCCTTGGGGAACTTGCAGTTCGTGACATTACTTCTTTGTTTTGATATCCAAAATTTATTTCAGGGCCATTGCTGAGTTCTGGCATGTGTACTGAAGTTTTCCAGTTTGACGTATCACCTGCTTCTGCCCCAGGAGCCATTATTTCTGCAGCATCAGTTGCTAATATTACTGTGAAACACTGTCAGAATGCTACTAAAGTTAACAGGGGAAAGAATAGAAGGATTCTTCGCCATCTTCCGGTTCCCCTCAATAGGTCCAATCTAAACGACACTCAAGAACATGTGGAACGGAAATCTCGGAAAGACGGCTTTGAAGCTGATAAATCAGCATCTTCCATGGTTGTCTCAGTGCTTTTTGATCCCAGAGAGGCTGGGGACGGGGATGTCGAAGGCATGATTGCTCCAAAGTCACTCTCGAGAATTTTTGTTGTTGTGCTTTTAGACAGCGTCAAGTATGTCACTTACTCATGTGTGCTTCCCCGGTCTAGTGTTCATTTAGTGACTACCTAGGGATGGAAAATGGCTGGGATCATGGATTTGCAACTACATCCGGTACCAGCTGACAGTTCTGTATATAACAGAATAATTAGCAGCTTCTGTTACATTGCTCACCTCACTTGTGTACGACAGTAGAAGCCATAACTTTACGTTTGTCATCATTGGCTGAGATCGAGTCATATGCCCTCAGTCCCTCCTACGGCATGATACGTGGTCAGAAGTTCTTAATCAATGCTCTTACTTAGAAAGTAGTTTTAGCCAGAGATTAATTTCATCTTTGGTAAGTAGTAACATGCAGGGGCTGAAAGAAATGCCATTGGACTGTTTAATCTCTGCATGAAACAGGTCTGTAGCATGTTCTTATTTAATACACAATATTTTGGCCATCTTTTATTGTTTGTTTTTAGCACAAAAATGTGATGTTATCGTCATTGCAAAGCCTTTAATTGATGTTTATAGCCTGATTGCAGGAGTTTCGAAAGTTTGTAAAATGTTTAAAGCCTGGTCTTCATAAATATTAGTCAAGGCATGATTATTGTAGAATCATGAATAAAATTGAATTTCATAAATATATTAGTAACAACCCAATTACTACCTTTAAATTTAGGAAATTATGAATTTACATTTTGCACATCTTATATTTTTTAATAAAAATTTAAAATAAAAATAAAATAATTAATATAAAAATTAAAAAATATTTAAATATAAAAAAAAAGTAATTTAAATTTTTTAAAAATTGGGCGAGTCAATAACACTAAATAAATATATATATATATATATATATATATATATCCCCTCACTCTCATTGATATTTTCTAAATTAATTATTAAAAGAAATTGCAATTGTAATATAAAAATGTTAAATTGATAATAAAATAAATATACAGTAGTGTTGGGACTTAACGGGAACCATCCAGCAAGAAAATAATGAAAATCGCATTACACAATGCTATAGTAGGCTTTGTATATACAGTAATTCCAGTTACTTATGGGTAATGTTTAGTTGTTAATCGGGTGTACGGTGAGAGGAGTATCAATAATTCCGTTAAAAAAGAAAATAAAAAAGAAAAGAAAGACATGCAATGCGCGGGGCATAAAACAAGGCTCCGACGACTTCTATAGTAGTTTGCATGCCTTAGTCAATGAAAGATACGTAGCTGAGTTCTACGGTGCCAGTTTCTTATCTTTCTTAGCCTTTGAACTTTTCTTCCATCTTCTCCTTTTCATTTCTCGAAAAATATGGATAACATCGATGATTCAGTTTCTGGGACAAATCCCTCAACAGCTTTACTTTCAAATCCGGAGCATTTTGTCGACGAAGAGGAGTTATGGTGCAATATGATTTCTGACTTAACGGAAAACCAAGGTGATCATGTTCCAGTTGCAGTTCCACCCTTGCAGAATCTGGAAACAGCCCCAGCTTCAGCATCTCTATTGGACCGTGAATGGGGCTGGCTTAATCAAATTCTTCAGCCAAGCAAGAAAAACAGTTCAAGCGATTGCTGGTCTGCTGCTTCTGAAGCTGTTAGTCTAAATTTCTTGCCTGACGCTTCTTTAAAAGTGGGCACTGTTGAGGGAGAAAATGGGAATGTTGTAGAGATGATTAACCTTGATCAAGAGCTTCCCCATGTGGTAATTAAGCATATTCTAGTTCCTGTTGCGATTTTATTTTTTCTTCTTAGTTTTGTTGAGCATGTGAAATTTGGAGGTTGGATTTAGTCTTTTGATTTAGGGTTTATGCTTGTTATGTGTATGTTTGAGTAATGAGGGTAATTCTCTTCATAGCCCGGCCCACTGTCACGGCTAAAGCATTCCTCAGCTCGTTGTTGAAGAGTTTATAAGTTACACATTGCAGTTGAATCAGTTTTCAAATGTTAAAGTTGGTATATTTAAATTCAATGCTCTGTTATGCATATGGATATTTTTCTTTCTTTCTTTCTTTTTGATGTGGGTTTCTTGTGGTATCCTATGAAGAATTTGTTTTCAGCAACCTTTAATCTTAGATTTATCTATTTTTGTTTTATAGCAGGAGATGGATGGTTCACTTAAAAACCTTACAAGCTGCAGCAACACTCATTTCTTATCACAAGAGAGTGACGGAGAAGATTTTATGTCTTTTGAGGGTGATGGACATGAGATACAATCTGAATCAACTGTCAATTTAAAAGAAGAAAGACCTAAAGTTAATTCTCAGATTCCAGAAGTCGGGATGGTTTTTTCATCTGAAGAAGAAGCTTTCAAATTTTACAAAACTTATGCTAAAGAAATTGGTTTCAGTGTGAGAAAAGGAAAGGTGCGACGACTGTCAGATGGAACCATCAGGAAAAAATATTTCTTCTGTTCGAGAGAAGGGTTTCGAGTGAAGAAGCAGTCAACCAAGACAACAAAGTATCAGAGGAAAGAGACCAGAACAGGCTGTGAAGCCATGGTCGAATTTACAATTGAAAATGGAAAGTGGGTGATCTCAGGCTTTGCTTCCCAGCACAATCATGACCTTGAATGTAAGTCAAAGCTTGTGGTAGGTTCATCCACCAACATTTCAGAGAATAATTCCATGAGTATCACTATCAATAAAGATGGACTGGTTAAAGAGGCAGGACCTGCAAATTCTGTTGGATTTCATAGTTTGGATTGCTCTAGCTTCCCTTATGACGAGAAAACAAGTGTTCCACAACTTATGGACGGCCAAAGTCTAATCAGTTATTTCAGACATTTGCAAGTGGAGGATCCTTCATTTTTTTACACTGTGCAAGTCAATGCTGAAAACTGTTTAACAAATTTCTTTTGGTCGGATGGCAGGTCAAAGATGGACTATGAGTACTTTTGGGATGTTCTCATTCTGGACACAACATTTCGAATTGATGCATGTAATATGATTTATGCACCATTTTTGGGAATTAATCATCATGGAAAATACATTTTGTTTGGAGGTGCTTTCTTGCTTGATGACAGCAAGGACTCATTTATTTGGTTGCTCAGCACATTTCTGGATGCTATGAGCAGGCGTCAACCAAAAACAATCTTGACTGATGGGTATCAAGCAATGGCAGATGCAATAGGAATTGTGTTGCCAAAGTCACAACACATTCTTGGTATATGGCATATCCTCCAAAAAGCCAAAAAGCACCTCTCCAACTGTTATGGACAACATGGTTTTGATAGCATTTTCAACAAATGCATCTTTGATTGTGAATCAGAGGAAGAATTTGAGTCCAGGTGGGAATATTTACTGGAGCAATATGATCTTCATGAAAATCGATGGCTCAAAACTCTATACATGTTGAGGAGAAAATGGTTACATTGTTTCTGTGAGAGTATATTCTCTGCTGGCATACAATCAATCAAAGGCTGTTACAACATTAGTCATTTTTTCCACAGTTTGACAAGCAAGGCAATGACTCCATTGCAGTTTGTTCAGCAGCACTCAAAAGTAGCAGAGCAACAGCGTAGAGAAGAACTCTATGAAGATTTTTGCTGCAATGAAAGTGTGCCAGCAGCAATTTTGAAAAGCAATGCAATGGAGAAAGAAGCAGAAAAGAGATATACTTGCACGGCATTTAAGCTATTCCAAGAACAGTTACTTGGATGTTTGTCAGTGGCAGTAGAAGAAATTGCAGGTGATGGAATGACTACTAAATTCAAATTAATTGAAGAAGGCCAAAAGGAGAAAATTGTTGAATTTAATTGTTCAGAGTTTCATGTCACTTGTAGTTGTAAAAAATATGAATCAGTTGGAATCTTATGTGTCCATGCCCTCAAAGTACTGAATGCTAGAAATATCTTTCACATACCTCCTCAATACGTATTGAAGAGGTGGACAAAATCAGCAAAAGATGGGATTGTGGTAGATGACCATGAAGGGGAGGTTGTTGGTGACAGCAAAAGGAATTTGTGTTTGCATAAGAGTAAACTAATGCACAAAGCTATAAATGTCATTACTAAAAGTTTAGCCGTTCAGGAGACTGGTATGATAGTTGAGGAATACTTGAACATGGCATTGAAAAAGGTCGAAGATGTTTTAAGAACCAAAAACATAGGACATCTTAACACAAGAGAGGTGGATGTTCACTATAAAGATGCTGCTGCTGATGCAAATGGCATTATTTGTGTGGACACACAACAGATGGAATCAAATCCTTCAAGGATCAATAAACAGGAAGCGTCAAACAATGGAACAGAAAGTCAGCTAAAGAAGAGGAAACGTGAAAATGAAGTAAGAGAGATAAAATTTAAGTCAAGTGATGGTTTTGTTACCCATGACCATTCTTTCAAAGAAGCAGTAAAGGGTTAGCTGTACTATATCTTAAACTAGTTTCCATTTTACTCTCGCTTGTTGATATCTTTTTGCTAATAAATGTCATGAGTGATATTCAGGAGGAGATGATCAAGGACCAATCAGGGGAGCTAGCCGTTCATATTGTGTGGCAGAAAATTCCCGACAATCTGCATGTATATCTCTTCGACCTCCATTACCTTTGCAGTCCACTTGCCATCAGCATAAAGATACCAGCAGGTCTATAGGCAACATCCAGGTAAAAGTGTACATGGAAAATGTAATTTAAATAATTTGAAGCAGTAATTATCCTGTATTATGTACTGACTGTTGTGCATGAAATATGTGTTCATCTGCTGCTTCATATATAGCATTTAGTAACTTTTGAAGTCAGGTGGGTTATAATGTTGAGATTGGGAGGGATTAAAAAAAAATGAGAACTGTCTTTTGAACTCATTGCTACTAAACTTGCATACCAAAGTTTTCAATAACTCCTTGGAGTTTAATAACTATAGTAAGATTTCTTTGCAACAATCTTCATTGACACTTAACATAGATGGTCAGACTCTTAGACCTGATGATGTCATGGTCCATTGAAATTTGGAATTGATTGTTAAGATGCTAGCTGAAACTGAAAATTCTTCAACATACTAAGAAATTTGCCTGAGACATAGCAGCAAGGATACGTATGGATTTTTTCTCCATGAAGTGATAAATTTCTGCTTTGCAAAAATCTGATCCATATTTAATAGAAAATGGTGCCAATTAGGACATCTGTTTTTCTTAAAATGAATTAATTCTAAACATGCAAGCAATCAAGATAGAATCAGAGAGGATATTGGACTAGAACGTTTTGGGGATTATCACTGAGGCACACCAAATTACTACCAGTCTATTTCATATATAGTTATGTTCTTTAGTTTATAGTTTACAGAAGAATGTTCAAAACATTCCATTGCTGTTAATACAGAGAAGATTTTGTGTCCATATCTATATTTTATTTCCGTAAAACATCGCAGAGAATAATTGCAGTCAGTTAAATATGGTAAATGAAGGGTCTTTCTTTTTATTTTTCGTGGCAATTATCGAATGGAAGCCACAAAGCTCTGCCCATGTCTGAGCGCAGAAAAAGGCTATCATTGTGGTTTCTTGATGTCATGTTATCGTTCTTTGACCTTTTTCATTTATGTATACTCATATGCTTTGGTTGGCAATCTAGGTAAGAATGGAAGAGATGGAAAAGGAGGTATCAAAACTTAAATACCAGAATCAAAGAATATCAAATATGTACTTTTTAATGCGTGCAAATAATTCTCGGATGGAACAATTCATATTGAAGAATCAGCTTATTGGCCCGGAGAACTTGGCATCACAACATCGACTAAAAGCAACGAGAGAAGATAATGCTAAAGCTTCTGTTGTCATTGAATCTCTCCCGTGCGTACAATTGCATCCAGAATTTGGCTACTCTCTCTTAATCTCTGTTCAGAAATGAACACACATCTAATCATCTAATTCACTAATTCGTTTTATTTCTTGATTGACAGAGAACAGAATTCTGAGCGAAACTAATGGGATTGCCGGAAATTTCATTGGTGGTTCTGATTTCTCCTGTTGTCCTTCCAAACATGTGTTTCTCCTTCCATGATTTTAATATTTAAAACTTTTTACCGGGTTTATTGTATCTAGAAGATATTCAACTGCGTATTTTGCCAGTTTAACTATTAAAATGATTGATTCAGCAGTCATCTTGAATTGTTAAATACTTGTACTGTTGAAACAATACAGAGGGGATAGCTTTGATTTGCTTGGAGTACGTTAGCAACTCTTATGTTTCTCTTTAATTTTTTGAAGTATGATATTAGTGTCAGGGGAACATTCATTTCTCAGCAAATATTACAAGCTGAAGGTTAAGTAATATTTATAAGCAAAAATGTAAAGAATTGAATGGAACCATCTTTTAGCTTGAAAAATTAACTAAACCTGAAAAGAATCAAGCATGGCTTTCAAAACTTTCTGAGATGTCGGCCACTGTTTGTCATTTGCACTAGCCACAAACAAAACAACAGTGCTTCCTTTTGCGGTTGCCTTTGCAAGATTGTGCGAACCTGTCAAAGCAAATGGCGTCTCCAGCACATAGTTGTAGTACTGCAGACAAAGTATAAAAAAGGAGTTAGTGATAACTATCCTGGAAAGAAAGCATAAAAGGTTAAAGGACTTGATTTATCCAAAATATTTGAAAATATAGCAAGGATAATGGAAAAAAATTCAGCGGTTCTATTATAGCATTGCCTTTGTCCAAGCAACCAATTAGTCAGCAACATCAAATAAACATCCGTATAAGAACAATAATGGAATACAATTGTAATACCAGAGAGTTCATGTTGTGTTCCCAACTGGAATGAATTCAAGTAGAAAGTGGCTAGTTAAATAACTCTGTACTGTCAAAATCACATCCTCCACACCAAAACCAATTTTAGTACAATAACATGACACGACACAAAATTCATCTATTTTAACTCATTGATATCCAAAGTCTCCCACAGTTAACACAAGAAAAATAACAAAAGTAGCATTCCGAGCAGTATGAGTCTACAGGAGTTTACCGTCTGGTTCCCGACTTTTTTTATAGAAGTTTCTAAGAGCTCGTCAGGATCATATGAGTTTCCGGTGACAAAAGGGCCAAGAGAAGCAATCACTATTTCAGGACTCCCAATATCTTCAATAGTTGCATTTGGTTTGTTGGTAAGCCGTATCAAAGGAGAAGCCACCACTTGGACTTTCCCTTGCTTTTCATCTTCAAACTTTACCTCTACCCAAGGCTCTGCACACTTTGGTTGGCAATAATTCCCTGATAATATGTTAGCTACACGCGTCTGTTTCCAAGTTGGGGGGAGAATAAATTGATAGGGCTGCACATTTCCTGCAAGAAACTAAATTTCAAGTATTATCAGCATATACAAACAAGAGTAGGTGAAAAAAAAGAAAAGCTATAGACAATCATTTGGAGAGTGTGGCATGGCTGATCAAGCCCTTCTTGATTGATATACGAATAGAAAACCTTAGAATGAAAACCCTCACTGTTTACAGAATGGATTCTGCAAACAGAATTTGATTCGTGAATTATTCTTGTTTGTGTGTCTGCAGAGACCTGATCTCTTAAATTGTTAACTGGCTCTAAATCGTGGTCAATTAATATACTTTACATTCAAACAATTTGTAATTAAATATATATATATATATATATATATATATATATATATGTGCTAACAGTTAAACAAATCCTGTGCAGAGTACGTGGACTGTATTGACAACACAAACAATAACAAGGGCAAGAAGAATTGCTGAAACAGAGTTTAAATTACATAAAAGGTTGCAAAATTACCTGCGCGAAGAGCTGGGGTGTCTTTGGGAGAAGCTTTGAAGAAGACGAAAGAAGGATCAGACGGAGACGGCGGCAAATAGGACCCAACCTCAACCTCTCTTGCATCTGAAGAAGAAGGTTGTTTGATTAGAGTGAGTGGAAATATTGCAAGTCCTTTCAAGATTTCTCTTCTACTGCTGCGATTCCGATGAAATGTTGTTAATGTTCTTCGTACTGAAGGTTTAGGCGAAGGTGAAGGAGTTGAGCTTGCGGCTGAGAATATAGGGGACAGTTGACTCAGTGAAGCAGTAGCCATTTTTGCGGAGAAACAGATTCCACTGAGCTCTCCCGTTTTGCTGCGCTTATCCGTTTTGATTTTGAACGACACGTTTGGATTATTTGTGGGCTCCATTTCCCTGTTCGTGAAACGTGTTCATTTTTTATTAATTCAGTATATGAAATTCAATTTTCTTCAAAATCAAATTGAACAACATTTTTGTTTAATTTTAATCCGATTAAACAATTTATTCTTTTATTTTCAACTAATTTAGTGATTAATTGAGTCTAATCAACTTCCCTTATCACGAACATACAAGTAATTCAATGGGCAGTGAAAGTATCCTTATTTCCTTCAAGCATACATGGAATATTTCCTCGTGCAATTGCGGATCAAGTGAAGGTAATAGGATATTTAGGTTGTTTGTCTGGAAAAAAAGAGTCATCAATTTCTTCAATTTCTGGCCCCGGTTTCAGATTCTCATCAAGCATCGCAAACAAGTACGTCTCAATGGGCCTTCCAGGTTTTCTCGGAGTTCCTTCCTTCACATGCTGAATCAAATTGTTGTTATAAGTTCTTGCATTATCGAATGTTGCCGCCGTTCCACCAGCCGTCGGCCAACCACAATTTCCAGTGAACCTCCTCCAGCCTTCTCCACTGCTGCATATACAGCATCCAAAATAGCATCGAAAAGATGCCGGTATCCAAATTGTCCGTCTGCGACTACTACAGATGGAGAACTGAAGAGAGCATAATCAAGACGAATGTTTCTAGTATTGCCAATGTAACTAAAATATGGATACAAGTTAAGCAGCAAAGGAGCCTGATTTGTTACTAGAAACCAAACGATCGGATCGAGAAACCATCGGATGTCGGCTCTGAAAGAGCCATTTGACCGTGGAAAGGATTCGCCTAGAATTCGAGTGTCGACTGCTGTGGAAACTTTGATCTGGTTTCCAAGCCCGGATGTTGAAATAGCCTTGTGAATGTTTTGCATGGCCGGGAGCAGAAAACTCACATATTGAGTAGCTTCAGGATTCAGGGGACTGACTTCGTTTCCAACAGCAATGTGACGAAATTTGACATTGCCATAGTTTCTCACGTTGTTTTGAACCCACGAATTTGCATTGGCCTGGCTTGAAGCAATATTCTGAAGGTCAGAATTTGGCACACCGAGCTTGAGCTCAATGTCTGATCCTCTTAAGAGCTTGGAGAGTTTCTTGGTTGGGAAAGCAGAGCCTCATTCTTCGAATGTTGTTCTGCTGGTAAAGAGCAACAACCTTTTGCGGAGATGGCAAGTTATTGCCCATAACAAGCACCCGTTTGAGCCATGTAGAAGAAAGAATTGTTAATTAAGCTGAGGAGATATCTTAAAAACTAGATTTAGCTTCGCTTTTATAGAGAAGATAACGGAGAGAGTTCGAGATTTTCATAGCTTCTGGCTGCTTCAGTTGTTATAGTTCCAGGTCAAAACCCTCTGCATTATCAACTTAGAACAATGACTTGTCTTTTCAGAAAACCAACCATTATAACAACTTGAACAATACCATTTTATAATATGTCGGCTGCTTATTAATTTAGAACAATGGCTTGTCTTTTCATAATAAAGATGTAGGAAATAGACCTTTTATTTATGTTGCCTTTTCATTGGCAAGTAGATAAAATAGACAGTGATATCAAACCATCTTTATTACTTCCTTTTAATTCTTAATCAATTGAAGTTAATCGGATATTTGGGTTGTTTATTTGGAAGAAAGAGTCCCCAATGTTTCTCATAAGCCGGCCCTGGTTTCTGATTCTCATCGAACATTGCAAACACATAAGTCTCAATAGCGCTTCCAGGTCTTCTCGGAGTTCCTCTTTTCACATGCTGAATCAAATTCGAGTTGTAAGTTCTTGCATTATCAACGGTTGCCGCCGTCCCTCCAGCCGTCGGCCAACCGCTCTCCGACACCACTACTTGAACTGAACTACCTCCTGCCTTCTCCAGGGCTGCATACACGGCATCCAAAATGGCATCGAAAAGATTCCGGTAACTAAACTGTCCGTCTCGCACTCTCACAGTAGACGACGTGAAGAGTGCATAATCAAGTTGGATGTCTCTAGTGTTGCCAATGTAACTGAAATAGGGGTACAAGTTTACTAACAGAGGAGCCCGGTTGTTCACAAGAAATCGAATGATGGGATCGAGAAATGATCGGACGTCGGGTCTGAAAGAGCCCTTTGACGGAGGAAAGGAATCGCCAATAACCCGGGTGTCGATTGCGGTGGAAACTTTAATCTGGTTACCAAGTCCAAACGTTGAAACTGCATTGCGGATATTTTCCATGGCGGTGAGCAGAAAACGCACGTACTGAGTTGTTCCGCCATTCAAAGGACTGACTTCGTTTCCAACGGAAATGTAACGAAACTTGACATTGGCAAAGTTTCTTACGTTGTTTTGGACCCAAGAATTTGCGTTGGCCTGGCTTGCAGCAATCTTTTGAAGTTCAGAGTTTGGCACGCCAAGGATTAGCTCAATGTTTGAGCCTCTGAGAGCTTGGAGAGTTGCTCGGTTTGGTGCATACAGCCGCATTCTTCGAATGTTTCTTTGTTTGTAAAGAGCGACAACTTCTTGCGGGGACGGCAAGTTATTGCCATCCCTCCCGTAGCACACTCCTGTCTGAGCATCTGCATAAAATTAAGCAAAAGTTTTAAGTCTCTGTGATTCGAATAATTTACAATGCAATGAACTAAAACAAGAGAGGAAAGAAGATCACCTGTGATTTTCAGGGTACTAATGAGAAGCCCTAGCAGGAGGAATGTGACAGCAGATAAAGGAAAGTTAGCCATGGTAAAGAAAGAAAACTGATTTACAGAAACTGTGATGATCCACTCAATTTAACTTGGCTTTTATAGAGAAGAGAGAGAGCTGCTTGCTGAGATTTTCAATCACAAGAATCAATTAGCCATCCTAGCAAACCAAATATATTAAAAACAATGACCATTGAATACATCAGTGGAAGAAAAATTCTTGCAAGTTTTGTGATAAGTTCCAAAACCTAATCTTATTTCTGGAAGAAAAGTCAGGGAGTTATCCTGTTATCCTTGACTTAGATGAATGATTTTCTCGACCATGACAAAACTTGAGTGCTTCTGGTTAAATATTACACCTAGGGAAACTTAATTTTTTCTTTCAATTTGCAGCCTTTGAAGGTTTCTTGTTTGAATAAATGTCTCATTCCGGAGTCAAATAGAAATATACAAAGGTAGCGCAAACATTTTTCCATGGATCCTAGAATTCTTCAATGAAAGTGCTATCCTTCTTGATAAGAACTGCAAGAAAAATATGAACATTCCGTGCATTATCCAAATTTCACTAACGGAGTAGATGGAAAAACAAGAGGAGGAACTTGACATGAGCACTTTGAAAGTTTAATCTTGACATCAATAGTACTATATATATTATGTGTAATAATTAAATTTTATGGTATTATTAATTATTATTACGAGAAAATTTATAATTATATATAATTTTTTTAACAAAACAAAATTTAAAATACTTTTTAATAATTAAATTTTTTTAATAATTGTCATATATATATTATTACTATTAATTTATCTAATAATTTTTTTTAAAAATAAATAAATATATAATAATTTTTATTTTATTAAATTTATATTAGAAGAAACAAAATACTCTAACACAAAAATATCCGAAATTTTTATATTCTAAAAGACTTAATACTTATATACTATTATTGTCGTTGTTACAGTTGACGGTAATTACAAACTTAGATTATTATAAACTAACATTGTTGTATAAATAAATAAATAAATACATTAATTGATTAAAAATTAAAAATGGTAAAGCCAAGCAAGTAACAGAGCATTATTTAATAAGGCAAACGGATTGTTGAGCTTTCAATAAATAAAATAAAAAAAGGATTGAAGAGGCAGCCCATTCCATTCCATTCCATTACTTGACTTGGATTGGCTTTTACACCCAACACGACCAAATTAAAAATCCTCCCTCGATCCCAAGCAATGCAATTGCTTACACGTGTTTCTTTCTTTCTATCTCATCGTTTTTTTATTTTTTATTTTTTTTAACTTTTATATTCCTTCTTCGTTCTAAACGATAATACTAATCTTCATATCCATCCATGATTAAAATAAACGGTCACAATTAATTTTAAAAATAAGTTTCATAGTTTTTGTAATCTTGTATTCCAAAATTCTTCAATAATTTTAAATATCGATATATTTCTTAAAAATGTAGTTTTCAACTGGGGGTATATATGTATGTATGTCTTAAATATTTATAATTATTGTAAATATTGTAGAAATTGAGGGTATGGACTGAAAATAACCCGTGATATTTAAAGGCTAAGCTTGTCGTGGAATTAGTAATGTTTTTCCCCATTTTAATGTTAATGTCATTAACAAAAGTAAGAGGCAACAGATCCACAATAATAATGGGCGATTTGATTGAAAGCCAAAGAAATTTCGAAAATCACTTGTACAAGGAATGATAATCTCAATGAAACTAATGATTTTCTTGACAGCTGCTTAGAATTTTCCAAGGAAACTAACCGCTTTTCTCTATCTCTTTGTCTACCTGTAAGTCCAATCTCGATTGAAACTTTGCTTTCATCGGCTTTTGTTTCTGCGTTTCCGTCCTTGTTATTTTGATTTGCATTCTTGTTTCTTTGTTTTTTTTTCAAAATTATTTGGGTGCTGCTGATTCGTCGTCTTTGTTGATTATAAAATTATTTGAAAAGGGATCTTTCAAAATCTGTTTTTTTTCCATCTCAAATATGTTGTTTTTTTTTCCAATAAATTTATAAACCCGTTTTGATGTCTGCTGGGAATGACCATATTTTAACCCAATAACCCGATTTCTGTGTATATTTGGTTAATGAATTAGTGATTTGGATGTAAAGATAAGATTTTGTTGTGATGATTTCTTCTCTTTTGGGTTTTGTCAAAGTGGGCAGTACGGAGTTTTTGCGAGTGTGGTTGAGTAATACTATTTCATTTTGGCATTGAAGGGTTTGATTGGCGTAATGGATGTGAAAACCAAGAGGAGGACTGTGACAGAGAATGGAGATGCTGGGGAGGATTCGGTCCTTGCAACAATGATTGGGAATGGAGAGGATTTGGGACCTATTGTCAGGCATGCATTTGAAACTGGACGGCCTGAAGTGCTACTTCAACAGCTCAAACTTCTTGTTAGAAGGAAGGAAGTTGAAATTGAGGAGCTCTGTAAGACCCACTATGAGGAATTTATTCTTGCAGTGGATGAGCTTCGAGGTGTGTTGGTTGATGCTGAAGAGCTGAAAAGTGATCTCTCAAGTGATAATTATAGGTTGCAAGAGGTTGGGAGTGCGTTGCTAATCAAAATTGAGGAGCTTCTTGATTCTTATTCGATTAAAAAGAATGTGACTGAAGCTATTAAAATGTCGAAGATTTGTGTGCAAGTGTTGGATCTTTGTGTTAAGTGTAACAATCACATTTCCGAAGGCCAGTTTTACCCTGCTTTGAAGACCGTTGATCTGATTGAGAAGAATTACTTACAAAATATTCCTGTTAAGGCAGTCAGAATGGTAATACAGAAGACCATCCCTGCAATAAAAACACATATTGAGAAGAAAGTTACTAGTCAATTTAATGAATGGCTAGTTCATGTACGGAGTTCTGCAAAGGATATTGGACAAACAGCGATAGGTCGTGCTGCATCAGCTCGTCAGAGGGATGAGGAAATGCTGGATCGTCAGAGGAGAGCTGAGGAACAAAATCTTTCAGGCTTTGGAGATTTCACATTTACTTTAGAAGTGGAGGAGATCGATGAAGATTCAGTTTTGAAGTTTGATCTCACACCACTTTACAGGGCGTATCATATTCACACTTGCCTTGGGATCCAAGAGCAGTTTCGTGAATATTATTATAAGAATCGTTTGTTGCAGCTTACTTCAGACTTACAGATCTCTTCTGCTCTGCCATTTGTTGAATCATATCAAACTTTTTTGGCTCAGATTGCCGGATACTTTATAGTGGAGGATCGGGTCCTGAGGACTGGTGGGGCGATCCTGTTACCTGATCAGCTTGAGACAATGTGGGAAACAGCTGTGGCTAAAATAACAGCTGTGTTGGAAGAACAATTTTCTCATATGGATTCTGCAACACATCTTCTGCTAGTGAAGGATTATGTCACTCTTCTTGGGGCGACTCTTAGACAGTATGGTTATGAAGTGGTCCCTCTTTTTGAGGTGCTGGACAAGAGCCGAGACAAATACCATAAACTTCTTCTGGAAGAGTGTCAGCAGCAAATTACTAATGTTCTTTCCAACGATACTTATGAGCAGATGGTAATGAAAAAGGATACAGATTACGAAAATAATGTTCTGTTGTTTCATCTCCAAATGTCAGATAGAATGCCAGCTTTTCCATATATTGCACCATTCTCCTCCATGGTACCTGATGCTTGCCGTGTTGTCAGGTCATTCATCAAAGGATCTGTTGATTACTTGTCTTATGGGGTGCATACTAATTATTTTGATGTGTTGAGAAAGTATTTGGACAAGCTTTTGATTGATGTGTTAAACGAAGTTATGCTGAATACAATTAATGGTGGTTCCATTGGTGTATCTCAAGCTATGCAGATTGCTGCAAACATTACTTTCCTTGAAAGAGCTTGTGATTTTTTCCTTCGACATGCAGCCCAACTATGCGGGATCCCAGTGAGAGCAGTTGAGAAGCCTCAAGCTACTTTGATGGCCAAGGTAGTACTAAAAACATCAAGAGATGCAGCTTATATTGCTCTACTGACTTTGGTGAACAACAAGATAGACGAGTTTATGGCACTTACAGAAAACATCAACTGGACATCGGAGGAGATGTCCCAGAATGGGAGTGAGTACATGCATGAGGTAATTATTTACCTAGACACTCTTATGTCAACAGCACAGCAAATTTTACCTTTGGATGCTTTGTACAAGGTAGGGAGTGGCGCCCTTGAGCATATTTCCAATTCTATTGTTACAGCATTTCTTAGCGATAGTGTAAAGAGGTTTAATGCTAATGCTGTCATGGCTATCAACAATGATTTGAAGATGCTAGAGAATTTTTCTGATGAGAGGTTTCATAGTACTGGTTTGAGTGAGATATACAAGGAAGGTAGTTTCAGAAGATGTTTGATAGAAGCACGGCAATTGATAAACCTTTTGTTGAGCAGTCAGCCAGAAAACTTTATGAATCCTGTGATAAGGGAGAAGAACTACAATGTTTTGGATTATAAGAAAGTGGCGAGCATTTGTGAAAAATTTAAGGATTCCCCAGACGGGATCTTTGGAAGTCTGTCAAGCAGAAATACAAAGCAAAGTTCTCGAAAGAAATCAATGGACACTTTGAAGAAAAGATTGAAGGATTTCAACTGAGCAGGGTTGAAAAGTCTGCATTGGAAGTAGTAGTTTTCTTTTTACATAAATTTCTTCCTTTTTTTTTCCTATTTAATGTTTTTAACGAAACTGATTCATTAATTTTCATGCTGCGTAAATTCTTCTAATGTAGTTTCTATATGAGCTCCTTTGCCTGGGCAATAAATTTTGTATCTTATTCTCTTGAAGCCACATTGCCTCCTTGTGTGATTCTTCCTCTTGAAATAATCAGGTCCATCACTGTTTGTGGCACTTGTGGAGCTTTGTGTCCTGATGCTGTGATGCATCTGAAATATCAGTAGTTTGGGTTGCTTGCCTGCAGTTCATAAATTTTGGTGGTGTTTTACTCGCATGAACAAGAAGAAAAATGGTTGCTTATGGAGGTTTATGTAACTTCTTCCAGATCATACTTTTAGTGCTATGTATATTGCATTTTTATCCTATCTAGGCAGCATATTTCTTCCATAACTGTTACTTACCCCATATCTTGTGAAATAGTCCTGGATTTCAATTTCAGACCCTTTATCTGTTCATATACAACAAACTCAGTGAAATCTACCTTTACCATAATCTTGCCTTCTGAAGGAAGTTCATCATATCTGTTGAGAGATACCTCTAGCGCTGGCGTCGTAGTTGATTATAAAGTTGAGATGTATTTTGTGCTTCATTATACACTTAATTCACATATTAAGTGTTCTTTTCTAGTGTAATGGAAGACATTGTTCATCATACTTACTTAGTTCTTACAATGGAAAGTGTGGAAATCCTTTGGCAGTTTTCCTAGTAACATCTCAATGCTAGTTACAAATATGGATCATTTTATCTCTTTTATTTTCATAAAGAAATCCTTCCTTGATTTCTTTTCAGAATAACCACCACTATATGTTTTAGATAGTTGAAGGTATAAGATGAAATCTTTATGAAGATGTTTGAGAGGCTTTCAAATAAGGTGGGTGTTTCATGCTTTCTGTTCCTTGGTTTGTGTTGGAAAAGTTGGTTACATTATTTTTATTTTCTTCACAGCAGGGCATGACTGGCTGAGACTATGTATACTTTGTGGCATCAGGATAATATGTTCAGCTAGTAATAGACATCCCCACCCCTTCTCAACTAAGTTGCTTTGCTACATTTTTACCCCAAAAAATAGGATATTTATGAATACAACCTTGTTTATTATATTATATTATTTTTACTTTCTTCACAGCAGGGACATGACTGGATGAGACCGTCTATATGCTTTGTGGCATCAGATGAATATGTTCAACTAGTGGATAGAGCTTTCCCCTCTCTCAATCAAGTTGCTTTGCTACATTTTTACCCAAAAAAAATAGGATATCTATGAATACATCATCTTTAATAGCAGGGGATTCAAAAGAAATTTGTCGGGTTGGGACTGAGGAACAGCTAGTCAATTATGTTCTTTTTGAGCTATTGCCA
Source organism: Xylocarpus granatum (assembly GCA_019650275.1). NCBI lineage: Eukaryota > Viridiplantae > Streptophyta > Magnoliopsida > Sapindales > Meliaceae > Xylocarpus > Xylocarpus granatum. Next base: position 205,641 of record BNST01003255.1, on the reverse strand, counting down.
ATTTGCTTTAGGTTGTGCTCTTGAGAATAAAAAGGCAACCTGGACTGCTGATTATTTCTGGAAAGTAATCAAAACTTTTTTATCTTGGTGGTCAGATATTCATTCTAAATCCGAGTCTTTGATCATTTTTGAAAGCATACACGTTGTGCTGGCACCTGGGTTTTCACTGATCTTGTGAACATTTGTTCCCAGATCACAGAGGTAACACCTCTTTTTAACCTCACTAGCTAACACTTAAAATTTTCAGTCTTTTACCGAAAAATAATGTTTATATTATTTTTTTATTATATTGATAATAATTAAATATTTTATAAAAAAAAATTATTGTATTTTATAAATTAAAATTTTTCTCATAATATATATATATTTTTTATTTTTAACGTAATAATAATTATTTTTAAATAATATAATATACAAAATAAAATTTTTAGTATTACTTTTGATAATGCATCTATTAAACTATTACCATTGAATTATTCATTAATAATAGAATAATTGCACCAAAGTTTGGTGCACAACTTCTCTGGCTAAGACGTGTTTGTAATATTGTCAATTTAATTATATAATATGATTTAAGTTTAATTAATTGTTATATAAAAAAGATAAGAGATAGAGTATAGTATATTTTATCACGTGATTTTAGAAGAAAAATTTTAAAAATATTAAAAGATTATTTTAGTATTATTTATATATGCAATAATATTAGTACTATTACTACTAGATTCATCGACTCTTTTCATACTTATCGTAATAAAATTAGATAAATGTATTTTGACTAATTATAATTTGACGTGTTGTGTATAATAAAAATATTTTTTTGATGATTTGCAATAATGAAAAGTAAATGAAAAGGTGTTCCTTGTGCCATCCATTATTTTTCGGGCACTTTTTTAAATTGACTATAATGCCCTTGAACATAAGAATAAATATATATATATTTTTAATAATATCGCCATAAATACTATGTATTTTGTTAGTTTTAGTGAAACTAAGTTGCATACTATATTGTGCTAACCCATTTGCCACCTCTATAGCTAACACAATATGAGAACACATTGATGATTTGCAAGTGTCACTTCATTAATAATTGTATTATTTTAAAATCAATTGAAAATTTTTTTTAATTAACAAATTATGTCACAAATTGATAACCTTAATTAAAATTCATGTTTAATACATCAATAATAGCAGTAGAAATAGAACGAAAGTCAATAATAACAATACTAAGTATATCATAAAATATCACTCGAGTATTTTTATATGTATAAATTAATTAGAAAATCGTTAAATATGTGAATAAGTATTTAAAAAAATTATCAATAAAAATATTACAAAAAAATCAAGTTTTTATTCAAAAACTATTTTTGTAAATATTTACTTTTTTTTTATATATATATTTTTATTTTAATATATTATTTTTAGGAAAATGTATTGTAATTGAGTTTGAAGCAAAGAAAAGAGTATAAAAAAAATTTAAGATATTCATGTTAATATTTATATAAATAAATTCATTTTTTTAATTCACATATTTAAAAAATATTATAATTAATTTACACCCACAAGAGTAACTGTTAAAAGTAATTGACATTAAAAGGGAAATTGAAATTAACAGGAGATTTAATTGTTTTTTTTAGGCCCCCTGCTATGGAAAATGAGGGCAGTGGTAGTTATCACTGAGAATCGCGGCGGTCGACTTGTCTCCTTGTAAGGGTTTAGCAGATTTTCAGTTAAACCCCAAAACAAAACCTGGTTTCTGTTCACTCACGGTACCTGATTTCTTTATTTAATCAGATCGACTGGAGAGGGATAGAAAATGGCGGAGATGTCCACGTGTATTAGCAGCGGTGCTGGGGAGCTGACGCCAGAAGAAGAGAGGATTTTGATAAGAGATATTGCAATTGCAGCCGAAGCCACCTGCAAAGAAGGCGATGCTTTTTATCTCATCAATCAGAGGTTTCTCATGTCTCTGTATCTCCTGTTCTTTTTTTTATTTTTGTGTTTGTTACAAATTTCGAATTTCGTGTGCTTTTAGTTTCATTTTCATGGGAATTTACTGAATCAGAATTATATTTGAAGGAGAATTTTGTCATATTTATTGAACGAGCAGATTGATTGCTGACATGTGAGGGCTTTCGCTGTAAAAAAATATTGTTCAGCCCCAATTTGATTTAAATTTGTTCATATAATCGTAGTATTACATATGAATTTAGGTTGCTGTTATGCTCTAGTTAAAGTTGTGTGCTTTCTTGAAGGAAAGTCTTCACCGAAGTGGGTTGAGTAAACCGGACTAATAATAATTTTCCGTCTATAATTTTATCTATCCTAAGATCGGTAGTTTGGAATAGGAATATTTATATGACATGCTTTTGTTGTATGGATTTGGCCAATGATAAAATTGGTTGTACACATGGTAGTGTCTTGTTGAACGGGATGTAGATAACCTGGTATGACCAATTTGCTGAAGAGTTTTTTCTCACTGGCACAGACGACTTCAATTTTTCTCACCACAATATAATTATAGTGATTTAATTTTAAGCTTTGATAGTGTAACTTGGTGAGCTGAGGGATAGTATGTCATTTAACACGTTACTTTTTGGTTCATGACAGATGGTGGCAATATTGGATTGATTATGTAAACCAAGAACAGCCCAATAATGCAAATGATGGATCCTCTTTGCTGGAACATTACAATTTGGATGGTTCAAGTGCGCTACACAGGCCTTCTGCCATTGATAATTCTGATTTGGTAAATGATTCATCATCAGAGGACACTGGTGCAGGTGCTGACATTCTGGATAATCTGTTGGAAGGCCGAGATTATGTATTGCTTCCACAAGAAGTTTGGAATCGACTGCACTCATGGTGAGTTATTATCATGTATGGGCATGTAAATGATTCTGGATTTCATGATGCCCTTCTAAATTATTTATTTCTTTTATCATATATATTTCTGTAAATCCTCATAAGCATGAAGTTACAAATGGACTTACACACACACACACACACACACTGGTGTTGGATGTCACCAACTATAGCTGATGTCATTGTGAGCTGAAATATTTATGTAACTTTTCTATTTTTGTCTGGGGTTGCTAAACAATCTTATGAACGATCTTGTGGCTTAACATTCTGTTCCATAACAAAAATCGAATGAGGAATTTGATAAATTTTGCACAATAAACATCAAAACATCCTCTGAGAGCGCAATAATCATTTCGATTACTTATGAATGAAAATAAGAGTATATCTTTGGGGTTTATGAGTAGTAGAGATCCAATAAAGTCAAGGGTTCTGTGGAAACATTGGTTAAAGGTTTCTCATAAATTTGAACTAATATGAGGATGCTTCATTGAGTCATTATGATTTTACATGCTGTTCAATATTATCCTTCTTTCTTTCTTTGGTTGGTTTGCATCTTTCTTTTCTTTGTATTATTATTTCATTACTCAAACATGTTTTCCCTTAAGATATCCAACATCCGATGGTTGTAGTACAGTGGTATCCACAGCTCCCTTGTGGGCTCCATAACAAGAAATGATATATTCTGTTAAAATCCAGTCCTCTGTGTACATTGCTTTGAAAGGGTAAATCAATCATTTATCCATGAGGATTAGAGATTAATCCCCTCATGCCAATTATTGGTGCATGATATGCATCTCCCTCAGCTCACATAAAGACATTAAATTGACTAGATTAAAGGGATTGGCAATTCTAAAATAAGGATTCATTAATATTTTTATCTTTATGATTATCACTTTTTCTTCATATGGCTGGGTGATACTTCTAGAATTTGATAAAAGTGAGGCAGTTCTGTCATCCAATTGTCATCTGAGAGTAAGTACTAGGGAATCATTGGTGGTCTTTGTTGGGTTTAGGTATGGAGGTGGCCCAACATTGGCAAGGAAAGTAATAAGTTCAGGTCTCTCTCAGACAGAGTTGGCTGTAGAGGTGTATCCTCTTCGTCTTCAACTGCTTGTTATGCCAAAAGGTGATCACTCTGCCGTAAGAATCAGCAAAAAGGTACGTCTGAAAGTAGGCTTTGATATACTGATCTTTTCTGCTTTTATTGTTGCATGTCGTGTTTAAGTATACTTAGGCATTTAGATAATTTGCTTAGACAAAGATTAAACTGTTTTGAGCAGGAAACCATTGGAGAACTCTATCGAAGAGCTTGCAATATTTTTGATCTTAATTTAGACCAAGTAAAAATTTATATATACCTACCACTTCTTTCAAATTTGATAATTTTCTTCTAAACTTTTTATTCCTGAGAGCTTTTCTATCTTAATTTTTTAAAGTTTACTTTTTTCCCTTATGCAGGTATGTATTTGGGATTATTATGACCATCGGAAGCATGCACTGATGAATGACATGGATAAAACACTTGATGATGCCAATATACAGATGGATCAGGATGTGGGTTCCTTTATGCTGTTTCTCTGATATATTGTTTTCTGAATAAAATGTCTGTTATGCAGCAATCTATGAAGCATCTATTATCAGAGTTTTGCATTTAACTGCTTTTATTCCTTGGTCCAATTGTTGGTTATACATTATTTCTTTTGTTTTCAAAAGAGATGCAGTTGTTTTTAGTATTTTTATATGGTAAACAGTATCTGAAATCAGGAGCAAATATGCTATAAGTTCCTAATCAGTGACACATTGTTTAAGACCCATCAAATCTTATATATAATAGGAATCTAATATGATGCGGTCCTGCATTTACAAGGTGACAAACATATCATGTGTTTGAAGTGTTTGGGATGTGTTTGTGACTAATGCAACGTCTATTAACTTTCTATCATGTTTAAATTAAGTACTAGAGTTATTGACCTTGGTACATCTTGTACTGCACATTCTAAACATTCTTCAATTCATAGTGTTGAGCTTCATCAACCTTACTTGTCGCACATAACCTCTCTTAGGCTTGAATAGTCCTTATTCATCTAGCTCAAAATGCAATTTTTTGCCACAAATAAAAGGATTGGATCAACTTTGAGTTTGAAATAGTCCTTCAGAGAGTTTAATAAATGGATATGGTGGGCTTCCCTTGAGCCCATTTTGCTAGATCTTGACTCACCCCAACTATCAAGGACATATCTCCCAATCTTGTTCTTATCAAATGAAACAAATGATTTTCCTAATTTATTTTATATATTTCCTATTATTTTGTTGAGTGTGAGGCTTCTATTGAGATAGTTTTTCTTGGTAATAACTGATGACTGATGTGCAAAACTTGTCTTTTTTTCCATATATCATGGCTAGTGTTTTAAGTTGAGTAATAAACAGTAACCCTGGAATTAGTCCATACGAGGTCAAATGAATATGTGTGCAAAAAGGGAAAAGAAGATATGGATAATCATGGTTATTAATTATACACACACATGACAAATATGGCCTGAATCCTATAATAGATTGAGCAATATTTTCTATGTTTACTGTTAATTCTTATTAGGTTCTGGTCATAGTGATTATTGCTGATCTGTTTCATGTTCTTACTTAATATTCTTTTCTTTCTTTAATCATTTACAACAGATTCTGGTGGAGGTCCTTCACAATGTCAATGGTACTGATTGCACAAGTTCTATTCAGGGCAATGGATTTGCAGAGAAGAAAGCTACTTCTCTTCTTGTTGAGCCTTCTAAGTCAAGCTTATCAATTGCAGGAGGTTGGTCAGCTAGCACAGGTGCTTCCAGAAGCCACAGCACAGAGATTTCACCAAGTTCAAATGTGGCATCTGCAAGAGAGTTAGATAATACACATGGGGCCAGTGGTGTTACTACAAGAGGATCTTCTGCTGGTCTGACTGGGTTGCTGAACCTTGGGAATACTTGTTTTATGAATAGTGCAATTCAGTGCCTTGTTCATACACCAGAGTTTGCTAGATATTTTCGAGAAGATTATCGTCGAGAGATAAATTGGCAAAACCCATTGGGAATGGTTGTAAGTTTCTGACATCATAATACTTGTTAACTGGTTAAACTATATTTTGAAGAATGGGGAGTGAGAATTTGGTAGTTGATAGATCATTTTCCAGATTGCTTAATATTTGGTTTTCATTTCCTGCTAAGTTCTAATTTTTTTATTTTATGGCTTGGAATAACCAGCTTCACTTGTTAATGGAGCAGAGTTTTGGTTTTTCTATGTGCCTTTTTATTGATGTGATACTCCTTTCTGCTGCTTGTTTTTGTCTCCTTTATTTCTTGCTAGAGTTGAACCAGGTAATTTTTGGCTGTGGTTGGGTTGTCTCATTGAACACTGTTGGGCTTGTTTGGCAATGTTTCTCGCACAGATGTTGAAGTGTTCATTTGGCTAGTATGGTTAAGCATAAGACTAAAAGCATACAAACATGTTTTATCTTGGGTTTAATAGATCTATTCCTGGTCCTCTGGTTTTTTGTTTATACACATTATCATGAAACAAAAGCTAGTATGACATTTAATCCCCAAAACATAATATATGAGGTATCATCACTCAATTAGGTGCTTTAACTATATCTGATTTATTAACACAGATTTCAAGAAAAGAAAATAACCAAACACTAAAGTGCAAAAATTGCTATAACATGTTGTGGTTGCTTTTTCATTTGTGTTTAGATTCACACAACAAACCCATTAATTAAATTCGGCCTTACAAGTGGAATGATGTGTTGGAGCTTAGATATTATTGCTGGGCAGTTGCCTTTCAATACATGTTTTTGGGTGATATTAACTTAAAATGGAGTAAGAACTAGTTTGATTATGGGGTCTTGCCCTTTGTATTTGAGTTTGGAAACAAACCCTTTACTTAAGTTCTCCTTTGCATGTGAGTAAGTGTGGAAAAGTTTTAATACTGTCTTTAAGCCCTCATTATCAACTTAAGTTTTTGTAATGATAACAGTTAGGGAATTTATAGGGAATCTATCTTAATAGCTTAAGTAATTGGGCAGAGGAGCCAAACTAGTATAAGTACCTGTATTAGATACTAAATCAATGTGGGATATACTAATACTTCCTCTCACACGTAGGCATGGCGGAAGACTAGCAAATGGCCAGTAAGTGTCCTAGAAACTATATAAACAGGGTTTAAACTAAATATAGAAGGGCAATAGGCCTTGAATGTTTAAGCTCTTAGGTGTAGAAGCCCTATTAATACGAAGAACAAACATTGAATTGATGTGAGATCCGTTGGAAGTAATGAAACTATATTTTGTGAAATAGTGAAAACAGACCATAGAAATTATCTGGCACTAGGATTCTTAGGTTCTAGTTGATTTCTCTGTAATGGCATTGGGCTAATTTAATGGACTTCAAAAGATAAGCTCAAGACATTGACTTTATATGCCTTTGATTGTTTCCTGATGCTTCTTAAGTTATTATATTGTTGAAATCTATTTGTTGCATGAATTTTGCTATACTTGATGTTTTAACATGAATGTATTGTTGTGTTATTGTTATACCGATTAGAAGTGGTCTTTATATAGGGTGAACTAGCTGTAGCATTTGGTGAGTTACTTCGGAAGCTTTGGGCACCAGGACGAACACCTGTTGCTCCTCGGCCATTTAAAACAAAGCTTGCTCGATTTGCTCCTCAATTTAGTGGATACAATCAACATGATTCTCAGGTTACCATGTCACCTAAGTATTTCACTGCTTTTAATGGATTTAATGTAGTTGCATTAGCCAAATGTTTTACCCTTATTTCAGGAGCTTTTGGCATTTCTACTAGATGGTCTTCATGAAGATTTGAATCGTGTCAAACACAAACCGTATGTAAAATCTAGAGATGCAGATGGTCGACCAGATGAGGAAGTTGCAGATGAGTATTGGGCAAATCACATTGCACGGAATGATTCAATTATTGTTGATGTCTGCCAGGTGAGTACTGTGTTGGTGGTGTATTAGTACTTGGGTTGTACATGTTCAATGACATTCTGCTTTTGAAAGTAAAGATGTCTAACTTGTGTTTCAAGATTAAAAAGTGAATGCAGCATCATTTATCAAGTTTTTGTGCTTATCGTATGGTACAACATGTGGTCTAGGTGCTTGCCATCAACCAAAAAACTAGAACGTTAAGTCTTTTGTTAACCACCTTTATGAGTTCAAGATGATTCCATTTTTTTTTAAATTCAATGTGAGTTTTGACATTCTCTCCTACCCAATCATGTGATATTCTCATCACATCTATCCCACCCAACCTGCATAGCCCTTTCCCTATATGTTGGGATCTACTCCAGTGTAGCATTCTTACTGGGGCACACTGGTTCCCCTGCTCCAACTTCGCAAATCTTATTTGGGTGTATGACACATTTTTTCTGGGGGCCTAGTTTTGGTGGGCTCGTATGCTCACCTTGTAAGCCCAAAATCAATCCATTTCCAATTCAATGTAAGACTGTGACAATAGGTATAATGCATTCTTTTAGGTATGACTAACATTTGAAAACATGCTTTACTTTCATATTCTTGAATATATCGAATATGATTGTGTTGAAGATTCAATAGTCTTTGTTTTTCATGCTAAGCTTCAGTGAAGTAGAAATTTCTTTAGATGTCTACTGGGGATTGTTTACAAAAATTGATAGATTGTATGTAGATTTTTTACTGAACAACTTTACAAATTGCAAATAAAAATTTAGGTTTATCTGCAAAAGCCCAAAGACACGTAGTTTTGTTTTGAAACTTAAAATATTTTTGTGGTCAATTTCCTGTAGAAATTTTAAATGGACTGGTAGAACTCAAATTATTCTGCCCACTATCTGCAAACATGGACTTAGAGTGTTGTGTTAAAGGACATAAGGAGATTTATCTTAAAGGATAGGCCTTTTTTCTCCATTTCCTCAGAATTTCTTATTGGTGATGTGATGTGTTTTACATGATGCATGGAGCACACATTTGAGTTTGTCACCAACACCAAATGCTAATTGCAGATTCTGCACATATTTTTAGTTCAGAAAATGTGGTTAAAATTTTAATTCATCCAGATTTGCCATGTACACTTTATCTGCTTTCTTGCAGCAGAATTCCTTTATGACTTCTTCATTCAAAATATGTTCTTACTGATTGGTTTGGTTGTTGTTCTTTTGGTCTCATCATCATCAGTGGTGTTATTGCTGTTACTACTGTTGTTTTTGTTGGTATAATTATTGTTGTTGTTCTTGTTGCTGTTCTTGCTGCTGGTGGTGGTGGTGGTGTTTTTTATTGGTAATATTCTTCCTATTGATTTTCCTCATGCTTGCCCAAATGGCAAAGTTTCTGAACTCATTTTATGTGATTTCTGTTTTGAAGGGCCAATACAAGTCAACTTTGGTATGCCCTGTATGTAATAAGGTTTCGGTCACATTTGATCCTTTCATGTACCTTTCCTTGCCACTCCAAGCTACCACTACTCGTACTATGACGGTAACAGTTTTTGGTGATGGAATTGCTGTGCCATTCACTGTTACTGTTCCAAAGCGGGGACGTTGCAGGGACTTGATCCAAGTGCTTAACAATGTCTGTTCCTTGAAGCAAAGTGAGGAGCTTAAGCTTGCAGAGGTTTGTAGCATTAGACACTTTTCAGTCTTATGTTCATGGGACCATGCATTTGAGTTTGATCAGGTTAAGTTACTCTAATATTATTTGCAGATACAAAACCATTTGATTCAAAGATTTTTGGATGATCCTTTAATATTATTATCCACAATCAAAGATGATGACCGCCTTGCTGCATACAAGGTGCCAAAGTCAGTGAAGAATGCGGTATTCCTCAAGTTGACACACCGTCGCCAAGAACAGTATGTTTAACTTGCTAGCCCTCGACATGACATTATTAAAGACATGTATAAAGTGGCTGCATGCCCCTAAATTTGCTTGGTTGATGATTCTTTAACTCATTTTAGTTCCTTCTACTGTTCACATAAGCAGCTTAGATGGTGGACGAATCATGGTTTTACTGATTTTGTTTATCTTGTCAATTATTTCTCTTGTCAATTATTTCTCTTCAAATTAATTGACATTCTGCTCTGATTAGAATGGAATTGCTCTGTAGAGTTGATTGGTTGCTATGGTAAAGACCTCCTGTATGAGGATGCTTCTCATGCTCTTTTCTTTTTTCTTATTTGTTGCTTAGGGAAACTGGTGGTGCCCAAACTGGTTCACAATGGAAAACTTGTGGAACACCTCTTGTCTCATTAATTTCACGTGATGATGTAATTTCAAGAGGCAGTGTACAGAAAATTGTTCAGACAATGCTTTCTCCTTTGCTAAAAAAAGAGAGTATTATAGATATGGATATTTCTGATCCAAGTGCTTCGCTGATGGCAGTCGACCCAGCTGGTGCCACCAGTTCTGGTGAAGCATGCACTGACTCTTCATCAAATATAACAAATGAGGATCCTAGTGGTTCTAAAGTAGTGACGTTGCCAAAACTACCTCTTCAATTGGTTGATGAGAGTAATGCGTACATTGACCTCTCTGTGGAAGAAGAGAAAATCATTAGACTTTCCTCGTCATCAACATCAATAGTGGTATATGTTGATTGGTCACAGAAGCTTTTGGAGAACTACAATATCCATTTCCAGGACAACTTACCAGAAGTGTTCAAATATGGGCCTGTAACCAAGAAAGCTCGTACTGAACCCCTCTCCTTGTATACCTGTCTGGAAGCTTTTCTACGAGAAGAGCCTCTAGTGCCCGAAGATATGTGGTTAGTACATTTTCTCTAAATCTCGTTTCCCTTTATTACACTGTCATCTAGATATGTAGATAAACTGATTTAGATCAAATCAATGGTGATGCAATGGAGTGAACTGTTGACTACTATTATCAGTCTCAGTCCCTTACAAAAAGTGTTTTAGTTGTTCAAAAGTCAAAACTATGAAAGTAGTTTGCCAACTAGGCCTTGTCTGAATGTTTTATTATGAAAAGTTGTGAGGGTCAACAATTACACTTGCATATGGATAGTGATCTGAGAGATGCTGTCTTACCCTTTGGTCAGTGCTCCATTAATGATATGGGAATTTGAATTCTTGATTGACTGAAAATTTGCGGAAACCTTTTTTGTGCTAAATTTAAATATTTTTGATGTAGATGACCTTCAAGCATTTGTACTCTCAGTTTAATCTTTATTCATTTCTTGGAGATCTTTAAATCTTGCTGGGAATTTCTGAATATGATGAATGAGAGGCTTTTTACAACTTTCCACTTGCTATTTTAGTGTTTTGAAATCTTCACCTCTAATTATTTATTACATTGCGGTCACAGCCATTTGGTTGACCCTAAAGATTCCTCTGCAGTCTGCTTGCATTTAAAAGAGAATTAGAGTTGTCATTCAAGCAGAAATTTGACTTGTTAATGTATATCTAATCAAGGTACTGTCCTCAATGCAAAGAACGGAGGCAAGCAAGTAAAAAGCTTGATCTATGGAGGCTTCCAGAGGTTTTAGTCATTCATCTGAAGAGATTTTCTTACAGCAGATCAATGAAGCATAAACTAGAAACCTTTGTAAACTTCCCCATTCGTGACTTTGACTTGACGAAATATGTAGCCAACAAAAACAGCTCTCGACGTCAACTCTATGAACTTTATGCCTTAACCAACCATTACGGTGGCATGGGCAGTGGGCACTACACTGCACATATCAAGGTAAGTTGAAAGCCTGGTATCTTCTATGAAGAAGAAGGATCTATTCAGTTGCCCTGACTGGTGCATGGTCAGGGGATAGCATGATTTGTGTATTTTATTGTTGCTTAAAATTGTGCTTCATGCTTTGCTTTTCAAGCTCACATTTGTTTATTTTTTGTTATAGAGGTCTGTTACTTGTGACAATGAGTGTTGTGGAAGTGAATTAGTTACTATTTGTTGGTTGCTGGACTACTTTTTGTCACTCATTTCTTGTTCGGCTCAAAAAGGTTTTAATTATTATTATATCTCATAAAATGAAAATAAAAAATGGGTGTATTAGAAGATAGATCATTATTGGTTGTCTAATTTAATCAAGCATTGCAACCTTAGTTTATATATCTGACCCTGTTTCATGTAATTTCTGTTTTGTGCAGCTTCTGGATGAGAACAGGTGGTACAACTTTGATGATAGTCACATATCACCCATAAATGAAGAAGATGTGAGGTCAGCTGCTGCGTACGTCCTCTTTTATCGAAGGGTGAAGGCTGATGCCTCAAATACCAATGTAGTTTAGTGTGGTGCAGGTAGCAGTAAACTCCAGAAAAACAAGTGTATTTATCATTATCAGCAAGTACATAAATGACTCCAGCAGCAAAGAAATTTGTTGATTTTTTTGACTTTTAGTCATCTACTTCCTCGAGTTTACTAATCGATCTAGCCAGGGAACTACCTGGTTTTTTTTTATTAGAAAACAGTGACTTCAGAGACACTCTTAGGATGCTGGATCATTCTCTGTGCCTTGTTAGAAAGGACTTGTAAGAGGATTGGTAAACAATACCAAGATATATATATATATATATATATATATATATATATATATATATATTATATTTAGTAATTAAAATGGTTAATGTAAGAGTTAAAATATTTGAATTGTTAGCCCTTTAATAACTAGCATAATTTGAAATTAAGATTAGATTTTAATCCATTACTCCTAAAGTAAACAGAAATTAATTCTAACATCTTTAATAAAATATAACAATTACAATCTGCTAACAACAGAAAGGAAACCAATGATAAACAGAAACTCTAATTTAAATCTTTGATTAATAATAATAATGACAATTGAAAACGCCTAAAACAAAAAATAAAACCAAGCAAAAACATAAATTCTAATTCGAAGGGAAGTGTGAAATTGCAAAGTTATAGTGGTTGTGAAGTCATAACGTTGCAACAGTCAGTCTTGTAATTGAGAATTCACAATTGGTAAGCAAGTAGCAACTTGTGAGAGCTTGCAAAAGTTTCCTACGCTAATAAGAATTTTCTTCTCCGGACTCTCTTACCTTTTCTTTTTCTTCTCTTCACTCACTATAGAAGCGTTACTGTTATAGTAAGGTGCAATTCATTGAACCTTCGTTCTTTCAGCATCAACAAAGACAAAGGTGGCCGGCCATATATATGTTCATAAGAATCGCGATTGATCTTAATGTCTCATTAGTGCGGGAGTGTTTGATGCAGAAAATCGTAGCCGCTCGAATAAGAACGAGGAAAATGGTGAAACCTTTTCATTTACATCCATGTGCATTAAAAATGGACAAGAAAAACTACCAAATTGTGTTCTCTTTCCGTCCACAAATTTATTAGGCACTAGTCGTTGTCTTTTAAAGCTTAATAAAAGGTGAATAACGTGTGTTCCAATGTCTAAGAATCCATGTGCTTATGTGCATTGACATGTAAAATTTCTATCCATGTACATATGCTCTTTGAGTAAGGTAACTTTTAATTTGTTCTGCCAGCATTGCTTTCTTTTCTATAATCATAAACTATATGGTTTGCAAGTGTAATGCACTTTGTTGGGCGTTTTCTTGCTTCTTTCCAGGAAAGAATAGTAGTTATTGGTCTATGAAAGGCGCATGCAACACGCTATACATGTGATTTCTTGCAGCTTTTGCAGTGCAATGTGACATTGGCGATGGTTTTCCAGCCGATCGTCTAGGACTCAAACGACGACTAAATTTTAAAAACTCTTATCAAAAACGTGCAGTATGCTTGTTCTTGTTATGTGATGATTTTTGCTCCTACCAGCTGGAGGAACCTGGTGAATGGAGGGAATATGTATAAACACTCGAATAAATTATTACAATTCAGTTATTTCTCCATAGCAGATTAGTACATAGTGTTTACGCATTGTTGACAATCAGAAAGCTGAAGTAGATAACCTTGATTAATTGTCAAAGGAAAGAGTGAATCATGTTAATCGATTACCGATTAAATAGTGTAATTTCTATCCTTTAATCTTTTTCAGCCTGACATGGAAAACCATTACTAGCCAAGTTATGTCGATCGAGCCAATAATTAGATCATGTTTAACATATGTGCTGATCATGCTTGAAGGGAGATAACACACAACACACAGAGACCATTTGATGTATTTTATTGAAATTCAATAAGTGGCCTTTAAAAGCTATCTTCTCGATATTTTCCATTCAAAGCAGACTAATTGACAATATGCACTGTGCTTAGTGACATTGGTAATGTTAAGTCCAGGCATCTACTATTGAAATTGACAATTCAAGATAGAGGCATTACTTTTAAAAGTTCATGATATGCATAGAAAAGAAAATATATTTACTTCCCTTTCATGATAAAATGATGGATTGACACCTTGACATTCCAAATCTTAAACATTATTGGTTGGAGCACGAACTCCTAGTCTCGACGCACGCATAATTCCGACAAAATTTATTCACCGTCTTTTGATCAAATGCCTTTTTATATAAATATATTGTAATGAAAGTAAGCCATGACATATTGTTCTCAATTATTGGTGCTGGTAGTTGTAGTTAATTGGCCAATGTGTTAAATATTTTACGGGATGAAATTGACAAAATGGACCACCTCGGCTCCGGCCAATTTCTAAGATGAAAGCCTTTCTAGACTCCTCTTCTTGGCCATTTGTACCAATGAGCAATGATCGATCTTGCGTGCTGGATTCTTTCTGGTACATACGCACTATAGCAGATGATATGGTTGAACTTCTTGTTCTGATTAACTTGGTATTGCCTAACTCTAAAATGGGCAAAGTCGATCTTATCTTATAATTACGCTTTAAATAAATTTATAGAAAACACCTTGATCTCTCTCTCTCTCTCTCTCTCTATATATATATATATATATATATATATATATATGTATATGTATGTATAATATGTATATAGGAGATATACGTCCATCCTTCAAATATTAGAGAGAGTGAGTGCCATATAAGAAGGGCTTGAATCCATTCCCTCAACTTAAAAGAGGGATGTGGTTGAGTTGCCAGATTTAACTGCAATGGCCTTTTGATTCACATGTTAGATTGTAATTGTCTTTTGATCATTTGCATATATTTGATTATACTGTAATTGAGTCTTGATTCTTGCAATAAAGTATACAAAATACAAACAATAGATATTGAGGAGACCAGTGCTTTGATTCTTAGAAAATTGATGGAATTTTTACCTCAATATTGATCAAGAGAGTGTTGAATTGTCTGAAAGCATTGTATTATCTCATATTAACCAGTGAAATTACTTCATTGATACGCTTTTCGTTATTGCATGCCCGATTTATGGAGTAATCTTGACCATTGTAGCAAAAATCCTCCGTCTTTTAGAGTAGGAATTCATGCATGCCAGAGAAGAACCAATAGATTATACGCAAGTGACTGATTGCTAGAGAACATGAACACTATTTAAGGCGAAATTTTGTAAGATAACTTTTACTTTCTTGGATCTTTCGGGGAAATAGAACCATTCGTGTAGCGATCAAATAAAAAGCTTAACAATAATATGATGGAGCAATAACTTCATGAATGTTTGGTTTTTAATAAAGCAGAGATATGCCTATCCAATGATAAACTATCAAATGAACATCATCACTTTTGATCCTCAATTTATATCATGTTTGTGTATATCTCTCCAGCTACCGGCTTTAGAGGTGATCAATTAGCACTCTTGTGGGATTTAAGTAACACTAGTAAGCATTTGACTGTGTTTTCAATCAATTGAAAACATTGCTTTCGAAGAAGAAGAGTGAGTGGAAGCATTGAGTGGGAAGTGCTTGTTCATCTTCAATTGTTGTCGATAGCTAGAGAAACTACAAGGAAAGCAAAGCAAAGCAAGGATGTAAAGCACAAGCTTTCATGAATCAGTACAAAAGACATATTCCTATTTTAGAATTACAGGAATGGATCTTTGACCAGAACTTTTAGGTACCACGATGTCACTTCTTACAATTGCCCTCAACTTAAAGCAAAATAAAAGATACGAATGTTTCTTTTAAGAGACTGACTGACACCTAGTGGTTTGTCTGGATGGGTTTCTCGCCATTCTGTCAAAGGTGTTCAAAAGAGCGAACAATAATTCAACAGAAGCAGGAGCTTTTGAATTTTGGATGTTTTTGCAGAAAACAAAGCAATGTTGTACAGAAGAGCATTGCCAATATTATAGTGTTTTAGTTGTTCATAATTTTAAAAAAGTTGCATGCATGCCCTTAAGAAAAGTTTTGAAAAAGAAGGGTCTCGATCAATATGCAGCTTGCTATAACGTCATGAACCAGAAGAAATCAATCAACCACCGAAACACGTCAAGGTTGAAATGCATACACATATTAAAGGTTTATTAAAGTAACAAGAGTTTTAGTGCACGAGTGCAAGTGGGTCTGTTGATTCAGCAATTATTATTATTATTAGTAATTTTCTTTTTGTTTTAAAAGCAAGATTTTTTCGATAATAATAATAAATTAATTATTATTAGCCCTTGTTAATTATAAGTCCTAACAAAAAACTTCTAAGATGATCAATGATTATTTTTGTGTAATTTAAGAGCTTTCAAATTAATTTCAGAATGTGTGAATATAATAAGAATCAAAAGGATTTTGATTATGGCATATTTTTGTTTAATCCTATTATAATTGTTTATAATTAGTCAAGTCTTTATTACTTAACATAAAGAAAGGTCATTGTCTTTTTCTTTCTTTATTTAGTAATTTTGTGCTTTTTTTTTCGGGAAATAAAATTGTGATAGAGCAGCCATGGTTTACAGCAGTGAAAACCTAACCCAACATGGCTTGAGAAACCGATAAAGAAAAAGAAAATTTATTAAATTCAAGTTGGAAAGTTGAAAAAAATTAAGAGCATGTAGCGGGTTCCTAATAGAATTAGAACTGTCAAGAACCGAATAAAAAAAAATCAATTTTGAATCATAATTGATTTTACAATTTGCAGGATTGAAACCAAGCCAAAGAATTGAGAAATTGATTTTATTTTAAAAAATTAAAATTTATTTATTTAATGTATTTTATCTTTTGAATATAAAATAAATATTAATTTATATTTAAATAATGAAATAATAATATTTTAAAAAAAATTTATTAAAATTATAAAAAAAAATTAATTTTAAATAAATACTTTAAACTCAAATATAATACATAATGCTAAAATTTATTAATAAATTTATGCAAACATATCTTTCACGTAAAATATTATTATATTTTATTCAACAAATAATTTATTAAAGAAAATATTTTTTATTTATTAAATTATATAAAAAAAATAAACTAATGTGTTTAAAATATTTAATTAATTTAATTTAACATGTTATTTATATAATAATTTAATAAAATTATGATATATATATATTTATTTTAAAATTATCAAATAAATTAATAATTATCATAAATAAATACTGTTTTGAAAGTGGAACCAAACCCGAATGAGAACTAAATAAAATAAAAAAAATAGAGTGCCTTCTTAAATAGATTAGGCAATGATTCTACATGGAACTGAAACCGAACCAAGTTTTACATTAAATAAGAAAAATGCAGGTCTGTTTGGCCTCCATCATTAGCCAGATTAACCCTTAGCTCTGTCTCGTGGAATCATACACATAAACGCATGCATACACACACATGCACGTACAAAGCCAATCTCTACTCTCTCACAAACCTATTTATGCAACAATTGATTAGAATAAAAAGATTAATAATAAAGATAAACGAAAAGATGGTGATCAATTGCTACTGCCTCTTGGAACTGCCTCAAAAAGCCCAACACCAAGTATTGTATCACCCATCTTGCCGCCACAACTCTCTTTTCTAACGAGTCCTATATCATTCACATTGTAGGATATCGGGTATTGCTTTCCCGTTCTTCTATTTCAAGGGTACCCTCAATTTATTTTGTCCCCCTCGTTCGTTTATTTCGTCCATTACTGGCCATACATTTTTCTCGCAGGGTCCAATACTTCAATCATTTCTCCACGACAAAATATGGTCAGCCATTCTTGGTTGGTCGAGTACTCACCGCAATGTGCTTTACCATTTGTCCATATTACGTTGAACGACGTGTACGTGACAATGTCGCCTATGATTGGGAAGTGATTAGATGCCCATTCCACTTCTGGTGCTCCACTAATAAATTGCACCGATATGTGTACATGTACGTTTTAATTTCTTCAATTTTTCGACTGTTGGATCACATTTCTGATGTGGGAAAAAGAAACACTTCGATCACTAATTCATCCTCCCACCATTCCACTGTGTTTTCTTTCCAGCTAGGTTAATTTTCGTGGTTTCGAAGAATGAAGCGTCGCTTCCAAAAACAATGCGGCCTTTGAATCTAGCCAGAGAGTGTTGAGAAGTGACAGTAGCAATAGCAAACGCGTGTTTTGAAATGAATGCGATGAATGCATAAAGATACATATCTTTTCTTTTTTTTTAATGATTTTCAACGTCAATAAAATTATTTTAACTATATATTTATTGCATGACACTATGAAAACATCAAGATAAAATATTTATATAAATTAATGCTCAAAATTCTGCAGAAAATATACTGTGGTGGAGAAGCATATAGGGTCATCAAAGGCATACGCGTAAGTGCGGGATGATGATGAATGAAATAGGACAATCTGTGTTTGCTGACCTTGCCAGGCGTGCTTGCTTTTCCTGTGTGTCAATGGCTAGCCTACTTGTGAAATAAGACTAAACCCTCCATTTCATCATGCAATAGATATTCCCAACAGTGAGTGATACCCCTAGCAAAAAGTTGTTCTTCTGAGCATCAGTGAGATGCATGCAAGTGATCACTCAAATCAATGTATTTTGCTTTCACATTGCGGAAATTCTGTCGCCAGTTCATGCGTATATTCCTCCTGCAGATTTCCTTGATTTTGTTTAGGCTGTGTCATGTAGTGCCACAATTGGTTAACAGCTTTAGATTTAGTGAAAATATTATTATTTTGGAGGTTTAAAGTTTAACGATAGAAACTTACCATTGTTTCCATGAAAGTACACGCAATCTACTGTTTAGATTAAGTATCAAGACACAGAGATTACACAAATCCGGCAAGAACCATCCAATGGAACGTAATTAAAAGGTTGTTTTAACTTAAAGTGACACTATCGGATAAAATGGAATCATTTTGGTTGATCCACACTGCACGTAATCGAATATGATTGAGCACTCTCAACCATTCCTGTAAAATTGATAGATGATTTATAGAAATTGCAACCATTAGCTTATCATCCCACAAGCACAATTCGATTTAGATATAATTCCTATGATTTACAACAAAAAATCTTAAAGATTGATATAATCTGTATGGTTTTACAATGGTAAGTTTACTATGTTCTTAGGACTCCCATGTTGCACAAATTGTAGTCTGCCATACCAGAATAGGGCAGTGGGAGTGCAATTGCCAAATAAGCAAGATCAAAGGAAGAAAGATTATTACAAAATAAAAAGACTTTACTTTATGGGCGATTACTGGTCAACTTGTAATTTGTCGCCAGAAAAACTAGGAGGACCAGCTCGAAGTGCGTCATCTTTTTCTAATCTCAAAAGCTAAGAAAAGGAAAAGGATTTCAAAAACAAAAGTTTAAGGGAATTGGGTCCATTTACAGATCGTGCAGATAATATTTCAGAAATTAAAAAGAAAATGACAAATCCACCTGATGCTTAGTGGATAAGTGCAAAGTGAGTACTGTTCTGAAATGTACCAGATGCTTTGTGGATACGTGAAGTGTCTGTACTAAAGTCTTCAGGCTGAAATTCCTTCCTATCACAATCGCATAAGTTGTCAAATTGACAATCATCCCAACCAAAAAACAACCACCAGATGTTCTCCTTACAGATTTATACGCAACACATGAAGAACAAGGGAAAAATAAACAAAATCAAATTAAATTAAATTTAAAAAAAAAGAATTGTCATTTTTTATGATCATCTATATTTCTCTTTCTGAATCTTTCATTTTTTTGATGACACGATCAATTGATGGGGGCATATTTTACATGAACTCTCTCAAACCATATAACTTATTCCATAAAGAATTGATTCTGCTATATCGCCTATGTTTACTATCTATAAAGAAAGAAATAAAAAAGAGGATTTTTTTTAGAAAAAGACATAAATTATGATTGAAAATTTTTAATACGAGAATAACATATTTCATATAATGATGCAATTTTTCATTTTGCTATCAATAACCTCTTTAATATAAAATTAAAATTATTTAATATTATATTATAATATTATAAATATATTAAATTAAAATTTGAATCGTATCATAATTGGAAAGTAGATGAATTTAGAGTGGTAATATTTTTAAAAATTTTAAAAATTTTATTTAATATTTTATAATTGAAAAAAATAATATATATATGTGTGTGTGTGTTAAGTAATATGAACAAACAAGATAAAGATTTAAATGGAATGTGAACTCATTTTTAATTAAAAATATATTAATCTTTAATAGTCATATGCACATTCTTTTAGTAGAAATTAATGGTTAATGCATAGAAATTATACCGTGCATCAATACAAGTGTGTGTGACTGTGTGAATAGATACTAAAGGAAAAATAGGATACTTGCTTTTTCATATTCCAAATAAATAGTTCAAAGGTTCCAACTTCAGTATAAAGTGAACAATGCCCCCACAAACATGCATGCATCATCTTTTTTGTATGATAATAGACAATTAACAGAAATTCCATTGAAATTTACATGTAAAAAGAAGTGTGTGTGTGTATATCTTTTAAAATGGAATTGTTCCTGTTAGGCAACACTCAATCAAACAAGTTATCTATTAATTTTAAATGGTAACCCATGAAACATGCCATTAGTGCTAGAATATGTTTATTGATTATTAATGCTGATTCTAAAGTTTCTACAAAAATTTGAAGGATGTTAATTAAGCACAAGAAATTTATGATTGTAGAATGATGGGGCATGCATGCCTGGCTCACCCCGTAATATTCTCACACCTTAAGAGGGTTAAAAGTTGATTGATATGAATATAAACTAAAGTTCAAGCATGGATGCAATCGGCTTCGGCTACGGATTCCGACCGATGGATGCGTCGGAATGCCGCGTCGACAAGGCGGAATAAGCGGGCCCACATTCCCCACTACCACCATCTTAATGCATGAGGCTCTCAATTGCATCAGCATGCACCAAAATCACCTTTGCTTCACAAATAGCTTGCCACAAAGGTTAAAACCAAATGGATCCCACCTCACATAAAAGCATGTCCTATTTGTTGCCACGTGGAACCCACATCATCCGTAAATAAAAAACACTAATCAGAATATTCAAATAGATCCCGGGTCCAGTGCTACTCTCACGCACGTGCGAGAGTGAGATTCATTGTTCACACGTACGCATGAAATACTGTTGTAGATAAGAGGCCCAAAAGCCCCTATAAATACGTGGCCTTGCAACCATTTTCACTTAGGAGACACAAGCAAGTTCAAGTGTTCTTCCTCTTAATCTTCTACTTTGCACTCTTCTTCTTCCAATTTTCTTCTCAAACACAAAATCCTTTAACCAAAAAATGGAGGGAAAAGGAAGTTGTGGCAGTTTTCTTGAAAGGTGTAAGCCTTATATTGCCATGATATCACTGCAATTTGGATACGCTGGAATGAATATCATCACCAAGGTTTCCCTTAACAGAGGAATGAGCCACTACGTACTGGTTGTGTATAGACACGCCTTTGCTGCCGCAGTTATCGCTCCCTTTGCTCTCGTTCTTGAGAGGTATACATTTTTGTCATCAAGTTTTCTGAAACTAGAAACCTTGATTTATCTCAGCTTTCAAACATCAATATTTTTTTGTTTGCTTGCTTACAGGAAAGTGAGGCCAAAGATTACATTTCCCATCTTTATGCAACTCTTTGTTCTGGGACTGCTTGGGTTAGTAATTTATTTGTCATCATACACCCTAATTCATTTCGGTACAAATTAATGATGGATGATCGAGAACGTCAGACAGTCAAGCTTAACATTTACATGCGTTTGATGATCTTACAGGCCTGTGATTGATCAAAACTTCTATTATGCCGGCTTAAAGTTCACGTCCCCCACCTTCTCTTGCGCCATGAGTAACATGCTACCTGCAATGACATTCGTCATGGCTGTTCTCTGCAGGTAAACTACAGTCAGCATCCAATTTTGATGCCATTAAATTCTTTTGTTTTCATTTTGGACAAAATATTGAATGCACGTTTTTGCGGATTTAAGGATGGAGATAGTGGACATCAAAAAAGTTAGATGCCAAGCAAAAGTGGTGGGAACTATAGTGACTGTAGCTGGAGCGATGTTGATGACATTGTACAAAGGTCATATCATTAATTTGGTTTGGTCTCAGCACAATCATGCATCTGCCTCTGTCCCTGCTGCATCTGGTTCCGATGACAAAGACTGGATTAAGGGTTCCATTCTCTTAATCTTGGCTACATTTGCTTGGGCTTCATTCTTTATTCTTCAGGTGATTATTTAAGGATTGCAAATAGACTTTTGAAGGCTGTTAATTTTATAACTTCTAGATGCGATTCTTGAATTTAATGTTTGGTGGGCTTATTCTTTTACAGGCAGTGACTCTGAGGAGATACCCAGCACATCTCTCACTCACAGCCATAGTGTGTTTTCTGGGAACATTACAATCGATTGCTGTCACCTTCGTCATGGAACACAAAGTTTCTGTTTGGACAATTGGTTGGGACATGAATCTTCTGGCTGCCGCTTATGCTGTGAGTCTTCCCTCTTCCTTTTCTTCCTGGCTTCAATTTTAATTTGAATAGATTACTCAAATATATGCTGTTTTAATGATATGTACAGGGTATTGTGTCATCAGGCATTGCATACTATGTTCAAGGTCTCGTGATGCAGAAAAGAGGGCCTGTATTTGTTACTGCTTTCAGCCCTCTGATGATGATCATCGTGGCAATCATGGGCTCCTTCATCCTCGCCGAAAAGATCTATGTTGGAGGGTAATTAATTTATTCTCCACTAAAAAATCATGGAAAAATTATTAAAAACAAAAATATGCCATTGATGACCACAATAATTCAAACCTTTATGAATGAAACCAATTTCCCACTTGCATTCCAATATTTTTCAACAGTATATCTCATCTGACATCACTGTCCCTATCACAAACACATTATTTGATTTTATGTTTATTGTTTTTGTAATTAAAGATGGACAGTCATATATACATATAAAGTAACATCACTAACAGATTTGTGGGTTTAATTTTGCAGTGTTATTGGGGCAGTCCTGATTGTCGCAGGTCTTTATGCTGTGCTTTGGGGCAAGTACAAGGAGCACAAAGAAAAAGAAGCCGAGTTAATTCCTAAACCCTTCAAAAGCTGTGGAGAAAATGGGCACGTAGTAACAATGATGGATGACATTGAAGCCAATAACCATATTGAAACCAACAAGCAAGCAGTAGTTATTAGTGTTCCAGTTCCGCAGGAATCCACGAGAGCCATGGAAACACAGAAGGCTTAATCATTCAGTTCACAGACACAGACGGGAGAAAAAAGGAAGGAGAAATAATAAATAGAAGGAAGAGAATGAGTGGTGGTTATTTTATTTTAATTTTTCTTTTTCTTTTTTTGGTTTTTGTTTTAATTTCGGTTTTTACTTTTGTGTCCATAGTTTAAGAGCTTGTTATCTATCTTTCATGTATGCTAATTTTGTTTTAATGAAAAGAGAATTCACAATCTTACATTATATTGATTTTTTATTTTAATTAATTTGTTGAATGTGTGATATATGTGATTTTAAATATTCTTTTTATTTTTATTGCTATTTCCTATATATTTTACTAACAGGCGGCCGGGAATATTTGATCAAACTTGATTCAAATAACATAAAACGAAGGATATACAACAGGATGGTTGGAATTTATTGCATGCCTCGACGGTGGAAGCAAAAGCTTAGATTCCTAATTGCCATTTACAGCAAGACGAGGAAGTGGGCAAAGATCAGTAGGTGGCCAAGTTGAGGTTAGGGAAAATGCCATCATCTATCTAGGCTAGCTAGCTTTTTTCTCGTCGATCCTGCTTCCCCAAACTTATTTAATGAATCATGCATTTTATCTTTAATTCTTACCTTTTCGTCTTGTCCCCATTGATTCCCCGTATCCTATACACGTTAGTTGTTAATACACACACACGTATATGTTTTCTCGAATTTGCTAAAGAGCTGTTTGAAGAATAATATCGCAGTCTATTTTGCATTTGTCGAAGAATCCTATGCCAAAGAATATTAATTATCAAATCATCATGCTTAATGTTGATTAAGATAACTCAATGGAAGATTACATAGTTGTTGCCCATAGAGAATAATTGATTACATATGATATTTGATAATGTGCCAGCATCCACTAAGAGAAAGGAGAATTTAAAGGTCCCAAATGCATATTTTATTAAGATTATAAGGACATTGATGATGTCAAAATCAGTGTAGAGATGTCCATTTTTGTGTACATCATCTATATTTACTTTGGCAATGGTGACTTTCCCAATCAAATAATTGCGTACAAAATGATGGGGTATTAATGCTGATTTTGATTTAGCATTCAATGATTAAAATTTATATGGAGACTTCAATATTTCAAGCCGATTGCAAGAAGTTCACAAAACAAGACAAATCTGGACCACAGATCAAAGGTGATAGTGGGGAACATGTATGGGTATCTGTAGTGCTAGTCATATTCCATAAATGGATGAACAATGGCATAATTGAACTCCCAATACGCACATACTGTATTTGGATGGGAGTGCAAGTATTGGAACCCACATATGCATGCAAAAATCAGTGTACTTAATTGCAACAATGACAGTAACTTAATCAATACTGCCTAATGATGATCATAAATCAAAGCCAATAAGATTGCCACAAAACGTAATTGTTAATTGGATTTAGGAGTGCGAAAACACAATGCTTGGTAATGTTAGCAGAAGAAACTTTCAATTTGGATAATGACTAGAGCACAAGTGCCACTTTAACTTAAACATTGCATGGAAACCACTAGCTATAGTAGAGAAATACATGATCGATTCTCCACATAATTATTTACAAACTCTTTTATCGACACTCATATCTTCCCATTTTGTATTTTTATGTAAGCACAGTTTAAGATCCTTTGTCTTATTGTCTGCGGACGGGCATGAAAACCAAACCAAATATTAGAATCATCTTGCACTATTAGCTTTTACAATATATAATTAACGATTATGTATCATCTCTCACTTTTTGAAACCCAAAACACACTTTTTTTTTCTTTTTCAAAAAAAAATTATCTTTCTTTTAGGCAAAGGGCACTTGTGTATGCAATATTAAACAATCATCCATACATAAAACAGCCCTTTTGAATGTACATTGAGAAAAGAAATTTATTTGATTATATTTAAAATTAAAGTATTGTAATTTTTTATTTACTTTTGATGCAGAGTAAATCATTAATTGTGATCACTTTTTTTAAAAAATACAACTTTCCGAAATCAATATTTTTATTTTCTGTCAGCCAATCAGTGCTGGATCGTCTGTCAGATCCTGGAACTGTTATGATGGGCCAGATCCTAGGTCGATTGTATTGGGCTTGACGAATTCAGTCGAGGTCCGGGCTCTGCTCGGTGGATATCACTACATCATCTTAACTGAAAAGTGGAATGTCAACTAAAGGAGGGAAACCAACAACGGCTTATCTTCAACTGAAGCACCAACAAACTCTCTGTAAAGAATTTCAATGTCATCTACCTCTTCCTTCAAATCCCATTTCGAAACTGTAACAGAAACTAAACCTCCGGCCTTAATCCATAGAGAAATTGGAAAGCGAGGCTTGAGGAAACAAATTCTCAGAAGAGGAACTTCGTGGCAAACTCCATTTACAGGAGATGAAGTCCAAGGTACTCTCCGAACCCGATTATTCATTTTCATATTGCTCTGTTTGGATACTGAGAAAAGTTTGGAAAATGAAAAGAAAAGGAAACAAAATTTATTCTATGAATCAACATTGTTTAACTTATAAACAAATTCCATTCTTATTCTTTTTTATAATTCTGTATTTCTCCTCGTTTCACCAGTACATTTCAGTGGACACGTCGAAGGAGGGGCATGTCTAGATTCGAGTCGTTATAAAGGAACTCCCTTTCATTTCAAATTAGGCCAAGGTAAGTAGTGAAACCGCCCACATAACTGTGGAAGAATATATATTTTCTCAGTTTCTTCTATGTAGGAAAACGGATTTAGGGTGGCTTAATTGCATTTCTGATTGCCTGAAGTGTTAAGACTGGAGCTTTAAAATTTTCAGTTTGACATATGGGTTTCAGGTGAAGTTATCAAAGGATGGGATGAAGGGGTTGCATCAATGAAGAAGGGTGAGAGAGCAATCTTTATAATACCACCGGGCTTGGCCTATGGAGAAGCCGGTTCTCCGCCGCTGGTTCCTCCCAATTCAAGTCTAGTATTTGATATTGAATTGCTTTCTTGGTGCACCGTAAGGGATATAACCGGTGATGGAGGAATCTTGAAGAAAATCGTTAGGGAGGGTGAGGGATGGGCCACTCCCAGACATAATGATGAAGTTTTAGGTAATACTAGTTGTCATTTCGAGCATTTCTCTGAAATTATTTTGATAGGACTGCTCAATTTTGCTGGTTAGCCAATCTCTCGATGACTTTTTTATGCAAATGAATTGCATCACGTACATATCAAGAATGTTATAATATTTAAAATCGCTTTGGAAAATGAATTGGATGGATTTGTATTGGCAAAGTTAAGACCTCAGATCAAGAAACGTCGTCAAAGTTTACAATTCTTGCTTGAGTTACATGTGGAGATGGGTCAGAACTCACAATTCTTCAAGTCTTATGATGACAACAGTCAATGTTTTTTTCATTTTGTAGTGAAGTATGAGGCAAGGCTTCAGAATGGAGCACTTGTTTCCGAATCTAATGAAGGTGTGGAATTTCTCGTGTGTGATGGTAAGGTGAACTTCCTTGCTAATTAATTTTGCATTCAATAAGATACCAGAAACATAACTAGACAAAAGCTTATGATGCTTTTAATATCGATGGAATTTTAATTTAGATTTTGTTTCCAAGATCAGGTCACTTTTGTCCTGCCTTAGGCAAAGCAGTAAAGACAATGAGAAGGGGTGAAAAAGCAGAACTGGCAGTGAAGTTCTCTTGTAAGTCGTTGATGTTACTTGTTCCATCCAAAGCAGTAAGGATTTTGACATAAAAATATATCGGCATTTGCTTCCTATTTATCAATTCAATATTTGCTAAGAGAACTAATAAATTGCAGTTCATGCATTTTCAGATGGCATCAGAAAAGATGAATGTGACATTAAAAACAATAACGGTGTTTCATCTGACTCTAATTTGACCATCCATATTGAGTTGTTATCATGGAAAAGTATCATTGATGTAACCGGAGATCAGAAAGTTCTTAAAAAGATAACAGAGCCTGGTGAAGGCTTTGACCGCCCTACTGAAGGATCCCTTGTGAAAGGTAAAACATTACAGAAAAATGCATTCACCCTCTATCTTGATAAAATTTCAAATTGAAGTTTCTTGTTTACTTCTGTATCCTTAGTGATATATATTGGCAGACTTGAAGACGGAAAAGTTTTTGAGAGGAAGGGATCGGATGAGGAACCTTTTGAGTTTATTGCACTTGAAGGTAGTTCCTATTACTCATGTGAATCTATTGAAATAAATGAACAGCAATGTTCCCATTTTATGTGCAAGCAATGGCTTTACTTTGTCTTCAGAACAAATAAATGAGGGCTTAGACAGAGCAATCATGACAATGAAGAAAGAAGAACAAGCAATTGTGACCATCAACACAGAGTTTTTGTGCAGTCATGAAGTTTCAGAAATGGTCTCTGCAAATTCAGTTCTTCATTATGAAGTCAAGTTGATTGACTTCACTAAGGTCTCCTACTCTAATAGCTCTGTTCTTGCATATGCTATGATGAAGTAAATATAAAACATGAAATCTTGATGATGATTTTCTTAAAATTTCATTTATTCAGAGTGATCTCTTGTTAGTAATTTAAAAAAAGTGATATTTAGATGACTGTTTGCTCATATGATAAATTTTTATCATGATAAAGAAATAATTCAGTGACATTAACCTAATGTAATTAATTAGCTTAGGTTTCTTCCATTACTCATTGTTAAATTTGTTTATGATTTTGTTTGATTCTGTAACTTTCATATACCATAGATATCCATTGTTATGTGCCATGAAAACTAGAGGACCATCTTTCAACTCAAGATATCCATCACGATTTGCAGCTTTGCAAAAGTCTCAAGATAATCAATTGCAGTATTGTAGACCTCAAAATCTGTATGAACATAATATATAATGCATAGTTCTTGTATTACCTCAAATATATTTTCTAATTTTAAGAGACCTTGCCACCAAAACTCTTTTGCATTATCTCGTGTACAGGAGAAGCAATTTTGGAAGATGGAAACTCACGAGAAAATAGAAGCTTGTGAAAGGAAGAAGCATGATGGAAATTTGTTGTTCAGAGCTGGCAAGTTTTGGCGTGCCGCCAAGAAATATGAGAAGGCAAGACATACATAATTATGAAATGATTTGAAGCCGAGATATTAGTGTAACAATGTGGGTGCCGCTTAAACTGAAGTATAGCTTGACTGAGATTTGCAGGCCGCAAATTTTATTGAATTTGATCACTCTTTCACTGGGAAGGAGAGGAATCTGGCAAATGGACTGCGGTTGTCATGTTTTTTGAACAATGCAGCTTGTAAACTCAAACTCGAAGAGTACTCCGAAACTTCAAGATTATGCACAAAGGTTTCCTCTCCCTTCTAGAGTCTGTTCCAGTTCTTTTAATTCTTCTTTTGATTAATGCAAGTATGATTTATGCATAAAAATACTTCATCCACTGTGTAAGGTCTTAGAACTCGATCAACTAAATGTCAAAGCTCTGTTCAGAAGATCCCAAGCATACTTGAAAACATTTGAGCTAGAGAAAGCTGAAGCTGATATTAAGAGAGCTCTAACTATTGACCCAAATAACAAGTAAGAGTCTCGCCCTTCTCTTTGTTAAACTGTTGATTGCATATAGTTTGTTTGTTTAATTAATCTACTTTGTAATTTTGTTTTGGACTGCCAGAGATGTAAAGCTTGTGTACAAAGAGTTGAAAGAACGGCAAAGAGAGTATGCTAAGCATCAGGCTGAGATTTTCAGTACAATGCTTTCAAGAATGGGTTAGCTAGAGATCCATTAATCAAATGCCATATCCATTTGTTTGACAACCTCCTTTGTTGCCCTATCAAAATACTCGGTTTCTCTCCGCAAATCACGGCCAAGTTAGGATCCAAATCCCTACCAGGACAAGATTTGTATTTGTCTTTTCGACTTTTAGCTTTTTTTAAAGTTTATGAGGATACTTAGGGATATTATCACTTGCATAATCTCACACTTAAACAAATCCAATTACACTAAATCTCAATAGAATTCACCATTTTAACTTTGTCTACTCCAAAGCCAATAGACCTCACGATTATATATTAGTACTAAATTCTAATAAACTATACTTTTACAAAAATTAGTGCTTTGTATTAAAAAACTTTATGTTATCTATTAATATTAAATCTCGATCAAATTTACCTTAAATAAATAGATTTTATAAAATATATAAAATAATTTTTATAAATGCTACATGTACTGTCATGTTTGTTTAGATATAAACTTGGTATTATGATTTTGTACGTGTACTTCAACTTCTAATTCCAAAATATTACATTATTATGTTCCATGTGCAGTTGTATTTTATGATATAACTTAGTATAAAGGATATTGTAAAGTCTAAAGTAAGGGTAACAATTTTTTATACGAGCCGATAAATCAATACAAATTTAATATAAAATTCAAATTCGATTAACATAACATGGATGATTATTAAATAAGTGATACGAATAAAATTTTTAATAAATTAATTCATTTACGACACGATTAATTATTTAAATAATTATATTTATATTAATTTATTTATAATTTAATAAATTTATTTTTATTTATTTAAAATTAATGATATTTATTATATTTTAAAATATATTTAAAATAAAATTAATTAATATTTAAGTAGATAGTATCATGAATATTATGGAAATATCAATGCATGTCTTGCCATAAAACGTTAGAGCGAGTACATTACTCCTTCTGCAGAGGCGCGTTTGGCTGTATGTTTTTTATTTTTAAAAAATAAAAAAAATGTTTTAGTGTTTTGATTCAGTCATCCTGTCGCGATTATTATTATTATATTATTATTATGTTGGGAGGGGTTGTTAGGTCAGCCGAAGTGCTTTTCCATTTATCCATCATGCGTAAGTGCTTTTGCGAAGCAAAGCAAACAATGGATTGCACTTGAGCTTTCTGACGGACGAGTCTCACCAACCCACCACCAACTCCAAGTGGGTCCCGTCCCCGTATACTCTGTAACTTGAATTTGACTCTCGCCCAATTACACCAAATGAATTCATTCACCCAAACAAGGAACAACGACGAGGAGACCTACTTCATTATAATTAATCTTATTTTCCAATAACCTAATCCTTTTTATGGAAATACCAAAGAGTTTCAAATTATTAACAATCTCCTCCTCTTTTTAATCTTATTAACAAATAAAATTAGCTGTTCTTGATTATTTTTAATAATATTTAGATACTTAAATAAATTTTAAAAAATATAATATTTTTATAATTATTAAAATTTTATACGATATAAAAATCACCCATTTTTTTGGTAAATATTATCTTTAAAATTTGTTAATTTTAATAAAGTGACTAATACAAAAATAAAAATTTTTTAAATAAATTACTGCATATAATATTAATAATTAATGC
Organism: Xylocarpus granatum; assembly: GCA_019650275.1. Taxonomy (NCBI): domain Eukaryota; kingdom Viridiplantae; phylum Streptophyta; class Magnoliopsida; order Sapindales; family Meliaceae; genus Xylocarpus; species Xylocarpus granatum. The sequence goes on along the minus strand of BNST01003255.1, from coordinate 174,841 downwards.
ACGAAGAATAAATAATACTATATAAGTAATAATTATATAATAATATTACATTAATTTATATTTTTATAGTTAAAATTTTATTAAAAAGTGATGTAATTCAAAAATCTATTCTCAATTGAAGAGGGCCAACTCCAATTGTTTGCATTCTTATTACTTCAATAGATTCAACTCACCTTTATACCTAATTTTCTTTGTCGTTTTTTCTTTTTAAAAAGATTAATCCTTCTCTATTAGCATCGTAAATGACTAAAAATATAATTTTACGAAAATAATAATAACTAATGAACGCTAAATTATAAATATGATAATTTATTGATTTATATAGTATAATTTATATAAAAATTTGCATGTATAATAATATAAATTGCTAATATAACTACAACAAACTTATTTCATTTACAATATTTATCTATGATACATACAAAAATATAGTTTAGTGCTTGAATTCGACCGATTGTGTAAAATATTATGAAAGCATCTTTCAACAATATTAGTTGCTTTTGTTTATTAATATAAGTTTGATTTACGATAAATTTGTTTACGTTAAACTTTATTAAATTTAATTAATTAAATTAAGTAACAATAGTATAGAAAAATAAAGAAAACTATAGAATTTTAATATGGTTTGGATTTTTCAATCCTATATCCGCATTAACTACTTAATCAACAAAATTAGAGTTAATACCTTTTGAAAATCAAATTCCATCTTATTTTCATAACCGATAATTTTCTTCTCAGCATACAAATATAAGTCTTTTGGATTGGCTTTGTATCTTACACACACCCTTATACTAAAACTAATGCCTGGGGGTGACTTGCGGTTAAGTACAACAAATTGCCAATCATGCTCCAAAATAGGCGAGGATCAACACTCAACCCACTATTATCTTTTGACAATTTTACATTAGTTCCCATGGATATCTTCAAGTGTTTGATGGTTTTTAACCCAAAATTTTTTACTAGGTTTTTGTCATTTTTGCTTAACCTGCAAACTTAGAAAATATGTTCGTTCACCAACCAAGCTTATCTCAAATTTATTTTTCATTTGTTCCACAAACTATTGCACCTTATTCTTAAAAGTAAAACCAAAAATAATGTCATTTTAAGTAAGTTTGAGCAATTATAATTTTTAATGAACAATATTTTATCGACTCCTTTTCTCTTGTAATTTTTCTCACATAAAAACTTGGTTAATCTCTCATACCATGTCCTAGAGCTTGGTTTTACCCATCCAATGTCTTCTTAATTTTGAAAATATAATCAGGAAACTCAGGATCTACAAAAAAATGGTAAAATGTAACATGATTGATTCTAACCAAGCCATTAGAGCAAAGGTCTCGTTAAAACCAGTTTCCCCGTTATCAAATTCATCAGTTTTATTCTTCCCAATAGCGCTAGTGTGCTTAGGTCTAGGTATTAATGTCCATACATCATTTCTCATAAATTGTTTTTTAACTTTTCCCTTGGTTAACATATACCTAAGATTTATCTAACAAAACTTCCTTAATATTTTTAAGTTCAATTGAGGAAATGTAATAAACATTTTTGGCAATATTTACACACCTCTTGCTCGTTACCATGTTTTTCTTGATATTAGTTATAATTAGGCGAGAGGAGTGATTCTTTATTACATGCATGATGGGTCTCTTCTCAACTAATCAGTAAGAGTGTGATTTGATTCAAAGTTACCATCTATTTCAACGTGTTTCGACACTTCTGTTGCAATAATAGCATCTGTTCTTGTTACAGCATTCGAACAGATAACTTTCATGTGTTTTTTTATCATCTTTTTGAAATTTTTCTTGACTTTTTTTCAATAATTCTAATATTTTCTTCCTCTCGTAAATAATTTGCAAAATCTTTAAGATCATCAATAACAAATTTAGAGATTCCATAATGGTTTGATTTCTCATGTTATACACACAATATGCTCGACTATTATTATGTGAATCAAACTGATCTCTTCTCTTTGCTTTCTGTCATTCAAAATGTAACACATGCTTTCAAAGATATAAAAATAACTTAAAGTTAGTTTCTTTCCTTTCCAAATTTCATAAGGACTCTTACCTGTGCTTAGACGTAAATACACTCAGTAAGTGGTATAACATGCAATGCTTATTGTTTCAACCTACAATCTCTTGGTCATTTTTTTTTCGCATTTAATATAACACGAGCCATTTTTTAGAAAATCTCATTTTTTCTTAATACAACGCCATTTTGTTTAGGACTTTTAGGTACAAAAAATTCATGTGAAATTTTCAATTTATCACATAAATTAGCAAAAATAATATTTTTAAATTTTTTTACCATATCACTTCTTATTTTTACTTTTTTTTTAAATTTTGTGATCTCTCTCATTTTCTAATTTAACTTGCAAATTTCTAAATGTATCAAAAGTATTTGATTTTTCTCGAATAAAATCAACCCAATTATATCTAGAAAAACCATCTACACACAAAAATACATCTTTTTCCTTCTATGCTTTTAACTTGAACCAAACCCATAAGATCTATATAAAGTAATTGAGGTACTTTTGTCATAAATGTATGTTGCAATACTTTATGTTACAATTTGAGTTGTTTTTCAAACTAGCACATACCACATATTTTAGGTTGCTTTTCTTGAGTTTTGGAATCCCACACATAGTATTTGTATTGATAATTTTAATTAGATTTTCAAATTCAAATGGCCAGGTTTTTGATGCCATATATCTATTATCACAATCAAGTTTATGACATGTGAGTGAATGTGACAGAATATAAAAGTTATCGAACGATCTAATTCCTTCTAAAACATAATTGTTAAATTTATCAAGCACTTAACTCTTCTCATGTGTAAATTTCAAACAAAAATTACCATCGCAAATTTGACTAATACTAATCAAATTTACATTCAAGTTCTTAACATGGAGCAAATTCTTTAGTTTTGAAAATCTTTCTACATCAAGTGTCCATTTTTCATTTATTTGCCTTGTGACACCATTTCCAAATGTTACATGTCCCTCAAAACACCCTTTCATAGTCCATCAAACTCTCACAATTTCTTGTCACGTGCTAAGAGCATGTACTATTAAATTATCAAGCCTTAGTAACACATACTTTCAAACAAGTACAAGTAACAAAGTAGTTAATTTTTCATTTCTTCGTCTATATTTTTATAATTTTAAAATTAGTCTTAAATTTAAATATTAATTTATTTTTTAAAAAATTTTAAAACCTATAGCAATTTGGTCAAATATGGCCTCTCAAATTGCGGTAATAATAGATAAGAATAAATTTTCTAATTTTATCTTTGAATCCATAATAGTGACCCGAAAGCTTACTTCTAATCATATTGAAAGGTTTAAATTTAGTAAATGCAGCTTTTACAAAACTAAATTTGGTGCATGATGACTTTCTTTAGCGTATCCAAGTCCTTAATGATAATTACCATGTTTATCCAAAGTCAAAAGATGATCAAGTTTATATGAACTTAAATTCAACATTTTCAAAAATCTTTTTAAGTGTAGTCAAGTTCATGTTCCACCTCACTGATTCTTTTATCTTTCTCAACAACAATCGTCTCTATTGAGTTCATGTTCTTTTTATTTTAATTTTTATTTCATTTATTAATTAGTATCATTTTATTTATTTAGAAAGTCTATCATGATGAGATACATTTTCTTATAAACTCAAGTAAGTGTGAAGACTATTGTAAAGTTCACAAGTTGAGTCAAGCCTTCAAAAAATTTTTAAAAAATACAAAAAAATAGCAACCACACTATCGTGAGTTCAATTCTTAGTGCCACAACCTCCAAAAAAAAATCATAAATGGCCTATTTTTTTACCCAAAAAAAAAGAGAAATCCCCAACCTTCAAAGCTGATGTTATCAATGATGAAGATGAGCCTTGTAATGTCATAGTTTATGGGAGTCCTCTATTTCTTAACTTCTCTATTTTTATTTCAAAGTTGCGATGCTCCTAAGGTGATATAAAAACAATAATTGAAATATGGGGAAAAAAATAAAATAAAATCTTTAAAAACGTAGTGTTGGAAGTTAAAATTGCAATACTAGGTCGCAAATTTTTAAAATAAAATATATGAATAAAAAGAAAATTATAATTTTTAACGAAGATATAAAAAAAATCTTTTAGGGTTTGAAGGAGATAGCGATTAAGGATAATTAGAGAGCTACCGTGAGAGCCATTGAAGGAGAAAATTTTTTTTTAAGGAAATAAGAGAATTTACATCATCATAATTTGTAATTTAGATTTGATTTGTTATTTTTTCTTTAATTTTTTTATAAAATATTTATTATAACTAGTGAAATACCGTTCTACCCTATTATAAACTAAATTTATTATTTAGAGTTGGTCATGTAATCAATCATTTAACTTTTATTTATTAATAACCCATTCCATCACTTCATACCACCATTTAATATATGATGATGTATCATCTGCCACCATTTAATATAATTTTGAGTTTATCCACGATAAGACATCGCGGCCTTGGCTTTTCATTGTTGCCACCCTGATGCTTTTGCCTCGACAGAGTCGAGCATTCTTGTGCTCTAACGCTGCAGAGTTGGCCTCTCGTGGCCGCGGCACTCGATGTGCTACCTTGAGGATTCGATGCCCCATCAGTCATCCACCACTCAAAGAAAGAAATCAAACGATTTAAGAAAAATATCACGCGTTCAATGCAAAAAATGGGGTAAATGTATTACTCCAATTTTTGTCATTTACCAATGAGAAATTCCAGAGGCTAAGAACAAAAGAGGCCTCCTAACTCACCAACCTTTGATTTTGATTTCTCCACAAACTAGTTGAAATTTATCGCCTCACCAACCCCCAACTCCATTAAAACATTCCCACACTCTCATATGACATTTCCCATCGCACGCGCTGCGTGATTGGATACTACACACGGTTAGATGTTTCCTTTTCAATGGTCATTCATGGCAACCAAATCTTCCTTTTATTAGGCCTTTAATAATTTAACTAAAACAATCGGTGGATTTATTAATAAATTTAATATCTCAGGATTCATTCACCAACTCCCCCCGCCCCCCGCTTCTTTTCTTTGTTACGTTAGTATATATCAACTCAACCATTACCATTTCCTTACCAAAGGGAAAACCTATCACGCACCTCTCAAAATTATGGCTCTCCCACTAATACCTTTATCGATCATCTTCATCATCCTTGCGTACAAGCTCTACCAAAAGCTGAGATTCAAGCTCCCGCCTGGACCTCGCCCGTGGCCGATAGTCGGAAACCTCTACGACATTAAGCCCGTGAGGTTCCGGTGCTTCACGGAATGGGCTCAGGCATACGGCCCGATCATATCTGTTTGGTTTGGTTCGACTTTGAACGTAATTGTATCCAATACAGAACTGGCCAGAGAAGTGCTTAAAGACAAAGATCAACACTTGGCTGATAGGCACAGAAGTCGATCAGCTGCTAAGTTTAGCAGAGACGGAAAGGATCTTATATGGGCGGATTACGGCCCTCACTATGTTAAGGTTAGAAAAGTATGTACTCTTGAGCTTTTCTCGCCGAAGAGATTGGAATCTCTCAGACCCATCAGAGAAGATGAAATTACCGCCATGGTAGAGTCCTTTTTCAAAGACAGCTCAGACCCACGTAAGTTTTCCTTTTCCTTTTCCTTCTTCTCTTCTGTTATTTTGGTTTTGTTTTATGTTGTTTATATTTTCATGGACTTGTTACATGGAAACTGTTATCTGTTCCCATCGCGGAGGAGTAAGATGAGACATGCTTTTTGCATTCCTATTATTAGAGGGTGTTTTCGTAATATCGGACTATAATGGAGAAATAAGGTTTCTTTCTAATTAAAAGAGTAATTACCTTGTCAACTCATATGAAGTTGACCGAAAATGGGGGAGGGGGAGTTGGTGAACAATCTGACCAATCGATAAGTCAATATGAATGAATGACTTCCGTCTTGGAAGAAGATTTGTGGCTTGGTCATATCCTTATTACAAGTAATATTTTAAAACACATGTTAGAATTTTGATTTTTTTGTTCTGAATTTATTCGTCTTCAATCATAATAGTTGATGTTTTATTATCAATCTCGTCATTCTAAGAGGGTTAATGGGTGTTGAATAATTAAATCTAAGCTAAAGATTTTATGGTTTATTTTGAAATTAAGAGGGGCTATTACGTTCAATTGCCTTCTTGAAAGCCTCCACATTTGGAATAATCCGGAAGAAAATGTATTCAAAAGTAGTTGGGTTCTGAGAAGAGAGTGATGATTTATGAGCAAGCAATTTATTTGCTCAACTGCTTTTTGTTGGTTAGGAAGATGCAACTTTTGCTTTAATTCGATTAATCCTTTTTATAAATTTTTCCATTAAAGAAATAGGTTGAACTTCACACCAAACATTAACAAATATCATTTCTTTTTGGTCCCGCAACTCAATTATTGTCGTAGCAAACGAAATGTAATAATAATAAATACTAGAGACCTCAACGTTATTACCCATATCTATAATCACCGAGCTTTTGCGATTTGTAAGGTAATATTATGATGATTTTACCTAAAGAATTTCAGGGTTGTATACAAAGTTGGACGTGAATATGAGCATGCACTAATGGATCATCTATGTACTTGCAGAAAACTATGGGAAGAGTTTGTTAGTGAGGAAGTATTTGGGAGCAGTGGCATTCAACAACATAACGAGGCTGGTTTTTGGGAAGAGGTTTGTGAATTCTGAAGGAGTCATGGACGAACAAGGCCTAGAATTTAAGGCAATTGTGGCTAACGGTCTGAAGCTTGGCGCATCACTGGCCATGGCTGAGCACATTCCATGGCTTCGTTGGATGTTTCCATTGGAGGAAGAGGCTTTTGCAAAGCATGGAGCTCGCAGAGACAGTCTTACCAGAGCTATAATGGAAGAACACACTCTCGCTCGCCTGAAGAGTGGTGGTGCGAAGCAGCATTTTGTCGATGCTTTGCTAACTTTGCGAGAAAAATATGACCTCAGTGAAGATACTATCATTGGACTCTTATGGGTACGATTTCTTTTAGTTATTGTTCGGTCGTTGCTTAACATTTGGCGATTAGCTAAGTTAGAGTTCGTATAATTTGCAATTTCGCAGGATATGATCACAGCAGGAATGGACACGTCTGCAATCGCAGTAGAATGGGGAATGGCTGAGCTGATCAAGAACCCAAGAGTGCAACAAAAGGCGCAAGAGGAACTAGACCGTGTTATAGGATTCGAACGTGTGATGACAGAAGCTGATTTCTCAAACCTTCCATATTTACAGGTTGTAGTCAAGGAGGTTCTCAGGTTGCACCCGCCTACTCCTCTAATGCTCCCTCACCGTGCCAATGCCAATGTTAAAATAGGCGGCTACGACATTCCTAAGGGATCAAACGTTCACGTCAACGTTTGGGCGGTGGCTCGTGATCTGGCAGTGTGGAAGAATCCGTTAGAGTTCTGGCCGGAGAGGTATTTTGAGGAGGATGTGGACATGAAAGGACATGATTTCCGGCTACTTCCATTTGGCGCAGGAAGAAGGGTATGCCCAGGTGCACAACTTGGTGCAAATTTGGTCATGTCAATGTTGGGTCACTTGTTGCACCATTTCTCCTGGGCACCACCGGAGGGTGTCAAGCCAGAGGAAATTGACATGTCGGAAAGTCCTGGATTGGTCACGTATATGAGGACACCATTACAGGCTGTGCCTACTCCTAGGCTGCCTTCACACTTGTACAAACGCGTGGCTACCGATATGTAATTTTGCCTTTCGGCCTTTGTTTGTTTGTTTGTATGTTTTTCTACTCAGATTCTGTATTTTGAACTTAAAAAGAGACGTGAAATTGGCCAAAAAGAAAGCCAAATAAAGCTCTATGAATTATGATAGGAATACAATGTTTGGTTTTCACTTCTTTTCTTCAATTTCTCCTCCATGTTTACACCCACATATTGTTGAGAACCCCCAAGATTAGCTTCTGTCCAAACAATAAAACATGAACGTAATGAATTCATTGATTCTCAATGTTAGGTATGGAATTCCAAGAATAGAGCAAAAAGCTGATGGAGCTGGACTTAGGATGAGGAGACAGCATAGACCAAACTTGTTATGCCAGCCCCAGTATCTAGGAGACCTCCAACTTAGCAGGTGTATGAAAGAAGAAGGAAGGGGACACATGAAGATAAATGGATAACTCACATGGGTAGGTGGTAGGAGAGAGTTTGTTAAAAAGAATATTGTGTGGGAAAAAGGAAATTTAACGGGAGGAATATATATATAATGGGGTATCTTTGTGAGTAAGGGGGGATAGGAGATTTTGTGTTGAGGGGAAAAGAGGGCGTGAAAAGGGAAAATCCCAGCTGCTGCTGGTGGGTGATTACCTCATCTAAGTAATTTTTCATGTTTATAAACTATGTTATTCAGAAATCTATTAGCAATATATCTCTGAAACTTTCGTTTTGTTTCATTTTTATTTGTCGGTTGCTTTATTTTCCTTTCTGTTGTTGATCGTGAGTAAAGCATTATGTATCAATTGGTCTGACTTGCTGGATAAGTATAAGGGGAAATGGTTACAACGAGAATGGAGACAAGAGTCGATAATCTTTAAAAAAATGCAGATGGGTAGAAGAAGTAAGGTTTAAGAACGGATGTTGAACATCTGGCCTCCAAATTATAATCTATAGGGGGAGATATAGATGAGATCAAAAATCAATTTAAGATGGTTGGTAATTTAAACTAGAAGCTAGAGGCCATGGATGAATTTGGAAACCATATGATACAATAGATGAAGGTAAAAACCCCAGTTAAGGAGGAAGTGCCCTCAGTAACTCAGGGGCTATGTATTACTTCAGAACAAATGGTGAATCGACCTGTAAGTTCAACAATGGGTGGCTGCAAGAAGTTTACGATTACGAAGGCTAATGAAGATGAAAATGAGAGGAGGAGGATGTCGAAGAGAGTAGAGCTTCCTTTCCTTAATAGAGTAGATCTTGTTGAGTGAGATACACCAAACAAGAACAGAGAAGAAAGTTCCGCAGCGATCATCAATATGGAGGGCCGGTGATACACTAGTTTCGTTGGTTAAGAAAGAGAATTCCCGGGCTGACTTGGGAGATCCTTACTAACGAGAAGTTCGAAATATTTTGTGCTAAAAGTAGTGCAAACCCAATTGAGTTTTTGGCAGCCTTGAAGCAACAAGGATCAGTGGATGAATACGTAGAACAGTTTGAAAGGTTAGTCTCCTATATTAATGATTTAACAGAAGAACAATATTCGTGATATTTTCGAAATGGATTGAAGGAGAATATTTATAGAAAAATAAGAGTGTTCGAACCCCAAGATGTTTTGCGAGCAATCGATTTGGATGTTGGAAGAAGAAATAACAGGGGAAGTGAGAAACCAGAAATCAGATTGTAAAGGGAAGACGATGACGCTTGGGTGGGGACGAGTTGGACTTGTGTCTGGTCAGAATTTTGAAGCGTTGGATTAAGAATTGGGTCAAAAACTAGAGTAGGCTTGGAAGGGTCCGGTTGGCTTCAACCCATACATAAAATCAATTGGGGGCATTTTGTTTCAGGTTCCACAAGCCCGACGAATTCGAAGTCAATCTTCACAGGTGCTAACAGCAGAGGAAACACCGGTAATAACCAGCATGGGGTACAAAATTTATCATTTCAAGAGTTTGTGAAGAAACGAGAGAAGGGATTATGCTGCAGGTGTAACCAACCATACACCCCTATGCACAAATGTGCAGTGAAAACTATGAGTCACCACTTTGGCATATGATGAGTTAGTGGAGGTTGAATGAGACGAAGCCGCTGAAATGTCAATAGAGGATGAACCCGTAGTGGTCGCAGGGCAACAACATTGGAAGATGGAATTTCCAATTTATTCGATTGGAGGGATTTCTTGTCCTTGCACCATGAAATTAATTGGAAAATTTTGTGGAATGCTAGTTGTGGTAATGTTGTGAAAAGGAAGACCTCTCTCGTGGAGAGAAAAATGAGCTCTTAGTATTGTTAAAAGAATTTAAAAGGGTTCTCCAAGAGCTCAAGTCATTACCTCCAAGAAGAAAAACAGATCATGCCATAGCAATCAAAGAGGGGGGAGGACCCGTGAGGGTTAAACTATATAGATATGCTCATTGTTAAAAAATATGAGATGAACAAGTCAACGAGAGGGATGCTTTTGGTGAGAACTATACAACCTAGCAGTTCTTTTTATTCGAGTTCAGTTATCTTAATCAAGAAGAAGGATGGAAGTCCGAGATTTTGTGCAGATTACAGGGCATTAAATAACATTACAGTCTTTGACAAATATCTAATACCAGTGATTAAAAAGCTATTTAATGAAACACAGAGAATACAGTTCTTTTCAAAAATTGATTTTCGGTGAGGTTACCACCCAATCAAGTAAAACAGGAAGACATACCAAAAACAGCTTTCCAAACTCATTATAATCACTACCCGTTTATGGTCATGCCCTTTGGTTTGATGAATGCCCTGGCCACTTTTCAAGCTGCGATGAACAATACGTTTCGTCCCCATATGCGGAAGTTTGTATTGGTTTTCGTTGATGATATCTTAGTCTACAACCCCTGTTGGGAACAACACAAGGAACATTTGAGGTTAATATTGGGGACACTTACTAATAACCATTTTGTGGCTAATGAAAAAAAGATTCAGTTGGTAGAAGGAAGATCAATTACTGGAGACATATTGTTAATTAAAAAGGTGTTGCAGTGGACCCTGAGAAGATTACAAGTGTAGTTAACTAGCCGACGTTACAATTTGTAAAAGCCATTTGGCAATTTTTGAGTTTGACTAGATATTACAGTAGTTTTGTTAAAGACAATGAGAAAATAGCAAAACTTTTAACAGAAATGCTGAAAAAGGATCAATTCAAGTGGAATGAAGAAACACAAATTGCTTTTGAAGAACTTAAATGCAAGCCGACTTCTACATTAATGCTGGGAACTCTTTGATTTTTTCATAGAATTTGAGATTCAATGCAGTGCTTCAAAAAGGGGGATTAGAGCCATATTGATGCAAAATAAGAGAACCCTGGCTTTTTTTAGCAAGGCATTGAAAGACAAAGCATTGGCCAAGTTTAGTTACGAAAAGAACCTAATGGCCTTAGTTTTAGCCATACAACATCGGCGGCCCTACTTTCTCGGAAGAAGATTTAAGGTATATACGCATCAAAGAAGCTTAAAACATCTACCACAACAGAAAATGTTCTTTCTTAACCAGTAAAATTGGATACTCAAATTAATGGGGTATGATTTTGAAGTTGTCTGTAAATCGGAAAGAGAAAATGGGGCAGTTGATTCGCTATCCAAGATTCAAAAAGTGGGAATTCTAGTAACTGTTTTTATTCCTTTTTGGGTTGAAGAGGATGAGCTAGAAAGGGTAATCCAAGAAGACCCTGAATTAGCTCATATTGTTCAAGAGTAGGAAGATAAATAAATGTCACAAAAAAATATACAAAATACTATAGATCAAGAGTAGGAAGCTTGTTCAATCTATATCCATAAGTATTAGATATTAGACATCAAATGCATAAACATTCACACACCTAAACACAGAATTGCTATACGAAGCAGTTACTGTTATACCCATACTGCTGAAGATACCTCAATCCAAACCTTTTAACATAGTAACATTATTGCTGAATTAGATAGCAATATTGTTCCATCTAATTCATATGTAACTTTCCTTCATTATTCTTAATCATTTCAACCCAGAATTTCTCTTCTTTACTTCCCCTCCTCATCTTCAGATGCAGTTGAAATGCGGTGTAATCTTCAATGACCTGCCATCAAATCAATATTACAACTTCAGTGAAATGCAAACTTAAAAGTTTGACAATTGCGCAGATACCACACACAGAGGCAGAACTAGGGGATGGAGGCTGTTCAAGTTGAGTGAATGAGAGTACAAGTAATAAATTTATTTGGTTTGTATGATTATGTTACACAAAGGGACCAACAGTTAGAAGTTACTAACAGTACTAATCCCAAAACATATAAAAATGCTTAACTAGGCCCTGGCTTGAAGAATCTCTAAAAGTTCATATAGAAACAATGAGTTCGTCCGCTGGAAGGACTTAACAGCATGATTTGCTGCATTTTGGACCTCTTTATCATTTCTTATCACTGCTAACCATTCTAGTCCATGGCCATCTGGTTTATAAATGCATCCAATTAATCATTAGTCTTCCTTTTTCCTCCTTTCTTTTTAAACTTATGCTCAATGAAAATCTTAAAGAATAACAAAAGAGTAAGAATAAAAACAAGATGCCATGAACAGAGGAGTAAACGCTATATTGTAAATAAGGTGTATTCTCCAGGATGGTTCATCTAAGTTAGGTTTTAAATTGAAGATATTCTTTAGCTTCTGAAGCAAAAACATGGGAGTACAAAATTCTGAAGAGAAAGTTCTTAAATAAAAGCAAACAATTCTCTTTTTCCCTTTCCAAATTTTTCCAGACAAAGGCCTCGTCTGCAATTTTCAAGACAATGATAGAACCAAGTGACTAACTGCCTGTGAAAATGCATGACATCAATGGTCAATGACCTTCAAGCAATAAAGTCAACCACTACTTAAATCCCATGCTATCAGAACCATTCATATCCCAAACCTATCAAAGAATAGACGGTAAAGAAAAATTATGCAATGCAACCTTTAAGGCATAAATCATGCTATGCATCACTTCAACATCCATAGTAACTAGCAGTTATGTCATTATTCTTTCCCTTATTTTTCTTAAATCTGCAGTAAATACTAGAAGAGAACAATTTCAAAAGCAATGCTCTTAGACAGAGCATCACAGCCTACTATAACCAATTTATAGCTAACCAAATAAAACAACCATGACCATGAGAGTGCTATCACTATTTTCAAACAGTAACCGATTGCATGCACTTCCATTGTCACCAACTTGATCTCAAAATTCCAAGTATTAGTTTTTAATGTGGTTCAGTAATTCTGTAGATCTGTGAAATTAATATCTAGGCAATTCTATACATATTCTTTAGAATAGAAAATAAACCTAAGAGAGATGGTTTTGTGTAGTGGTAGTGATACTGGTGGTTGTGTAGTGGGTGTGACAGAAGGAGCTAATGAGGGGATAAAAAGAGGAACAACTCATTCGAATTTTATGGATTTATGTAAGAATTCAAAAAAAGGGTCATTTCTTATTTTGAAAAAAATAAAAAATAAATGCCTTAAAACCATCAATAACAAAAAAGTAAAGAACTACAGAGAATAATATGTATCGTAGAACTTTCTAGAGTTCACCACCCTCCTCTGGTTCATCATCTCTACCAGCATCTATGCACCTATTTGAATCATTATGACTACCACTAAGGTGTCTTATGATTCTTTTTAACCCCCAAGAAAGAAAAAAGAAAAACACAACAACCCCCAGAATTTTATAGAAATATAAGCTATTTTACTCATCTATTGAGATGAAGCATTTCAACAAACGAAAAATGTACACATACTTTTAGTGTCTTTATCACATGTCACTGGATGCAGATGTGTCTCTTGCAGATAAATATATGAATGTAATCATAATAGCCCATCACCTCGTTTGACACCAAGGTCCGAAAGGGTAAAGGAAGGGCCATTCTCAGCATGCTTGAACTCCTGCAACTGCTTAAAGTTCATCCATGGCTTAGCCCAGACTTTCGCTTCATAGATCTTCTTCTTGCCAGCATCAATCACTTCCAATGTAAGATAGTATAACTTTCCCGCAACTACCTGTTCCCTGGCCTTCAACACCCGTGCCAACTCGAGAAAGGCATTCTGTATAACCAAAAGTTATGCCATTGTAGAAATATTAAGTTTCAAAGCATTAATACGCAATGAATTGATATGACGAATTCCCTAAAATCATGCAAATGATTGATTGATTAGCCTAAAATCGTGTGATGAGTAGTAGAGTAAAAATCATATTGTTGATTATCAAAATAATCAAGGGATAAATGGATTTACACCATGTATAAATATCCTTGAGAAAAGTGCAGACGCACAGATAAAATCAAATCTTAAAATTTTAAACCATAAGGAGTTAACTTTTATGAGTTTCATTCCTAAACTTCATTGAACTTTTTTTTCCTTTTTAAATAGAGAATAAATCTTGGTGTATGGACAAAATGATAATAAACTAAATAAGAAACTAATGGATTTTAAATCCTGTGAGAACATCTGTGTGTCCAAAACAATTCAATATTGAAGGGTTCTTTCAAACAGAAAATTTTAAATCATTAAACACAACTAGCAAACACAAGTCAGTTCAATTCTTCAATTATTAACTTTAGAAAATCGCAAATGAAAAGACCTCTTTCTCGTTGTGTTCTTGGACAGCGAATCGCGCAAGGCTTTGGATCTCAGCGCTGTTTTGACTGCCCTTGCAATCGTGATGGCGTCCCAGTTTCATCCTTATGAAGCTATCTTCTCTGCAAATACCCGATTCAAAGAACCCGCAAACCAAAACCATAACGCTAAGAACTATAAGAGAGTATCGAAGATTCATCTTCATTTTCGTGCAAAGGTTTCGATTTCTCGACTGCTTGCTTTCCACGTAAACCACAAAGACTAGGTTATTCCGGACTACGAAATACCAGTGGATAGATTGTGCGTGTTTGAATGTTAGTTGGTGCCTTCTACTTGCTAAATAAGTTTATTGTCACATCACAACCCGGGTTGTATTGGTATCATTAGTTTCTCTTGACCTGACCCGATTGTTTGCCAACGTGAACCAATAATTCACATAATTAATAATTTTAAATTTTTTTATTAATTAATTTATTTTATTTTAAAAATAATTATATTTCAATATTTTTATATTTATAATTAATTTTTTTTTAAAATTATTATAATAATTATTTTAATAATTTTATCTTCATAAATAAACTATATTAATAATTTTACGTGCATTGCGTCTTTGTCAAACTGAAATCCGCGCACCCACGGGCAGAAAGGGGAAGGAAACTTCCTGCTCGTACGCAAACTCAACTCACTTTCCTTTGTCTTCTTAACTGCCTCCAACGCTCGCCTCCTGAAATCAAACCTTCGCTGAATTGAAATTCCCTCCGCGGACGATGGGGTTGGAGATTTTGGAGTCAAACGCTTGTATCAGAGGATGCTGCATCAGCAAATCAATCCCTCTTCATCTCCCTCCTTCCTCTTACACTCTCCTCTCCCCAATTGCCAGAGGTAATTAACAAACTTAACAAACCGGACCATGTCTCTGCGTCCAATTTCATTTCATATTCTTCTTACAGCCTTTGAGTCGATTGCTGTGGCGTTTAGGGGCAGAGAGTGTTGTTTATGAAGGGACGTTGGATGGAAGAAAAGTTGCTGTCAAGAAACCGGTCTTGTCTACTTCTGAAGATTTGGACAAGTTTCATAAGGAACTGCAACTCTTATGGTTGGGTTTGCTTGCTGTCTCTGTCTCTTTCTGTTATCTATGTGCATGTTATGGAATATTTTAGTTGTTTAACGATTGTTTTGTTTGAATTAATAGCAAGCTGGATCATCCGGGATTGGCAACATTGGTGGCTGCACATGCAAAGCCGCCCAATTACATGTTTTTCTTTGAATTCTATGAGTCTCGCAATCTTGCCGAGAAATTACACGTAGAAGAATGGAGTCCGAGTGTTGATCAGGTGCTCATGATTGCAGCTCGGCTAGGTGTAGTTTTAACTCTTTCTTTAATTTTGTTCATTCTTTTTGTGTGCAACCATGTCTTATAATCTAGAGTTGGCAGTAAGATTTGTTTGACTAATAATTTGAAAATTAATTCACATTAATATCCTGAAACCTAATTGATAGATGATGAAATTCAATTAAATTTGCCTGGGTTTATTAAGGCTGTGGCAATCCCGGAATTTATTGATTTAGTTTAGACAGCTAATGAGTTTTTTATTTTCAAATGTTAACTGACACAGATTTCTGTGTGTAGCATGGAATAGTTGTGGCATTAACTGTGATAGTTGGAGTGCAGGGGTATGCTTATATGTATGCCGTACTGAGATTTTTCAACTGCATAGTTCAATTACTTTTTATGTTCTTGGAGCTGCACAAAATCTCATTTGTTTATTTTGTTTATGGCGCTGATAGCTCATGGAGCACAAATGCTCATTCTACATATGGCATGGCCTTGATCTTAAAGACTTAAACTGTTGTATCTTTATTTATACTTTTACGCATTGCAATAAGAGGCCATTTACCATAATCATATAAAAATCAAATCCTGAAGATGCAATTAACCATACAAAAAAGCTGGTTATGACATATGAAGATATGTAGTAGCATTTTGATTTGGAAAATAACTCATATGAAAAGGTCTGAGATACTTTAACAAGCTAGTAATTTTTTTGGTACATAAAGCTACCATAATTGAGGCATTTGAATGTCTTTAACACAATAGCTTGTGGTGATAAGGAATTTTAGATTGATTTGATTAATATTTTCCAGATGAAAAAACTCTTGATTGATGAATAATGACCTCATAAGAATCTATACATAAAATTAAGATAATATAGGAGCAGGAATGGTCAAAATGATGATAAACTCGAATAATGATGACATAACCATGAAATTCAATTGGCTTTCTTTTCAATAGTGATTTCAAATTGGGTTCAGCAAGATGTCCTTTTACCGGTATAACATTTAATAGTTTGGTGTGCCATTTGTTTAATGGATGATAGTTTGTTGTTTGTTCAGCTGATAGTACAAGTTTGTTGTTTATGATTATATGTTTCCTTTCCTGTTAACTAATGCATATTTAATTTTCTGTTGATGATGTAATATTCCGTTGTCCCTTTCACTGTTTTCCTTTTACAGGAAAGGCTTTGCAATATCTGCATAACCTCGGTATTGTGCATAGGGATGTGAAACCAGCAAATGTTCTTGTAATTCTCCTCAATAAGCTCTTGGTCTAGTTTTCACTTTTTCTACTGCAGACTATAAATAATGGTTTTTATATGATTAGATCTCAAGCTCCAGGAAACGCTAAAGTAGTAAAATTGATGCAGCTTGACAGAAATCTTTGTCCACACCTGGCAGACTTTGGTTTGGCTGAATACAGAGAAAACATTAAAAGAGTTTCTTTGGAGAATTGGAGATCGTCTGGCAAGCCAACTGGTGGTTTCCACAAAAAGAACATGGTTGGAACACTCATTTATATGGCTCCTGAAATATTGAAGAAGGAGATTCATACTGAAAAATCAGATGTCTACAGCTTTGGAATATCAATCAAGTAAGAATTTAGGAGCTTTCTTTATCATGTGGTAATACTAAGTAGCAACCCTTTATCACAAAGTGAAAAAATGGGTGCAGTCATATTTCTCAAATTCCTATTGTCTTTGTTGTGACAAAAAATTTACCGCAGCTTCTTTTCTCTGGAGAAATCCTTGCATAGTTATGAGAAATACTTTGCTTTGTGAGTACTATAGGCTGATCGATGGCATTAGAAAACATTCAAGCTCATTAAATTGTCTAAAATAGACCTGGCAATTTAAAATTGATGTAAAAAATTTTTTAAAATAAATAGATGATAAGATGAGGATGCTTCTTTTATTAGAGATATTTCCAGACATTTGTGGAATCGTCAAGTTCAAGGTCTTACCTCCATTATGCTTATCTGAATTTGTTTATTTTGTCATAGAACTGGGCACTTTTTCAGTCTCTCTGCAATTATGCTTTGCAACAGTCGTTGAGACTGTTAGCTTGTTTTTCGCCTATAAACTTGAATTTTCAGTTTCCATTTTACTGCAGTGAGCTTCTTACCGGTGTTGTCCCGTATACGGACCTACGTGCAGAAGCTCAGGTTAGTATATCTTGATCATATTTTAGTTGTTTTCTTGACTGGATAACATGGAGGATTTTGTTCGAATTTTGAAAAATATTATGTAGGAGAAACAATGTTCATGTGAGGAGGAGATCAACTCTCTTAAAAAATTTAAGACCAAATTAGTACGCATGCCCAATCAGGGTTTGGATTAACATATTAGTATGTGTAAGGATGAAATCACTTATCCTTGGCCACCTATAGATACCACCATCATGACCTGCTCCCACTCTGCTCCCGTGAAACCTTATAAATGAGCAAGGTGTTGGGTCTTTTGTGAAGGAGAATGGACTTTAGAAGATAGGTGTGAATGGCTCCAAATAATTGACATTCGTCTTAATCAAGCAGAAGCTCCTTTTCTTTAGGATTATTTGTTCACTCAATTCCATTCAAAAGTTATGTGCCAGATTTTCGTATTTCATTCTCCATCGTCAATTCTTGAAGCCATTACTAACATTCTACGCCAGTTAATAAAGTCCAATGGTTCATTTTCTTGTGATTTTGTGTTGAGAAGCTCCTTTTTCTTTAGGATTATTTGTTCACTCAATTCCATTCAAAAGTTATGTGCCAGATTTTCGTATTTCATTCTCCATCGTCAATTCTTGAAGCCATTACTAACATTCTACGCCAGTTAATAAAGTCCAATGGTTCATTTTGGTATTCCAACATGATTCCTGTTATGGTCTTACTCTTGTTTGCTTGACCTGTTATACTTCATTTTCTTTTCTGTCAACCATTTATTGTCTATATACACATACAGAATATGAATGATTTCCAATTTGCAAGAGTAGCCTCTTGCCGCACTTCCAGAATTCTTCTGATATGGAGTGTTAATAAGTCATTCTGTTGAAATCAAAAGTTTCAGGTGTATGCGTCTGACTTGTTTCATTCTCATCTTCCAATATCAGTATGATTCATTTGACTCTTCTAAATTTATGATGCAAATCAGGCAGTCGCTTATTAATGCATAATATGTGCACTGCTCACAGGCCCACACTGTTCTGGAGATGAACTATACTGAGCAGCAACTTACTGCAGCAGTGGTTTCTGGTGGCTTACGACCTGTTCTAGCAAATCTTGAGTTGGGCTTGCCAGCAAGTATACTGTCATTGATACAGAGGTGTTGGGATGAAAGCCCTCATAACAGGCCCTCGTTTTCTGATATTATTTTGGAACTTAATCTAGCTTTGGAACATAGAAAGAGCATGAAGGAAGATGATCTATTGGCTGGCAAATCTTTTGTCTCTTATGATGACAAGCTCTTAAACAGTGGCGACAACATGCATGCCTATCATGACGGTATTAACTGGACTACTCAGGGAGAACATTCCTCCAAGAAGGCTTCTCATGGAGCTGACTCCGACATGAGAATTTGGCTTGAATCAAAAAATGATTATTTGAGTTATTGTCCAGTACTTTCCTGGGGGTCCTTTGCTACATGTGGTAGAAGAGAGACAATGGAGGATACTCACTTCCTCTTGCCTCATTTGTGCAATGAAAGGGATATCCATGTTTTTGGCATATTTGATGGTCACAGAGGTATGCTTAACATGAATTTTGGTACTAAGGGTACCCTGGGACCAAATTTTTTTAGGACAATGATTCAAATGACCACAAGTAGGCATTTTAGCATGGTGACCATTAGACTGATTCACAATATACTCTGTTTGGAAATTGCTTTTGAAGTGATTCCTAGAGAAAGAATCTTACAGTTAAAAAGGCCTCAAATTGCCTTTTAGGAAAGGAAATCTAGTTTCAAGATAATCGAAGAATGTTAGTTATTTTCCTCAATAATTTTATTCTTTCATTAAATTTCTCTTTACAACCTAAGCATGAGTATTAGGTTGGATTGTAAGGCACTGCTTGCAATCATTGCAGGTTCAGCAGCTGCTGAGTTTTCAGCTCGAGCTTTGCCAGGGTTTTTGCGAAATTTTGCTTCCACAAGCAGGTTTCTTCCACTTTGAGGTTTTCCTGTAGTTCAGTTCTTGTGTCTATAGTAGATTGTCTGAATAATTTTACTTTATTACTTCATGTAGCCCTGCCAATGCATTACTGGAAGCATTTGTTAGGACAGATGCTGTCTTCCAAAATGAACTTGATTCTCACCGTAAATTGGGGAGAATTCTTCAGAAAGACTGGCACCCTGGTTGCACTGCGGTTGTTTCTCTAATAGTTAGGAACAAGCTTTTTGTTGCCAATGCTGGCGATTGCAGGGCAATTTTATGTCGGGGTGGCCACCCTTTTGCATTAAGTAAGGTGAGGCATGATTTTTCACATAAATCATGTTTGGTCTTTGGCTTATTATGAGATGCTATCACTAGAGAAGTAATTGATTTTGACACGCTAGGATCATGTTGCAAGCTGTCTTGAGGAGAGAGAGCGCGTTGTTAGTGCAGGAGGACAAGTTAAGTGGCAAGTTGATACTTGGAGGGTTGGTCCTGCCGCACTCCAGGTTTCCTTCTAATGTCTTTGTTTGGTACAGTTATAAATGATAAATGCCATTTACTTAAGCAAATTTGTCATTTTGTGAGTTACATTGAAAATCTTCTATGTTATAGTCATCAGTGGGCATGCTTGGGGAACTCCTAAAACAGCAATTGTAGAATTTGTGTGATAGAAGATTATTAGTTTTCTTAAAGTTTGTTTCGGAGATGCTATCATTAGTTTGCATTCTACCTTAAGCTGGAGATAACCCATGGCCTAACAGAAATGATTCTTTGGTACATTGTTTTTAGCTTGTGACTAGTAGCTTTTCTGCCATGAAACTCTCCACCGCTTTATTTGGGTTTCAGTTTTCAATATGTTAAAATACAAAACAATTTCTGAAATTTTGGAAAGTAACTGATTTAACTTTGGCATAATTATTCTTAGGGAGTCTGTCAATGGTATAAATTAAGCTGGAACTATATTGGCGTAAGACTGACAGATCAGGTGATGACGATAGGTGATGAACATCCTGGTTGCTGCATTTTAAAGGGGCAATGCAGGAATGTGAACTCGCTTAATTGCATTTGATCTTCCCTCTAAGAAAAGAAACTGACGATTGACGCTGTCTACAATTAGATGATCTCAGTACATACACAATATTATCTTTACTGTTAGTCAATTAACTCAGTGAAATAGGATTTTCTAGAATTAGATAAAATATTGACAAAGAAAGATTTTAAGGTAGAAACTTTTGGGCTTACCAAGATTGGTTTAGTGTTGTATTGATATAGTTAACTATACTATGGTGGGATCTACACCTAATAACTGAAGTTTTTTTGTGTTGAATTAATCTATTAGGATAGGAGAGCCAAAAGTTGTTTCTTTTGTTCAGTTTGTTAATGACTTGGGTTGATAACTGGTTCATGTGCAAGGCAACTTGGTTAAAGTATATTGGGCCCAACCCTTTACCTAATAGCTCTAGAATCTATGAATTCTTTGTCATAGTGTTTTAGATATGCTTGTCTAGCAACCTACAACTTCTGTTGCTCAATGTGAGTTGCTTATGATGTTCAATTTAAAAATTCATAGAAACTGATGAAATCAAATCCTTTGGCTATTTGCACAAAGATTTGGGCGTACAAACAAATCACTTAAAGAGTGAGAAATTCATTCCTGTTTCCGAAACATTGTATAACATAAAATTTGTGAGCAATCTGTATAACTGTGTCAGATATTTCATTTGTCATTTAGAATTAGGATCTTTACTTTTATTATTAAAATTGGGATGCACATGCTGATGTGCAATTTTGAAGCTTAAAATATCTTTCTACTATTTTTATTGTTTCTGATCTGGTTTCTAGGCATTTATATTCGTGAACGTGAGAACCTGCAGAAGCATTATCGATTTATTTCCTTTAACAGGTCACTCGCTCCATTGGTGATGATGATCTGAAACCTGCTGTGACTGCAGAACCTGAGATTGTCGAAACCATACTGTCACCAAAGGATGAATTCTTGGTAAGGACTATTGATTCGATGATTAGTGATTTACTAACTCAAATCCAAGACATAATTTACGGGTTGAGTTTTGAATTATTAAGTGGAAATTGTAATGTAGGAAAAACTAAATGTTTGTGCACATCCAGTTTGTGATAGATTGCCATACAATAAATTTTGTTGATATTTCATTATTTCATCAAAGAATTATTCAAAATTTTGAAATGCTTAAACAAAATCAAACAATCCTAAGAGAAGTTGTCAGATAATAGTCCCAGTCATTTTGAATTTTCATTTTCTGTTTCCTTGTCTTTGTGCACTATTTTTCCTATATACGTCATTGCTGGAATTTCATCATAGAATTTGATGTAAAACCCAAATTGCGTCGGGGAGCTGGATATGTTTGTCAGTTCTGCCTTTGCTAGCATATGAATGTATATACTAAATTCAGTTGGTCCTCTTGTATATTTGTCAGGTGATGGCTAGTGATGGACTATGGGATGTAGTGAGCAATGCAGAGGCTGTGCGCATAATCAAGGATACAGTGAAAGAGCCATCAATGTGCTCCAAGAGATTGGCGACAGAAGCAGCAGAACGTGGCAGCAAAGATAACATCACAGTCATCGTTGTCTTCCTACGCCCGGTGTCTACAGCGGAGAGAATATACTAGGTCCGATCAAACTTGTGGTGTTTCCAGCTCTGATTGCAAGTTGTCAGGGTAGTAAATTGATGGGAATGCGGGTAAGTGAATCAAATGGAATGGTATGGTATGGTGCAGTGGATATTCTTCTAATCTGCTTTATGAAACTTATAAATTTATCAATTTATTTAAATTAATGTGAGAAACAACAATGGCTACTCTTTTTAAATATTAGTTTTATCTGTGTTCTATGCTCAGTAATGATCTATTTTCTTCTTTTATGCTGTCTTCAAATGGAGATTACAATTTTGCCCCAATCCATGATTAAGATAAATTGTGAATTTAAGAAAACTATAATTTTTGTCTTTCAAAGTTAATAATGTTTGTCGTGTTTATAAAAAGATAATGAACAAATAATTACTTGTAAAGGAAATCAATTGAGTATTTGGCAAATTTTATTTTGAAAGTATTAAAAGTTTCAAAAAAAATTATTTTTTATGCATTTCATAACTTTTATTAATATAATATTGTAATATTTCAAGAGGCCACAGTATGCACAATTTTCAATAACATTTGCTTTTATCTAGTGTTTGTCTTTTTTTACATGTGAATGTCTAAAATATATTCAAAATCTAAATGAAAATAATTTTTATTTGAATATTTGTATTTAATAAATTAATTTTATTATATTTCTTTTGCAATTCATATGTATGTGTTCGCACGTGCATAAAAAAGTTAGGTTATACTCTATAAGCGTAGGTGTTGTTATCTTCTTTTTTTTCAAGTTTTTCATGTATATTTTAAATAGTATTAATTATATATTTTAAATTATTTTATTATATTTTAAGTTTTTTACATTATATTTTAATTATTATTTAATATATATTAATATTTTTAAAAAATATATTTATTTTATATATATAAATATTTTTTTAAAAAAAATTATAAAAGATGTTTCAAGTCTTATATTCAAAAAACAAAAAAAGAGGCAATGGTATCGTAGGTTACCCCAGCTTAGTTTCATATATATACACACGTGCACGCGCGTAAATAATTATTTTTCTTTTTTTTTATTATAATAAAAATTTTATTTTTGAATTATATTTTTATTTTTAAAATAATATAAATAGTAGAAGTATAATGAAATGAGAGAAAAATTTTATTTAAGCTTCAATAGTTTTGTTTCTTGGAATTTTATTGATTATTTTAAAATTAATTTTGAATTTATAGTCACAATGAGATACATATAAAATGTATTTAAGGATAAAACTACTTTTTTTTAAAAGTAGTTCCTTTCTTTACTTCTCAAAAATTATAATAGGAGGATAGGTTCATTTTGCTCAAGAGTACTAGTTTGAGCTATATAGTTTGTTGTTGTATTTGTACCGAGACAATTCAAATTTGACTGGTTTAATAATTATGTTAAAAAATAAAAATTTTAATTCGATAAAATTATTAAATAATTAAATAAATTATAATTATATCACTTATTTAATATTTTTATTTATATTTTTATAATATTTATGGTAATAATTTTTCAAATATTGATAAATTTAATTCTAAATACAATTAGATATCTATTAACAAAGAATAAATATATCTAAAAATTTTTAAAATATAATAATTATAAAATAAATTTATTAAATTATAAACGATTTAACATGATATGAACTTTTGAATAGTTAATAAACACATTTACATGTTAATAATTCTAAATTTAAAAATAATATGATTATTAATTATATTATATTATATTATCTAATTATTTTTTACTATGCAAAATCACTTTTAAGTCTCAAACAATAATTTCAAACTGATTATAAATAAAAATATTTTCAAAATAATTACTTTTTATTTTTGATTTATCAAATAAGTCCCTTTTAAAAATTTCTTTACCAGTAAGTCAACAAACATGCAAATGGACCAAAATAATCTTGTAGCTAAAAGCATAATAACTCATTTTTGTTTCTGCCTAATTTATTCTCTTTGGGTCACTTGCCTTGTTCTCACTTGCTTTTCTTTTTCTTTTTTTAATGTTATGCAATGAAAGTACACTGTATGCACTGGCACCCAAATCCATAGGAAAAATTTTCTTGCATTGCTGCTCTTGTGTTTGTGTTGAATGATGATGGATGCTTCAGGTTATTTCTGTTCCAGTTTCAATTGTGATTGAACAAGGGCTTTCAGAAATCGAATTGTCTACATGTTCGACCATTTATGTTATTATTATCATCATCATCATTGGAACCGAGAGAAAATTCACACAATTTTATGCTGACGTGGATCTCTGGTTTTCAGTACCATGCATACTCCAAACCTCATTCAATCCCTTAATTTTTAAAAAAAAATCACAATTAAACAAGAGAGAGGAACTAGTGAAAGTGGTGGACCACTTTCGGTCAACATTATCGAGAATATATATTCAAGAATTATTTATTATATTTTTAAAAATTTTATAATTTATAAAATATTAAGAATACATTTAAAATATATTATCAAATTTTAAAATTTTTATATTTTTTATTGTTATTATTATTATTAAGAATAATAGTAAATCATATTTAAGACAAATACAAACTCACATACGTAATTACTAAAAAAATTCACTATCAAAGTCATACTAAATTCGTAATAAATTTGATATTTTATTATCAAACTAGTTTAAACTGATACTTAATAATTATTAAATTTATTGCGAATATTTGTATATTTTTTATTACTTTTTTTATATTTTTAATTATATTTATACTATTATTAAATATCAAATTTAATTTAGAAACTATTTATTTAAAATTCTAAATTTGTTTACATTAATTCAAAATAAAATATATCACTCACATAAAATATAAACTATATCCTCTTATGTCAACAAGATAATCATCGTTTTGTATTCAAAAAAGTCTCAAGCTCGACATTATTTATAATATTTGCTAAAAGTAAAAGTTGAAAGCTTGACCCTAAACACCACTCTCATTCTAATTTTATATTCTACACTATTTATGCATAAAATGCTCTATACCAAACTCAAAAAGCTACTTATTTGATATTTTGAGTGTACGAATTGGTTAAACCTTCACTTTAGTATTTCTTCCCCATTCGATAAAATTTTTAAATATCCACATTAACCAACAATGATAGTCACAACAATGGTTCATATCTTTAATATAATATCACACAATATTGGTATTAATTTACAAAGATGAACATATTAATATTCAAACTACCAAATTGTAAGATTTGAAAAATGCAGTCTATATAGAATAAAATGTAAAATATTCAAAAATCAACACAATTAAATAAAGTCAATATTTATTAAACACATAAGAGAGCGTGATCGAAATCATTATACAAGATCAAACTATATTATTTTTACAAATTTTGGTCTAGGGACTAAAATGTAAAGTTTTTGAAGCTTAATATATTAATTACAAAAAATAAAAAAAAGGCCAAAACAACCATTACTTCATAAATTGAAGAACATGTCTATTTTTTTTAAATTAATCATAAATATATTGAAAACTAGAAAAATCCTCTATCTTTAAATATATGATAAATAAGTACTTAATTTGTTCAATTAAGATAAATACACTAAAACAACAATAAAAATATAATCTCAAACTTCTATATTTAATTCTAAAATCATCAATAATAATGGATTAAAATGCAAAAAAATTGATTTATTTAAAATTATTAAATTTTTAAAAATATAACAATTAAATTTAGAACATATATTCTGTACCTCTTTCGACCATTGTTGATGATTATTTCTCCATTGGCAAGCATATTCACAAACTCCGATTAATCAAAACAAAATTATATATAATGCAATTTAATAAAACAAAAACATAAAACAACACTCATTTTCAAACAAAATCCATTTTTTTTCAGCTATCATAACACTCTTTTAAGTTGATAATACTCACTTAAGTTAATAATTTCAACTTGAATGTTCTCGATCTATGTTAGTCACTAGAAAGTTTACCAAAATGATCTATCAATGAAAACCAAAAAGAAAAACAGAAAGAAAGAAGAGAATATATTTAATGTGTTTGGCTATGGAGGTAATCTTTGTCTAAACAAATGGGGGTAACCGAATAAGGTAGCTAGTTAAGATTTTGTTCATAAATGGAAGAATTTCCGATTTAGGTTATCCTGGAAAACCCTAGCTGCACCTGCCAATTTTAATTTAAAGTTCATCATACATATGAGTTGTGTTGACATAAACAAATTTGGTAAAAATTTAAGTTGGTATATGAATGTTGAATGGATTGAGTTGACATACGTTAAAAAAAAATAATTAAAAAATATTTTAATACGATAAATTGATCATGATTTCTTTGAATAATAAAAAACTAAATTAATAAAATACATAATTAAAACGTATGTTAGAAGAATAAAATATTTCTTTTTTTTTCAATGTTAGACTGTTTCCAAAACTGGTTTTTAATTTAACTAGTTAGTAATTGTAATAATACTAGTTAGCAGAAAGTGCAGATACCACCAATAAGCATCTTCTTACTTCATTGCAAGCAATACACTGAGAGAGAGAGAGAGAGACAGAGGGAGAGGTAAGGTGAGTGCATGATACACAAACATCCTTGGAATGATAAAAATTAGTTTTTATTATATATATATTTTAAAAAAATAAGTAATTTATTAAAATTAATATTTTCCAAATCACTCGACTCAAAATCCCTTTAAAATTTTGACCTTGGCAATCATATGGCATTAATCAATCGGTCCAAAACCATGCTCGAACATAGATAAACTACATTTAGTGATATGATCAGAATCCTTCTCAAAAATCAAATCATACATGCTTGGAGGTGGGCAAAATATTTCCCGATCTGATCCTTTGCCTCTCGGCAAGTAGGAAGTAACATAATGGTTGCTATATTTTTCTATGCTCTTATCCAACCATTTGGTGAGTATAGATTAATGGAAACATTGGTAAATGAACCATAGTTATCTATTATCACCACTATACATAACCTTGACTAGATAAACTCCACAAGACATGTAAACAAACAAACCCTACCCACCCTATCTTCGTTTCATATAATCAATCTTCCATACATGGAAAATAATCTGTGGATTTCAAAATCATTGTGTGTAGATAAGCCCGAATATGAGTTGTAAGATGATATATTCATAAAAATAAACGTTCTTAAGTCGTACACTCGAAAAAATTAAGATTTTGTAGATAATTAAAATTTATTTATGGTATTTTTAAAAAATATTATTAAGCATTGTTTGTGTTTTAGTGTCTTGCCAGGTCAAGGACATGCAAATGGCGTTCGAATTGGATATCTTTCCATATTCGGAAGATACAATTTCAGGACTCTGTTCTCCATAAATATCTGAAATCCTTCGAGTGTTTTCAACATCAGAAGTTGAACTTTTAAACTCTGTTTGTTTGAGAATGGCAATTATTTCTGAGGAAGTTTCATTCAAAAACTTTGAAGACAAGAAAATGAAAGGAAAGGCTGAAGAAGAAAAAGAAGAAGAAGCAGTACGGGGAATTTCAGATCACTCACTAGATTTAAGGCTTTCCATTGATATCGATGAGTTTGATGTTCACAATGAATCAAACCCAGAACTTAATTTATTGGATAGCCTTGATTCAGGTTCTTCAAAGTGTTCCGAATCCTCTTATCCAAAAAGCCATGGAACGAAAGTAGGGAAGAAACTTTTCCTCTGCAAATATTGCAGCAAAAAATTCTCAAATTCACAGGCATTAGGTGGCCACCAAAATGCGCATAAAAAAGAACGAGCTGCTCTGAGAAAAGATAAGGGACTAGATTTGGTCAGTTTTGATCAATTTTCTGGTCCATCTTACCCATATTCAACCATGGCAGCAAGCTCTTTTGGAAGAGCTTTAGGGGTTCAAATGCACTCTATGATTCATAAACCTTATAATAATCCTGTAGCTCATGTTATTAACAGGCAGCAGCCACAATTTCCCATGCATCGTTCTGCTGATTATTGGGCAGCGCCACATGGGGGGCTTCAGTTTCAACCTCTCGAACATATGGGTTTCAATCGAAAGCCGATTCCATTTGGTCGGTTTGAAAACTCTGAAACTGCAGCAGGCAACACTGAATTTCCAGGCCAAGGAATTTTTCGGCGAGGTGGGATTTCTAGGAATCCGCAGCGAGAAGAACCCGGAAGCCCTAACTTGTCTCTCAACCTGTAGTTTCCTTAATATTTGTTTTCTTGTGATTTGTGGCAGCTCATGATTATTTCCAGTTCCTAAGTTTCTTGTTTTTCCCTTTTATTATGCAATAATATTTTTATTATATTTTTGTATTAATAATAAAATTTAAAATACATATTATTGTTGTATTACATAAAAATATAATTTATTTATTTATAATAAATAAATTTCTAAATTTTATTAAAAATAATTAATAAAGTTATTCTTGTAATATTAAAATTTTGATTGTTAGAACGTAAGAACTTGTAATTACCCAACTCATGATCATGTTAGTTGATTCGTAAATATTAAGTACTTATTTTAACTTAAAAAGAATGCTAATTCACTGTAATATTAATTAATTTATAAAAAAAAAGTATTTTTACATTTCTCTTCTTAAGTTTAGCAAAAATTACATATAAATATAAAATTTTACAAAATTAACATATATTATCAATAATAATACTATTATTTTTTGCTATTGATTAATATTAAAATTAAAATTTTAAAAATTTTATTTTTTAAATTTAAAAAATATATAAAAAATATTACTAATATATAAAATTTATACATATAAAATTATTTTATTATTTTAATTAATCAATTAACAGTCAAATATTACAGTATCACTATTAAAGAATGCTATTTAATAAGTAAACTCAATTTCTCAATTAAAGTAATGATAGCCACATTAGCACAACTCTCTCTATCACAATTATACTACATACTTTATTATAAATGTAGCATGCAGTATAGAAGATGTTTTTCCTTTATTGGTCATTATCTTACTCCTTAACTTGTGTACTCAATAACATGTGTTTCAATATCAGTTATTGTAATATATATATGCGCGCGTATGTATGTATGCAGTATAGAAGATGTTTTTCCTTTATTGGTCGTTATCTTACTCCTTAACTTGTGTACTCAATAAAATGTGTTTCCTTTATTATAAATGTAGCATGCAGTATAGAAGATGTTTTTCCTTTATTGGTCATTATCTTACTCCTTAACTTGTGTACTCAATAACATGTGTTTCAATATCAGTTATTTGTAATATATATATGCGCGCGTATGTATGTATGTATATATATATATATATATATATATATATACATACATACGTGACAATCAATTGTTTTAATATATATATATATATATATTAAAACAATTGATTGTCTCATAAGAATATTGAAAAGTGCACATGGGAATTTTTTTTAAAGAGAAAATTACAAAGAAGTTTATAATTTTTATTTAATAAAATTAATTAATAAGATGAAAAACAATGGGGATTAAGTATTAAGAGGAAATCTCTTTATTATACCATAGATGAAAACGAAGACAATGATGAATTTTTCAGACCATCCTCAATATGTTGTTATCTCTAATTATATTAATATAATAAAATTCAAATATGTTCATTATACTAAGGATTTAAAAAAAAACCCATTTGTTGACATTGATTGTTCATCCAAGTATCAATACACAAATATCTTAGATGACAAAGTGAAGGATTTTTCTCCTTAGGTTCCAAGTATCATGGCTCTATTGACTTAAACACAATTGATTCTTAGTATTCTCAGGTCATTGTTTTCATTACCTTTGATGAAAAAACAAAGATCAACAAGACCTTCATCCTCGACTTCTCAGACCTTTTTGATGTGGTAGAATGTCAGAGCTGCGATGATATAAGCCAAGATGTGAGTTAAAATAAACTTTATTTCTTTTGTATTTTTAATTTTCATTTTGTTTTATTTAAACTCATAGGCTTTAGTTTGGCCTAGTTAGGTTAATTATGGTTATTTTAGATTTAGGATTTCATAATAAAACATTCTAACTCCCTAACTTGAGAATATTATTATTATTTTAATAAACTTTTAACAAATCGTCGAGCCTTTTACTCAAGTTTGAGTTATATTTCTAGATCAAAACTTATTTCTTTATGAAAATTGATCATGTGTTAATATCAGTTTTGCTACATGCTGCATCACTTTCGTTCTTGTCTTGTTAGAACTTGTTTCATTTGTCCTCAACCTTTTAAATCTTATTTCTTATAAAACAAAGTAAATATCAATGTATGGTCAGCGATAACCTTTTGAAACTTAAGTTAGCAGTGTTTTTGCTAGAACAACAACCACAAATAAAATAGTACTTGAAAGTAAAACTAGAGAATGTATTTACAGTATTTCTTTTGAAACCTCCCCTTTTATTTTCATCATGTCCTATAAGATAGTGGGTGGTTGCATGAAGGATGTGACTTTCAAACTGTCAATCGTGCTCAAGTCTTAAGTAACTATATGTACCAGATGGTAGTATTATTAGGTCTTATGTATCTGTGTGCACTGAAGAGTGATATTTTTACTCTCAGAAACTTGTGTGCACAAAGATGTATGCTTAATTTTCTGTTAACTATCCTCTGATCCCAGGCATTTGTATTCACCAAAGGGCAATATCCTCAAGTTCTAGGACCTATGTGACAAGTTATAAGGGTAACACCATTTAAGAAATTTATCAGTTATATTATTACAAATAGTAACAAATTATAAAATTATCTTTCATATATTTACATTAAATAAAAACCAAATTTCTCCTAAACTTGAGTACAAGCAAGATTCCACACTCTAATCTCTTGTACCATTCCAATATATTATTACACAAAGTGAATTATGTTCCACAAAAAAAAATACAATTGCTTTTTTAAATTAACGTTCTAGTTCCCTCAATAATTAAGGAACATACTTGTGCACATTAGAACATAATTAAGCAAGATTCCACACTCTAATCTCTTGTACCATTCCAACCACACATTTGAACGTTCTAGTATTTGAGAGTAAAAACATAGAATAACACAAAAATTTCAACCTTTTAATCCTTTATTTGAAGATATTTTTTTATTTTTTTATATACATGTTAAGAATAGAAAAATCTAGCGACATATAGTATTTTAATATTAAAATTATTTTAATATTTCAATTCTAACACTTTCTCACACCAATCATAGATTAAAAACTATCACCACTCAATACCAAAGGAAATCTTAAATGATAAAATCTCGTACCCATTATTGTAATTATTAAAATTTATTAAATTACTATCTTTTGTAGAAGAATAAAAGTTAACCATATCTGTATACTTCCTCCAATTTTAGTATTATCAAATTAGGTATGATGAAACCAATAAATTGATGGCTATAAATGTGATAAGGGCATAAATAACAATTTTTTTAGATACATTTGGAAGGACTTCTGTGACAACCAAGAATAGTTGGACTTGCCATGTGAGTCTAGGCCTCCCTAAATTGATTTTTAAAACGATTAACATAAGGGTTAATTAAAATATAAACAGAAAAGGAAGATTTGTATGTATGAAAATGACCATTTTATCTTTAAGAATGACTATTATATTTTTTTTTGGTTTAAAATTAACGTAATTATCTAATGGTTTGAAACAAGATTAATACTTTCAAAAATGCTTGATGCATTCTGAATGTTGTCAAAATTTAAAGGGGTAACATAAGATTAATCAAGACAAAGAGAATTTTAATTTTATCATTGAATTAATGAATGTTATTGGCAGTAAAGGGATTGGGGCCTTTTGAGGTTGACAATAAATTAAGGTTATTTGACGTTTGTTGCTAAATGAAGAAACTAAGGGGTAAGTTGGAATTAACACTTAAAAAATAAGTGATAAAATAAAATAATAACATTCAGGTCCCCCGATATTTATGTATTAAAAATATAAATATATTTGTATGTATTGTATTGTATTAAAAAAAATTAACTCGAACTATTTAATAATCATATCAAGGAGTAAAAATCAAAAGCTAACACAATTATTTTTATAATTTTTATGATAAAATTTTTTAAATGTTTATCAATTTTATTTTAAATATAACTAAATATTTTTTTTAAAGTAAGTAAATATAATTAATTTATTTAAGATGTAAAAATTATAAATAAATTAGTAATAAATTTAGCAAGAATTTTAAATTTAAATTTATATTAATTAAATTTATAAATTTTGTATTAATTTTTATAAATTTTGTATTATATTTTCGTGAGTTAGTGGTTTATGTCAAAAATTTTAACGTAGTATTTATTACGATTTAAAGCCTCGTAGAAATTATCCGGGGTATGAATCAAAACGTATTTTTACCAAACTTGGGGGATATCTGTAGAATAAAACAAACAAAACCCCGAATTTGGCTTGGCAACTCAGAAGAAAAACCTTTGTAAAAAAAAAGTCACGTGAAAATCACGAGGCGAGTATGCCAACCTTTTAAATACGTGAAACATCTTTGGGGTCATCGTCGGCATGTCTGTCCCTATCTTTGAGCAACGTGGATAGTGAGTGAGTGTGTACTTAGTGCCCAACGTAACTTCGCACCCAAGGTACCCACAGAATTTTCATTTTTAAAACCCCCAACTTTTCTCCTTTGTTACGATTCTACGTTTATGAAATCTCTCACAAGCATGCCTCTCGTTCATGGTCTTAGGTATAATATCCGATGTTTGCTTTGCATGTTCGATTTCTCGGTTTTCTTAATATAATCGGTTTTCTTTTATTTTTTTCTTTTTTTTTGGGTTTAGTTTTGAATTTGATTGTAGTTTCAAGTTGGCAGGTATAAGAATATATAGTTTTTGTATCTTTGTACTTAATTGTTTCAGTGGTTTTTCTCCACTTGTAGAGTGTGAATGGAGGAGAGTAGTAGCAGTAGTTGGACTGCGAGGAGTGGTCCCAGAGCGGAGACCAACGATTGGAAAATCAAATTCACGCCAGATGTTAGACGACAAATCGTAAACAAAATGTTATTATTTTTTTTCCCCTGAAAACTGAACATTATCAGTTCGTTCGTTTTCCTATTTCTGTTTGGCTGATTTATTGTAGTTCGAACGATGGATTGTGTATATGTTTATTTTATTTATGTATGTGCTTGTGTTTGGGTGCGTTTGAAAGTACTTTTGCAATGATACATAGAATGAATAATCTCATATCCGAAGTATGTTATTGCAATGATACATAGAATGAATTCTTTGAAGATGTGCCCTTCTAATCCTGATGCACGAACTCAAGTGGCTAAAGTTGTCGAGCAATTTGAGGAAAATACCTTCCGAAATGCAAGAACTAAGGTACACCTATTTATGTAAATTTTTCTAAATTTTCTTCATGATCTGCTGCTTTTATTTTTCCTGTGAAGTTAACATTGCCATCTCTTTTAAACTAGTAGTTCCTGATCTTGTTAAGTATACAGGCACTGTCTTTTTGTAAGCTTTTTGCTGTCAACTCCCCAGAAGAGGAATTTTAATTTTGCACCTTAAAGATGCTTTATGGGTATTCTTTGCACAACAACAATGCCATTACTTTTTAGGAATTAGCTATTATTTTAAGTTAGATATGTTATTGTTACTGCAAAGTTCTTCTATTTCCTCAATTAACTTTTACGTCCCTAGATTGGATATTGTTGTATTTGAGTTGAATTTGGCTTCAAACATAGCTGAAACTTAGGGTCTAACTGAAGTACAGGATATGAATCCATTTATTGCAGAGATAAACAAAAAAAAATCTGAAATCAAACAGACTAATTAGTTCGTTAACATTATGAATCTAGAAGCAGGCCTTTTCCTTCATGGACTTACAAATCTACATATTTCACTTGCGAGCATCTTTATAATGTGTATGGTTTTTTAATTTTTAAGGTGATGCAATTTTACTGGTCAAGAACAACTTTATTGTATCTAGTAACAGTTACAATTTCTTACACTCGGGTATGAAATTCCACAAGTAATGATTATGTTGATAAGCATTTCATCCCAATGCAGCTAGATATGAATACCCGTAACTTTATCTCCCTCATCTCCCTCTGCGTCTGATTTTCTAGTACGCTTTGATAAATTCTCTTTATGATCTTCATGTATGAATGAGTTGGCTCTTCGCTATTTATTTGATACCATGAGTGGTTCATCAAGTATTCTTTTATTGTTCAATTTCTCAGCAGCTCAAGATAATTGTATATTTACAATATCTGCGAAAATGGTGCCAATAGAAAACTTCATTTATTAAATACCTTGTCAAAGAATTATATCCAATTGTGTGCTCTGTTGCTCAGGATGATTATATTTGCACAATAACTAGGCGATTGTCGTTAGTCAGTCAAAAGCCAGTTCATTGCACTGCTGGTGTATCTTCCTCCAATCCGGGTAAGAAGATGTGAATAATTTCTTGTGTGAATTTCTGTATTTTATTTTATGCTTTTGGACCTCAACTTTTAAATCTCAACTGATACTGATGACCTGACAGGCCTTTTGTTCTTAGCGTGTCCAAGCAAGTATTTATGAAGAAAGAAAAATCACATAGAGTTGATATAGATTTCTGAAATGTCAATGGTTTTCATTAGTAAATCCTATGTAAAAATGAAAGGCTTTAAATGCATTTATAGTTACTGAAGATTATAGTTGTGACACTGGCATAAATGTTGGGCAGTGAAGATTGTCTGGGGACTTTCTATTATTCTCTATCCCATTCACGTGTCTGTGTCTGTGTGTCTTCGTTTTGATCTATGTTAAAAAGTAGAATCTGTAAAATTTCATCTTCATTTGGTTGTAAACTTAATATTTGCCTATAAACATTGATGAAGAAAATATAAAATTGGATGCTTGACTTAAAATCAAAAGGTCTTATGTTAGTTTGTACACTTGCACAGTTGATAAGTTTTCAAATTAATGTTGACACATGCAAATGCATTTTCTATGTAATTATATATTAGATTTGTTTGATAACAATGTCATTTACATGAATTGCTGTGCAGATTATAAATGTACATTTATTAAACTAATGTGTTAGCTTTTCATTTTTTTCCTATATTATCTTTCTCAATTTATTCAGAACCCTTCATTCACGAAAGTTAAAAAGAGTTCAGAGTTGCGAAATCTGTTGATGCAATGGTAGCTGCGTTGAGCTATCATGACACATGCTTGAGCAATACATCCCAGTTTAACATCTTTTTCGCTAGCTGTTACAGGGAAGCTGTCTCAGAACACTCTGGTTGCTGGTGATGGGCAAAGCATCAGTTTGAAGAATGTGTGTCAGCCTTCATCTGAATTTGCTGGTGATTCAGTTAGACAAGGAATGCAATCAAATATCTCTGTTAATAACCAGAATGATATTTCTGGAACACAGACATCGCTAAAGGTTGTTAACGAGCAACACCAAAAGCAAGATTCACAACAGTTTTTAAAGTACAAGTTATACCAACCAAATATTGGTACTATTCATGTCGGAGATAACAATAATAAGCATCACCACCAACAACAGCAGCATATTCTGTCACATTCAAGTCTGTTTTGCTCTCAGAATCAGGCATTACCAACAGAATCATGGCAACCCCCATTGACAGAGCAATCAGGCGCTTCAGTATTTCAGCCAAATCATATTGTTGCCCAGGAAGATGACCAGCAATTGTCCCCGTTTTGGAAGAGCATTACAAACTCGTTTCAGCCTGTTGGATTACAAAGTAATGGTTCTTGCTCGCAGCAACAGCACGGAATGGTCGGACCACAATTGAAAGCCTTGAACTTGAAGTCACTTGAGCGTTCAGTGCACACCTTTCAAGTGGAGGACACATCTTCACAACCAAAACTTGGGCAAAGGGTGCAATCAGTGAATAAGCTTCATCACCCTTTGGATTCACCGAATCAAAGAACACGCGCAGCTACATCCCGAAGACCCGTAACAATGGCCTCCTTGCTTACACCAGAGAGTGTAAACGATCAGCAGAAGGTGCTCTCGTCACAAAAAAGCCTTCCCGAGTTCTCATCTGGTATGTGAATATGCATTTGAATATGGAAGAGCTTCATGCATCAAGTTTTTGTATCTATTTAAAAGATTTCAAACTTTTAACTCAAATTTTGCATTGACTCTGCCAAAGAATAGTAGTGTTTGCTGTCACCAAGTAAAATACAAAATTTGTAGCTTGAATCACTCTGAACTTCTATCTACTTCATGTTTTCATTTTTAACAAAAATGTGTAGTCTAAGTGTTAACAAATTATTTTTATTTATTTACCTTCTATGTACTTGGGTAGTGAGCCTTTTAGTTCAGTTTAGGACTATAATGTGTCATTTCTTATTTTGTGCATTCTGTTTGTTTTATTTACTAGTCGGAAAATGTTTCTAATTGGGTAAAAAATTGGCTCAGAGATTGTTGCTTCTCTCCTTCCTTAATTTACCTTTCTTTATTTTTGCTGATATTTAATCACCAATTCACCACCTCTGTCACCTGCAGCCTCATTAGAGTTTGCGTCTGCAAGTGAACAAGCAAATATGGCCGAGTTGCATGAACAGGCATATCAAAAGGTATTTTCGATCAGTAATTCTTTTATGAGATTGTGTTGAATGAGATCATGCCAACCACACTTGCGCTTTCTTGTTTTTCTTTTCTTTTCTTTTATTTTAATTCAAGTAATGGATTAATTTCAAAATAACAGGATACTACTTAAATTTTTCTTTCAATTCTACATCTAAATTTGTAGATTTCTTTTGAATTCTATTATTACGACGTTCTTGTTTCTTCATTTATGGTACTACTTTTGTATGCATATTCCAAAGTGATAATGAACATCATCCATCCTGAAAATTCTGCAACTTCTGTTTTAGTTCACTTCAAAGGTATCCACAAATACACGATAATTTCCACGTTTTAAATGTTGGTCTCCTTAAACAAACAGTAGACCTTCCGTTGGAGCCTTTCTTTTAATTTGTCATGTTAGCTGACTGACAGTGCCTATATTCCTTGCAATGTAAATGTGTAAAAAGGTATATATTTCTTGATTTTTTCAAACCCTAGAAATCTTATCATATCCTTTATCTCTTGGCAGTTCTCCTTTGGTCTGCCTATTTCATTGTTTCTGTATTCTCAAGTATTCAATTCTGAGTAAAGGTTGACATTTTATGTAAATTTACAGTTGGACCTCAAATGCTGACCTTCTCTTACTAGTTGGAATATTTATGTTGTTATGCAGTTTCGGTCTTTGAAGGAGGAGTACTTACCGCTTTTGACATATTTTTACAACATACTGAATGAGAAATGTCGAAAGGTACATGTGCCATGCTGATTTTTTTATCCCTTTTTTTCACTGGTGCCAAGTCCAATTACTAGACCTTGCTATTGAACTCTGACTGCCTGATTTAACTTGTCTCACTGTCCATCTGTTTCTTGAATTTGGTTCGTTACTGCAGTTGCCGATGCCGGAAGCAGTTGGAAACTACAAGAAAGGAATTACCGTCGCAGAGAAGTTGATTAAAGTTTTGTCGACGCCTCGAGCCGAGCTTGTTCGATTCTCCATGAAAAAGTTGGAATCCTTCCAGCAGACAGTGAAGCAGTTTCTTAATTCCTTTAAACGGGAAAATTTAGTTTCTGTTCAGCCACCTGGTGGTCCATCTCAGACATCTCAGCTGCAGCGACACACATATGGTGAATGCCAGTTCCATCCGGTGAACTTAGCCTTGACGAGCAAACCAATTGGTCCATCTCCTTTATCATCAACACAGCAAGTGGTTCAAAGTTCTCAACTAAACATAATGAATTCACCATGTTCTGGCTCTCTGTCGAAGCTGGAACAACATAATGCACCAAGTTCATTGGACTATGCTGCAAGGCCTGAAGGCCTTGATATTGCAGGTGCACAACAGAGTACGTTTTCCCATGATACTAGAGTGAAGTCATTTAATTTTGCTACAAAATACCTGCAGCAGAATTACATTATGAACACATTCCATCAACAAGAGCAGCAAAAACATCAAATGACTCAGCCACAAAATGCCAAACAACATATTCAGCCTCAACTGATTCAGCAACATATGAGGATGGCTAACGCCCGACCTTTCATCGCTTCAGGTATACTTCAGAAGAAGCCATTAATCAGCCAATCATTAGAATATTCCCATCAAATGCCTCTTCCAATGACACCTCGTCATTTTCAGTCCACTTCTCCTCAAATGTCTCAGCATTCTTCTGCTCAGGTTGACCAGCAAAATTTGTCATTGCCTCTTTCAAAAGCCGGGACACCATTACATTCCACCAGTTCTTCATCGATAACATCTGCTCCTTATGCTCCCTATACTCCATTCTCAATACCAGCAGGCTATGAGAAACACCCATCTGGTTCTTCTCCCATGTTAATTCTGGAAAACTCAGGACACCCTCAACCAACTGCGGTTGATACTAGTAATGAAGTTCCAACTCAA
The DNA here is from genome assembly GCA_019650275.1 of Xylocarpus granatum. Lineage (NCBI taxonomy): Eukaryota > Viridiplantae > Streptophyta > Magnoliopsida > Sapindales > Meliaceae > Xylocarpus > Xylocarpus granatum. The sequence continues at coordinate 135,995 of BNST01003255.1, read as the reverse complement.
TCTCTTTCTGTTGCTTTGCCTGGGATAGAAGCCTCCCTTTTGTGCACTGAGTCTGCCAGTCCAAACGGAAATCAACAATCATCTGCTACAGAAAATCCACTTGAGCGCTTAATTAAAGCAGTATGTTTATTTTCTTTCTGTTTCTACAAATGAAGCTCCCACTCTATCTCTTCCTGTTTCTTTTCACTCTATATGCACTAGGCCAAGTGACATTATTTTTGTGTGCTGGGGATTACAAATTTATGGGCATTATGCTTTCTTTTTTGAAGAATATATGCTTTAATTTTGCCTGGCTCATTATTTAAACTTGTGAAAATTTGCTTCAGTTTTTGCACCCGCAGGAGCAATTTTATTATTTTGAATAGTGTCATGTGACAGTTCCTTAGACTTATTAATGTTCTTCCAGGTACAGTCACTGTCACCTGAAGCATTAAGTGCAACTGTCAGTGAAATTGGATCAGCAATGGAAATAGTTGATGGGATAGCTGGAGCAGCTTGTATTGACTCCGAAGCTGTTGCAGATGAGAATTTACATGAAAGAAGCTTCAGATCACTATATGTATGCCCCTTTGAAGACAAGATGAAGCGCAAGCTGGTCAACACCAGTGCAATGACCCCAGATGCATTATCCTTTTCAATCAACGAAACTGACAACATCAAGCAGTCAACTGGCCAGATATGTGACTTCGAATCAAGCGAAACATTTAGGATCAAGAGGCGCAGGATAGAGGTCTGATATCAGCTCCTATATTTTTAATATTCAACTGTGCTTGAGCACAAATTAATATTGGCATTACCTGCTAGAATTGTGTTTGTTTGGAGCCCCCTTTTTTCATTTGTTTATTTATTTTAACCAAGTAAAACGAATCCTAAAAGGATGATATTGGCGGCTATCATGAGAAGGATGTCTAGCCTAATAATAAATTCATAGTGAAAACACTAGTTGACAGTAATTAAATAATGAGGAAATGAGAAGATAGGAATTTGAGCTTTAAGATATCAGCATATGAAGCACATGCAACCAGAAAGGGTATAAACGATTTTCATTAGTCATTGAAGTTCATAACTGCGCGGTAGAGAAAACGATTGAAGATGATCCACTACAGAAGTCCAACTATTTGTAAAGATTAGACAATTGTACCTAGGTACCAATGGTTTGATTTTTCTGTCATCCTTGGAGTTCTGTCAACTTGGATTGTATTGCTCCTTTGTTGTATATGAAGTGAAAAACTCAGCCTAGTTTTCTTCTCTTCTTTAGTGCCATCCTAATGTTTTTACTAATGCTTTTCTTCTGTTCTACTCTTGCTGTCGCATTCATTGTGTTAATTTGCATATCTCATCTTTTCTTCAAGAAATTAATACCCATTGACTATGCAGCCCAGCAATGCTCTGTTGGATGAAATTAAATACATAAACCGGCGATTGCTACAGACTGTGCTCGATTTGGATTCAACTGAAAATATTGCTGCATTTGATCGTGGTAAAGGAACAATAGTCAGATGCATTCACAATGCTGTGGCTCTCAGTGAAAATTTTAAGATGCAGTATGCTTCTCAGATGGTGAGTTCTTAAATTCTCATACTGCAATATGACATGTATTATACTGACAAGTTTTCAAACTGATGAACGCGGTCCTCTGGATGCAGTCGGTACTAGAGTTAAGATTGTTGGTCCCTGTCAGTTATCCAAATTCTTCTCCAGTGATCGTAGGCGGGTTTAATTTTGACTGGAGGTGAGAAATTGAAAACTCCTTTCATCTTGATAGATTTGATTTGTTTCTGTTTCCTTTTCAAGTTTCTGATATATACTTTGAAAAAAGATTGGTTGAGTTTTGATTTGATCTGAAATGCATGTACATATCCTGAAGCACATATGATTCAATAAATACAACGAGACATTACATTCTCCAAAATAATTGCACCTATGCGAATGCGTGGTTATCAATCAGCTGAAGATGACTCCTAATACCAACTAAGAATGAATGATTGTGCACTGAATTTTCTGCTCTTGTGCGCAGCGAGAGCAAAGAGTCAGTTGATTTATCAGAGAAGACAAGGTCGCGATTCAGCTTATCTCTGCGGAAGCTCTCGGAGCCCATGTCTCTTGCAGAGATAGCAATGGCGTGGGATGATTGCACTCGCACTGTGCTTTTGGAGTGTGCTGAATCCATTGGAGGAGGGAGCTTTAGTTCAAGGTATGGGAAATGGGAGAATTGTCTTACTGCTTGATAAAATTTCGGTAGTGTAAACCATAAATAACAACAGAAATTTTCACAGCTAGCAACAGCCTGTGGACCTAATATGTTAGCATGTTGAGAATAAGTTAATTTGGTGCATTAGTAGCTAATTCTCCTAATTTTCTGCTCATTGGTATTGTTTACAGCCCTCTTTTGCTTTTGTTTCTTCCTGATTAAAGCCAATGAAGATCAAGTTATCTCCATCTATAAGTTGATTCTTTTCTTTTCTTTTCTTTTTTTTATTCTTCTTACCATTGTTTAGTACTCAAATTTTTCAACAAATGAAAACTCAATCCTCTGCTATATTTGTGAGTGTTGAAAACTTCATTTCCTAATGCTTACTATTATTATTTTAAGAATAGTAAATTCTCACAAATCATCCACCTCCCCTTCCCTTAATGTAGTTCCCTTGGATTATTAGCTGAGTTTACAACCTCATAGTATCTTGTAATGCTGTGTTAGGTCTTGTCTTTTTTTATTCTAATTCCTTTTTTTCCAACCTTGCTTATTTTTTCGCATTTGTTTTATCAAAACACCATTTAAAAAAGCAATAGGGAAAGCCTTATGCCTTCATTGTAGGCCAATAGATTTTGCTATTAACATTAATGTTAAATATTTCAATATTTTGACATTTATTTAGGAGGGAAGAAAAAAAATGAACTCATCCCAATACCTAATAAGAGTAGTCATTTATCATCCCACCCCTCATTATTGACTAATTATTAATAATTACGTAATTAGAAATAAATATTCATCAATGAGAATTATTATATCAAGTAATGGAGGTGGACTGATAAATGAGTACAATCATGAAACATCTTAAGAGGGCAGAATGATTATTCGAGGGATGAAGTTAAGAAGCGCAACAATTCCATCATAGATCCTCATTTTTCAAGCCAAAAAGCTTGTCTAGAAATTCAATTTCTTCACAACAATCCCTTGATTACCCTAATGAAAAAAAAATAATTAGTTAATTAATCAATCAATCACACGAAACCCGTAAAGAAAAAAAAAGAAACATAATTTCTTGTCTTGGAAATGAGTCTTATTGATAATAAAGAACCAACGACAAATTAAGTCTGTTACCTACTCTGCACCACTGCTCATAGCTTTGTCTACGGTTTTACCAAGCCTGGGTAGTGTCGGCAATGTAACCAAATTCAAAGCACGGAGTGGAGGATGAACATAGACAACAGCAAATGATGCCTGACTAGTCGAATGGTTGAACAAGCAAATTCCATCCTCGAAAGCATCATATATCCCACAGCTTTGGTTTCTCCTCACAAACACTCCGCAATATGTTGCCCAAAGAAGGTCTTACGACCATAGTCTGCCCAATGCACAACTAAAATTGCTGAGGCGTGCCAAACCTATCTATCCCACAGCCAAAAGAGGCTGAGAAACTTTGACATTTTCATCATATGTAATTGACTTTGAAATGCCATAAAATCCAACAGTTTCGCAAAAGAATAAAGTGACTGCATCACAAGCTTCTCTCGCAAGGAATAAAATGCGCTGTCTTATAAATATCTATTAATAACAACTAAAATGGGGAATCGCGTCCCTTTTTTATTCATGGCAACTCTTATGTAAAATCCATGGATAGGTCCCCCCAAATAATGTAAATCCATGAATAGGTCTTCCCAAATGGTGTCTTGCAGTAGCAGTTTAATAGCTCCTTGAAAAGTTTAATAGTTCTATTGCAGCCGACATGCCCTCCTAAGCCTCCTCCATGTAGCTCCAGTATGCGCTATTCGCGTACAGAACTACTTGCTAGACACAACTGGTTAGCTTTAAATAAATAACCATTGTGGATTAAGAAGTCACCTGCTTCGTGATGGTGTAAACGTTGCCCATGAATAGACCCAACATCTTCATCACTAGCATATATATATATATATGCATGTCTATTAATCTTTCAAAAACTCGAAATCAGTAACTTTGGTAGTTAAAAGTGACCAATAAGGCGGCCCTGCCACTAAATGTGTCTGCTACTTTGATTTGCTACCCTGACTAGTGCTTCATGACAAAAGTAAACTTATGCGTAGAACTCACCCCGTTTGGCATGCATGCTATATAATAAAAATGCTGACTGTTAACGTACTCATGATTACTGTACAGAACAAATTCTCTCTGAATTGAGGGATGTTCTCAATTAGTGTACTGCTCGAAAACCTGCATCGAACTCTTAATAATATGTAGATCTTTTTTGTCTAGCATCACTGAACTTCTAACTAAAATATTCAATTGGTTTGCCCCTTAATAAAGAACAACTCCAATACCATTGCCCAAGACACCACAATGTATTTCAAAAGCCTTGTCAAAATTCGGTAAATCTAAAACTTGTGCACTCAACAGCTTTTCTTTCTTCAATCTTTCTTCAATCATTGAGCTACAAGTGGGACATTATAGTGAAGTCATGCATAGAGCTCCATGCTCAGTCAAAAGTTAAAAGAGTAGGTCATTCTCTAATGACTCCTTTATCTCAGAATCATCAACCTTGAAGCCCTTCAGCACTCACAACACCCAAAAACACACCAAGCTAACTTGGCCAAAAAATTTTGTAAAAAGTATTTACATTCACAACATCTGTAAGATTGGTCGCAATCGCTCCAAATGCAACTCCACCCACCTTAACAAAGAAGATTAACATATCAGCTAAGTTCATTGAAAAAAAAACATTAAAACAATACCTGCAATAGGGAAAGATTTTAGGAGAGGCGGGAGGAAATACAATGGGACCGCTCCTTTTCCTCTATTGTATTAAATCTGATCCTAGCCCGAAAAAATGAAAAATAAAAATATAAAAAACCCATAAATTAGATGGCAAGCAAGTACTGAAAATAGCGTAAAAAAATGGCTTATTCTGAGCGGGGCAGCATTCTTTGAAAATGGATTTGGATAAACCAAATGAAGCTTCTACTGTCTGTTAATTCACAATTACATGCCAAAAGATTGGAAAAAAAAAGGTAACAATGCCATTACATTGGTGCAGGTGCAACAATACATTACAAAATTTCTACATATGATAAAAGAAATGGCAAAGAAAATGCAAAGGCGAACTTCACGCCAACTTCACCTCAACCAACCCAAACCATATTATATAATATAGAGCAACCAGATACTGTGTTTTCATTTCGTTTTACCACCCGCCACTGCCACCGCCGCCAGACCACCCACCATCAGAACTTCTCTTGGAACCACTACCCCATCCAGAATCTTTCTCAGGACCACCACTTCGATGTCCCCACCCACCATTGTCACCACCACCGCTTCCATCACTGCCCCAGCCACCTGGGAAAGATTCTCTGCCTGCTGGATTTTGAGCTTTAGCACCTGCAAAATTGCCCCAGCTATCATCCACCGATTTATTAGCTGAATCCCACTTGGGTGTACTATCATAACCAGCATCCTGCCTCTCATTGTTGTTATTTCCTCTGCTGCTGTTATAAGAACCTCGACCACGTCCACGCCCACCATATGGCCGTGGTGCTCCACTCGGACGTCCATCTCGACCACCACTACTTCTATAATCATGGCGGCCTGGATACTCATGGTAAAGAAATCAATAAGTTAGCTGACAAGCAAGAAGCAAAACAATCTAGAAAGCCTCAAGTGTAGCATGATAGAAAATCAGAACAGCAGCTACCCATCACCTAAATGTTTTCTAATGATACACTGGCTCTCGCAAAATAGGGGATAAATGTCCCTTCTATTGCAATTAATCTGTAACACTTAGAAGAAAATCCAAAACCACATAATTTTTTCCAAAAATAAAGAATACAATAAAATCATTCAAAGGACGGGTTCATTACATCAAATAGAACAGTTTATTTAATGTTTAGTTAATGGGACAATATTGCACAATGTGCAACATTAATTTTCCTGCCAATAATTAAATTAGGCACGCCATCTGCATATTATATTACAAAGTACTTGTGCTTTTTGCAGAAGATACAAAAAGTTGCTTTTAATAAAAGAAACCTACGAAAAAATAAGGTTTTTGCTTATAGAAGCAGAATAGTGTCATTTATGAGTTTCAGCCTTATAACTTGAGAGGAGGGTATCAAATTCGTCTAACTTGAGATTTAACAAATTTTTAAGATTGTTATCTTTTCAAAAGCAAAAAGCAAAAAGAAAATTAAAGACTATTTCAATAAATTATAGCAAAAGGTTAAAGCAGAACCAAAGAGTCTTGAGGACAAAAAAGAAAAAGCAACAAGTCAAAAGACACATCTTTGTTAGAACTCCCTAGGCAGAGATTTTTTTACATCATACGTCAAACATATGAATTACAGCATTAGGCAGATGAGCAGTCATTTCTAATCAGTAAGCAAATTGACATTCCCACAGTGCATGCATATCTAAAGTTTATTGAATATTTTTAAAAGAACCTGCCTGTTCTTGAACCTGGAGTATAGGACCGATCTCTGTTCCAGCCACCTTCATTGGTTGAACCACCCCAGCCACTACCCACAGATGCTACAGAAGAGCCGCCAGTTGCAGGGCTTCTCATTGGCACCATAGCAGCAACTGATCTAATTGATGGTGAATCATGCTGAGGATCATCAATATGCCTTTGAAAATATGCCACAAGCCGATCAATGTCCTCAAACATCCTTTTCCGAAACTTAAAACCCTTGGGATATAGACCAATATACTCATGATGTGGATTTGTACTTCGTATGTATGTTAGAATGAATGTACCTGGATGTTCATGAGAAATGCCAAAACAATAAACTATCCTCGTAGGAAACTCAGCTTTCTCAATCCTAAGAAGCTCATCAACCTCGGCTTTACTGCCTTTCTTGAACTTACGATAGCTGAGCATTGCCTTAAGGTGGGACACTAAGGGATCAACATATCGATCCATTACCTACATTGGAATAAAAAAGAAAGAAAGCAGATATATCAGAATTGTATTCATTTGTGACAGGTCAGATATCAGAAGACATTTGCATACCACAATAGAAATGGCAATCCATTTCCATCATAGGACATGTAATAAGCACTATACATGGCTTGTTCCAGTCATCGCTCCTAAATCTTTTAATGGATTTACTCATTTGGGCTATGTAAACTAGCTAATTTGCAATGTTAACATCAAGTCTCTCGTATGTTTCTATTAGTTATTTTGATAATGAAAATCAAGAACAGAACAAACATCCAAAAAGAGATTCAAAAAGAAGCACCACTGACCTCATCCAAATCCTCAAAAGTGTCCTCCCCAATTTTCAATGTCTTTCCAATACGAAGCAAGCTTGTGATGTCCTTGTGCTCCTTTCCACCTTCAACTATATCTTTGTGGGCATAAACTCCATCATAAACCTTGAGAGTTAGAGTTAAATAGGAAGGCCCACGAGAACTAGGACGGATGATGCTTTCACCAGGGTCCTTGTCAGATAAGAACTGTTAAACAAAGTAAAAGAGGATAAGGATTTGTAGACAAACTCAATATAACATATACATAAACCAGACATATGCTACTATGCAGGAGCAAAATCCAAGTCCTACGCATTTAAGTTCTTAGATTTATAGAAGTTAACAAAATATTAAAGTTCCTAGCATTTTTAAAATGTTCAACTGAAGCTTTAAGTGGAAAACAAGATTCCTACTGTCTCAAATGAGATAATTGTCCTTATCAACAATAAAAACAATGTCAAATCTTCAAACTTGATTATGGACAGACAAGGAACATCTAAGCCCACTTCAGCTTATGGAACATATCTAGGGTAAATGATTTCCCACGAAAGCCCCAAAAGTAGATAACTAAAAAAGCCCACATGTATGTCCAATGCAGTAAAATTTAAACATTAAAATGAATCATACTACAAAAATTGAAGTCCACAAATCTCAGCATGTCTTCGCTGCATTAGAATTCTCTTATAGGAAATGCATGAAAAAACATAGAAAATGATTAACATCGATGAATGAGTTAACATATTTCAGGTGCTTTGTTCTTTCTGGCAAAGCCAAATAACAGAACTACGGACAGAATACATAAATGCGGTATTAAGCACTACATATGTAAATAACGATCACAACAAAAAGACATATTTTAGAAGCAATATTTCAGACTAAGCTAAATTTGAGCAGTTTGATAGAGAGAGAAAGAGAGAGAGAGAGAGAGAGAGAGAGAGAGAGAGAGAAAGGGGAGGGGATAGGGAGGGAGGGAGGGAGAAAAAAAAAGAAAAGAAAAGTAGCAAATATGAATTCTTCATACTTTAAACTTCCAAAAAGAATTGCATTACCAGTGAGGTTCGTGATTCAACCCATGAACCACAACTGAACAAAATCCAAATCAGTCAAAAGAGAATCAACAACACACCTCCATTGCTTCATCTGCTGTTATATTCTGGAAGCGAGGATGAACGATCATCCGTGGCTTAAAATGTTTCTTTGCAAGCTCCTTCTCTTTGCGAGCTTTTTCTTGCTCACTCTGACGATTGCTCCTGTCCTCATGGTAGTAAGGATCAAGGTCTCGAACATGCTGATATCGGTTATTTCTCATCTCACTCTCTCTGCAAACCAGGAAAACCTGGTACCTGTTCTTCTGAATTGATTTAATCTTGCAGGTGAGAATGTCACCTTCTTGCAGCCTGTCAGACAGCTCAGATATGTCCCTCCAATCATCCGAATAGTCTTCCTTCATAAGCATCCCAGTCAATCCTGACTCAAGCACACATATTGCTCTTTGACCTTGCACCCTGCGGACTGTGGCTTGCACAATCCTCCCTTCAGCTAGTGTATCTTCAGTTTCACCTGAAATCATATAAAACTCCTCATCTTGACTCGGTTCTTTATACTGATTGCGCCAGTCCTGAAAACCCTGTATTAATTCCCTTCTTATAAGATATAATGTCTCTTTCTTATTGTCACGCTTCTTCTCTTTAATATGTCTGTCCAAAAGATATGTTCTCAATAAATCAGGCCGGTCCCTGACATGCTCTATAGCCATCTCCAATGCATCTTCATCATCATTCATATCTCCTTCAATGTCCCTATTGTAGACCTCCTTTGCCAACTCCTGTGCAAGACCATAAGATTCTGGATGTATTCTTGTATCATCCAACAAATCAATGAATTGGCTGCTGCTAGCAGCCTGCCCACTCCGCCGGACACGCAGAAAGCCAACTGAATTGACAAACACCTTTTTACCAAGTCCATGAGCTGTTACAAAGTCCTTGCGAGTGAAAATAGCTCCAGCTCTTACTAGGGATCTCTGCAAAGATGCTGCTTTTCGGGGGCCAAGGCCAGATATGAATTGCAAAGGTGCAAATAGCCATTCACGGTATATAGCTAAATTAACATCCAAACCCACCTGGTTCGCAACATCTACCATAACCTGTTCAACCATTCCATACTTCTCATCAGGAGTGAGAAAGTTCTCCAAAGGGTTAAGCTTCCAAGACAAGATCTCCTTCCCAGGTCCACATAATGTTGCTACCATTGCAAGTGGATTTTGCAGATATCGCCCAAGAGCAACAGCACGCTTAACAATCCCTGATAACATAAGGGAAAGATGTGTTAAATAAAACAGATCTGAAAAAGCATGCATAACCAAGGGTGGAAATGATTAACCTGACTGCCCGGGTAGCTGGTCAGATGAAATCCGAGAATTTTCATAAAGGCGAGGCAGTGATTCATCTCCATAGACAATGCTTAGTTCATCCATCTCATGCCCTACAGCTCTTGGATTTTCCTCCACCATTTTGAAAATGATCTGGTAAGAAACAAGAGTAAAATAAATAAGCATCGTTTAAAGATTCCGAATCTCCTCGCCCTCCACCAGAAAAGAAAATTTAAGTATTATGATCTAAGTATGACAACCTTATAAATGAATGGGGCAACACTCACCCAACCAGATCCACAGGTCTACCACAACAATAAACTAATCACATTTTCAAGTATTGCTAACATACTAAGGACCATTTATGGGCATCAAGCTCCATGAACACAATAAAGACATGGGATCTCGTTCCATTAGACTTGATGAGATAACTATTGAGAGTTTACAGATTATGAGGATAGATCTCAGTGCTTACCTCATAAATATCATCCTTCAGTGAGGTACAGGCCAAGTTCACAGCTCCTAGGACAACAACATGAGGCCGATGGTCCATCATAAACTGAAAAACACGTTGCTGATCATTTTTCTTACGTTGTTGATCATTAACATTTTGAGACCGTAACGTGAGGGATCCAGTGTTAAGCACATCTATGACCTCCCCTGATGAATCTAACATTGCAAAACTGGTTGCTGGTTTTCCAGGTCCCCAACAGCAAGCCATGACTCTTGGAGCAGCTTCTTCATCAGGTGTAATATCATTATCCTTTCGTCGATATGGCCCGACAGAAACTTTATTCCACAAAGCATTTCCATATTCCATGAGTAACCAGTTTTTAGCTCTCTTACTTGTCAGTGATCTTGCTTCTTTTTCCATTGAAGGCAAAAGAAAACCAAAAAGTGCATCCTGCAGAATCAACTTCCTCTGCTCATTCCATAGTTGAGCAGATTTGCTGACACCATCACTAAGATAATGCTCATTGCAGTCACTTATCAACTTATTCAGAGAATCATCTGGCAACTTAAAAGTCACTTGGAGAAGTTTCTCCTCTTCAGCTTTCTGGATTAGGAGCCATTGTGCATCCTCAAACTTTCTCAAGGGCTTTTCTCGCAACCATTTTACCCCCGCATACTGATGAAAAGAATCTATTGCTACATTTCCATCAGGAGTCGGACAGGTTGACACCACAGCATTATCCATAAATATAGTACGTACATATTTCCTGACAGATGGCTCACAACTTATCTCAACTGCAGCCTAAAATAGTCAACAAAAGTTGGCAGAAAACCACAATAAGATCTAACAATAACAACAAAGAGCAAAACTTTTGAACTCATAAATACGACCAACTGAAAATTTAGGCATACCATGTGCCTAGCCCCTTTCAGAACAGCTTGAGGAGTCTCAAACATTGCACATGTGAAGTTTGAAGCCATCTCCTCAGGTGTCTCCTTAGCATCCTCTAGTTCATCACCCTAAAATCACAGAAGAGAGAATATTATTTCCTTGTTCACACAACAGTGAGAAGTGAAGCAAACTTACCATCTTTTCCAAGGATAATTGCAATCCAAGTTGCTCAGAGCTGTACCCAAACTTGCTCGCAACCTCCCACAGACCAGCCTTGCTGCAAATACTATATTGTGATCTCCTCTTCGGCCTCTTATACTGACCTTCATCCACACCAACCTCACCAGGAGGAAAATGCAAGTTAAACTTAGAATCAACATCATCAACCTCTCTTTCTGTTTCTGCAGCCTCTAGAGACTTAGAAATTGAATCAAAAAGCTGTTGATTTAAAGCTAATCTTGTTTCATCATATATCCGTCGAGATTCTTCTTCAAAACGCTTCTTATAGTACGACTGAAGAGCACTCTTTCGCTTCTGAAGAAGCAACCACTTTCTATCCAAATCTTGAATTGCCCATAGTACCTGAACAGAATTAAATTTGGCTGTTATTCTCCATCTTTTAAAAAGGGAAAAAAAATAATTCAAACTTCCTCTGCACATATCAAGTTCTGAATTCCATCCTTACAGGACAAGTGCATTTACCTTATGCCATTTCAACACAGGCGTTCTCTCAAAGTCATCCTTGTTATCATCATCAACTTCATTTTGCTCAGTATCTTTTAATAAGCTCCAGCACTCCTCCTTCCGGTACATAGCAAGAAAGGGTATCTAAAAGCAAGAAAAAATCAGAAGCATGGTAAATAAAGATTAGATCAAAAACGAGAAAGGTTCACTAAGGAAAATAAGAAAATACTAACATCTAACTTCTGCACGTGCAACAAGTCCAAAAATCTCATGATGTCATCCCTGTTTATCGAAAGATCAAGCCCTTCTTTAGGCGACCCAGTAGGCACAGTACCACTAAGAAGCTGATTATATATCCAACTGCTTTCTTCTACTATACTAATTTCATCCGTTGGAGGACTACCCGTGCTTTCTTCAGATATCTATCAACACATATTATAATAAATTTAGTCAACATAAGTGCAACTTCTATCAAGATGGCTAAAGAAATCTGATGGGAAAATTTTCAAAAACATGACAATTCACCTGCATCCTCTCAGGAATATCAGTCATCCGGATCTGGTCATCCTTCTCAGTCATATACTTTTCAGACAAAATGATAGGTTCAAATTCATCTTCAAGTCTCCTTTCCCTCCATTCACTAGAATCTAAACCTTGCTTGCGAAGTTGTAAGAGCTCATCAACATCACCAAATATTTGATGTGCTTCCTGCAAAGCTGATGATGAAACTCCCGGCGCCTGCCTATTTTTCTTCTTCTTCAACTTTTTCCGTCTACACAATGAGTTAGTTATTCAAGAGAGAATTCCAACAACGGAAAGTCAAAAACACCACATACTCATTCATAACACAAAACCTACCTCACAGGAGCTCCATGCTCATCAACTTCTTCTTCATCAACAATAAAGTCAGCCATTTCATCTTCTTCGCCAATGTCTCCATCCTCTTCTTCCTCTTCAACAGGCTCCTCCTCTTCACCAATATCCTCAAGTGGTACTCCTAGAATATCACAGTTTGAAATAATTTCTAACAAACTGAACCAGACCTTGATATACTGGAAAAAAAATTTAAAAATGCGTACCTTCATCATCTCCAAATAAACTCCGTTTAAGCTTCTCCTCAGCTGTTCGTCCACCCATAGCACTTCCATCAAACTCCTCATCAGAAAATCCAAACCGACCATCATCTACATCCCTCTGGGCCTTTTTCAGCCGCTTAAACTTTTTGCTCTCCTACAAAAATTTCAAAAAAAAACCTCATGTTAGACAAGAATATAGACATAACTAAGCCACTGCATGAATTTGATACCCAGAGCAAAGGATGAAGAGAAGGGTTGGAGACAAAACACTGCCTTTGGACGGTAATTAATATTGTTATCCCGAAGGAGCTCATAGTCATCTTCATCTAGGACATCCTCGGTTTCCCTGAGAATACCAAACAACAGTTATTACAAAACAAACTCATTGTTTATCAAATTCCTAAACAGAACACACACATGAAGAAGAAAATGGTAGAAGAAATGAAAGAAAACCATAAACTAGCTTAATGTTGATTAGACTAGCATCATTGGAAACCCTACCACTTAAACATTTCAACCTATGTGTTCTTATGATTTCCATGTTTGCCAAGAGCATTAAATCAAATACTTAAAGGTCATGGGAAAAATTTACTCACTTTTTCTTCCTTTTTTTCTTTTTCTTTTGCCTCTCTTCATCACTGTCTGCCCTCTCCTCTTCTTCCCCTTCCTCTTCTTCTTCAACATCATCTACTATGAATCCATCTTTCTCATATTCATCCTGCCCATCTTCTGTACAAACAAGTGTAAATTATACATACACATTATATACTTCAAAATGGAGCAAAATAAAACCCATAGTGGAAAAACTCCTAAGCCAAACAACAAAGTTATAATCCAAAGAACACACTGTATACTAGTTCCAGAGATACAACAACCCATGACAATTAAAACAAGAAAATCAATTTAACATGTTATAATTATGCAAGCAGGTTGTAGATATGTAAATGAGAATGATCATGCCATCAAAGTGAACCTTGTTTTCCTTTACAATAGGTGGGTAAACATAAATCAAAACCAAAATCGGACACCAGATGAGAATTAAGCCAACCATGGTAAAGTAATAAGCACCATTCAAGCAAAAAAAATATTACTCAATTCCAAATTGTTTCTACCAAGTATTTCAAGCAATATTCTCATAATAATAAAAAATTCCAAAATAGCACAAACTTCAAAATTGAATGTTCGATTATAGACAACAGAGTATGGCCGTCTGTTTGCCTACCGAGCAACTTAAGGAACATGGTACAAGGTTTAATATTCCAATTTTTTTTTCCAAGGAGAAAATAAAAGCCCGACCTTCATGAAACCCCCAATTTTTAACCTGATTCCAATTCCTAAATTTTCTGAGCAAACAAATACTAAACTCCAAATAGTATAATATTCAAAAACCAAAATTTTATTCTTCTCAGCTTCCCTGAAATTGCAAAATCTAAGTCTGAAAACACCAAAATGGCAAGCATTATTCTCTCCCTATTTTCCTTCCCCCAGCAACCAAACAGCCAATTCCAATATAAGTCATTTCAACTCGACTATTTTAAATCCATGTAAGCAAAATCACCAGTAAATGCACAGACAGAGGGGGGAAAGCCCTAATTAAACAATTGATACAGAAAGCACCCCGACTAAAAGTCCAAATCGGAAAAAAAAACGAAAACAAAAAAATTATCCCAAAACCTTGCAAAATGCAAACGAAACTTAAAGCTCTTACCGTCTTCTTCATCCTCTTCGTCGTCATCTCGGTCCTCCGCAGCGTCTCGTTCAACGGATTCTTGCTCTTCCTCGCCACCATACTCCACCTCATCTGCGGGAATCGAGCAAAACCATAAGACTAGAAGAAATGTCACAAATGAAAACGACTAAAAAAAATTAGGGAGTTTTAAGGTCACCTTCTTCGTCAGAAACCACGTGTTTTCCCATCTTCAGAAATACAGATTAGATTAGATTCAGCCTAAAATCAATAGTTTCAACCAGAGACAAAACCCTAACCAGCGAAAGTGAGACACTTTGAGTTAGTTAACTGCATAGAATTTGTTTATATGCAACGAAACGACGGAGAAAAACAAAATGAGAGAGAGAAAGCCAGGAAGAGAGAGAGTCTACCAAGTCGGGTCTGCAAACTTAATGGGACGGAAGGTCCGAACCGCCTCGGATTTAAGAACAGAGGAAGCGAAAACCCACTCTATCAAACGCATCCGGGTGCAGGCTGTTTCGGATCTGACACAATCTAACGGCCATCATATTTTAATTATATTAAATGAAAGAACAATAAATTATTAAATTTTTATTTAATTTAAAATATCACAGTGATTTCAACAATATTAGGTCTGTATAATATTACAAATGTACCCTATAATTATTAATTATTTTACATTTTTTTGAAAAATATTAACTTATTTTTCAAGTATTCTACTAAACTTTTTAATATGTAAAATGCATTCTTATAATTAATTAAATAATTATTAAAATAAATATATCACTTTCTATATCATTTAATTGACGATCACTATATCACGTACTATTAAAAATACAAAAATTCTAAAAATATAGTATTAATTTATTAAAAAATAAAAGATAATATTGATAAATAAATTTATAATTAATGATAATTAAAAAATATATAAATTTTAATAATTATAAATTAATTATTTTTATAATATACTAAAATTATAATTTTACTATTTACACTTCTTGTAAAAATATATATATAATTTGAGAGTTTTTTCATTGAAAGGGAGAGAGGGTGAATTATGATTAGTTTTCCTTTTTTTTAGAAATAAAAATAGTTATTAATTAACTATTTTTAAAATAAAATAAAAGATTATCTGTTCAATTTCATCAATACTAGGTGTCAACAAACATTTAAAAATCAAGAAAAAAAGGAGAGAACAGTAATTTCAATATAATAATGTGATTAAAGTTAACTTCTAACCTCCTATTTCTTCACTTCCAACATGTTTTTAATTTCTTGTTTTATTAAACCTTAATATAGCAAGAATATCTCAAAGTCACAACACAAGAACTATAGCCCTCGAGATTTATTATACAAATACATAATATTTTCTCGTAGAAACTCACAATAAATAGTGAAAATACAAAATAAATTAAATTAAATGGACAGACTTAAAAATATAAATAATTAACTAAAAGTTTAAATATAACTTAAAAATTTACAATATGTATTATAAAAATTTGGGGTAAATTGGTCAAAATGTATAAAACTTAATTGTTTTGAGGTGGTTTTACAGCAATAATAATATACATTCCTGCATGTTGAGGTCTCCAAAAACTGAAAATGGCAAAAGGGTAGGGTTTGGCCCAACATATTTAAATTAGACTGAAATAAAAATACTTATTGCAGGCTAGACTGAAGCCCAGTTCTCGAGCCCGTAACTTATAATCTCAAAGAATAATACACTTTCAAAGCGTGATTTTACAATTTATAAAAATATATGGTATTTACATAAGACAAGTTAACTGAGAACATTTTTTAAGTTGTATTAAAATTGCAAAAAATAATAATAGTGATGTATGTAGTTGAGAGTATCGTTGCTCACGGGTGATGCGGTGCGGCCCACTGAACCCCCGTGAGTGGCGCGTGGGTCGGTCGTGGAAGCATTCCCCCAGTCCTACTACTTTCGCTTACTCCGCCTCCCAACAGCACATTACATCGCTCTCTCTCCCCATTTTCAATTCATTTGCATCCCGACTCCGAGACTCTCTCTCCCTATTTTCAATACATACATACCAAGGGGACAACTTAACTTTCTTTTGTATGGGATGGGTAACAGGGAAATATAATATTAAAATTGGGCGTGAATTTAGATTGTAGCACAAAATTATTATTCATGCTCGGCAATTAAGAGTGATTGCACGTTAATATGACAAAATACCAGCCTGGTTTTTTTGTATTTTATTGCAAGAGGTCTAATTAATGTGTAGATCAACTCAGCTCAGCTCAGCGTTTTATAAATCTAGGTCATTACCCGGTTGTTGGTCAATATTTGAATTACAATATAATAATATTTTAAAATAAAATACCATTTTGTCATATATGTATATATATATATATATATATATAATTAATTAAATATTGTGAATAGCAGTGACATCCAATACTATCCATTTAGCATGATGGTAATATAAAACCATACACTATAGCTTTCAACATTCATGTGATGTGATCATATTTGAAAAGTTAGGTTAAAAAATAATTATTTAATTAAGATATTAATGTGCAAAATTGATCTTGACAAAATTCAAAACTACCATGCTTTCTTTCTTTACTTACTGTTATGTAATAATAATAATAATAATAATCATAATGAATAGAGAGGAGGAGAGAAGGAAGGGCCACTCAAGCCACATTCACTAAACAAATAGACAAATCAAGTGGAAGTGATGAGATAGTGGTCTGTTTTTTATACTATAAATCAACCCACCGCACTCTTGCTCTCAACAGTAAACGCATTTTCCTTTTGAAATCAAAATTTAAAACACACGGGGAATTCCCACAAAGATACAGATAACCCACCTCCATCTCTTGACTAAAAGCCCATACCTGTCATTTGCAGATAGCTACTTCTCCGGTCTCTTTCTCTTGGTTGCTTCCTTCTTCTTCAAAGTTTGTTTGAAACTCAACCATTATTATTATTATATTTACCCAAATAAACAAGAAAGAAAAAGAAGAAATTCTTTTCTTGCTTCCTTTGGTTTCTGTTTGGCTTTTTCAAGTTTTTCAGTAAAATGGGTGCACCAAACCAAGACCCAGATCACCAAACTGGTTTCACACAAGGCTATGGACTTTGACCTAATTTCACTTACTAGGCTACTGCATTATGGGGAAGACCGACGATGAGCAGAGTCTCTCAGCGAATATTGCTAATGGGGTTCTACATCAGAATGCGGAGCCTGGATTTTTGCGTGGATGTGGTTGGATTTTTAGGCCTGTTGGCTGCAAGTGCTTCTTGATGCTCTTTTTATCTCTTGCTGTCTTTCTCTCTGCTTTGTTTTGGTTGCCACCGTTTCTTCACTTTGCAGATCGGAACGATCTGGATCTTGATTCCAAGTTTAAAGGTGTGATACTTCTGCTTGCTTTTTCATTATTTATATGGGTAGTTTTGGTTTTTGTGTTTGTGCATTTTGAGATAGGCCTGGATCTACATTTTTTATTTTATTTTGTTTGTGCTGGGTGTTTAGTATTAATTAGTATTTAGTTTACTGAGGATCTGTGGAACTTAAAATAAAATGATGATTGTTCTATCTATTTGATTTTTTTGAGTGATATCTGCACAGAAGTCAGAATCAAATGTTGTGAAATTCATTGTCGGTGGGTAGCACTTGTTACAGTAGCAAAAGAGAGGAGGTTAAGAAATTTGAAGTTTTCTTATTCAGTTTAATTCGCAGAAGAATATATAAATATCTGTATGAAGTTTGTAATCTTCCGAATTTCTACTTTAGGCGACGTTTGCAGATTTGGATGATTGGAAGCTACATTTTAGGGATTTACTTATGCTAACAGCGGATAATTTAAGTCAGATGATCAACCGGTTGGGATTATTTGCATTGTTTTGTTTTATTTGATTCTTCTTTTTTTTGACAAATTTATTGTGGTTCTTGTGTTTTACATGTGATTTCATTGATAAGAAGTCAAAAACTTTTAGGTCATTCAATTGCAATAAAAAGATTTATTGTCACATTTTAGTCAAAAATTCAAGTTACAATGGCCTGATCCAATATGTTTATTGGAATGGTTTTTTGTTAATTTCACCATCTTATTTTGGTAATATAACATGGATAGAGTTTCCAATTTGAGCTGATGGGTCATGATATTAGCAAAGTTTTTCCTTAGTTTGGTGGTAAGTAGTCCAGTATTTTGTGTTCAATTTCAAAAATTGTTCCAGTTTCTGCATGTCTTAAGGTGTTAAAATAGGATTCAAGCCACAAACTATACTACAATGAATTTGTGGAGTTAGATTTTCAGGAGAGTTACTATGTCGGTTCTGCGTGGTCTTGTGAAAGGTACAATTAACTTACTGAAGGCCAAGTATTCAACAAGGTGTGGATAGAAGTAGTTGACAATATCAGTTTGTTTATGTTGGGAATAATTACATTGCAGTTTACTTATCAAAAGCTATTGTCTATGATATTGCTGAGTGTAGTAACTTTTCTTTTCCCTCTGGTACCATCCCTAGTAAGGATACTTTCCCTTTTTCATTTTAAGGTGGGAGAGCATTTTGTTCAATACACTAATGTGTTTGACTTAATTGACTCTTTATTTTCACTTTGATTGCCTCCAGAAAATGGTTAAGTTTTTATTCTTATTTTCCTTATTGTTTTTTAAATACATATCATCTAATAGAAACAGGTGAAGATGGTGTGAGTCATTTAAATGAACCTGAATGCAGTGAAGCAAGACTGTAATCTAGTTGTTTAGACAGAAGCAGACGGGCTGGCAATAAATATTGAGAAATCAACAATTTTTAGTGGGATAATTTGTCAGAATTTCAATAATTTCCAAATTCCTGAGATCCTTATTTATCTCAAGCATTTATATGACTGAATTTGCTTCTTTACTCTCGGGAGTTATGGAAATACCACATCTAAGTTGTATCCTTCTGGTTAGCACCTACTACTACTTATTAGCTGATATAGCTCCCGCCTTTTACATTAAGACAGCCCAGACGGACCGAAATTGAATTTCAGATTTCCCATTACTCCAAATCATTGATATCAATTATTAGCCCTAAAAGATCATAATTTATATCACGTACTTTGAGCCATTTTAATTTATTACATAGTTTGCTTTCTACATCTTCTCTTTAATATTACCATAGTTAAAGTGTGTCTGTAAACAGCATAATTGTTTTATGCTGGAGAGCTTCTTTAGTCGCTAACTGATAAAATAGTGAATTGCGTTTTTTTTTCTTTCAGAACAAGAAAGTGAAAATTGACTGATGTTTTTACATGCTTATATATCGTTCAACTGAAATGATAATTGTATACTTTTAAGTCGATTAAATAATCTTCTCGCATGTATTAGCCTCACTGTAGACCTTGAAGATGGTGCCTTGAAATTTTCAATGTACAATCTTTTGCACCCAAAGGTCTATCTATTTGTGATTTTATGATCTGGGCTGAGGAGTGGCTGACAGACCATCTGACACCTTGATATTTTACCCAAAGCAATGTTTTTATTAATGATGATAATATTTGTTAATGCAGGTCATGATATTGTCGCAAGTTTTAATGTTGAGAAGCCAGTTTCTTTTCTGGAAGACAATATTTTGCAGCTTGAGTATGACATTTACAATGAGATAGGCGTTCCAACTACCAAAGTATTTATTCTCCTTGTCCTTTTTTTCTCACTGTACACAATTCTTTTTCTTTTCCTCCCACTATATTAACTTAATTAACTTTGATCAGGTGGTTATATTATCTCTCGAACCTTTTTCTGGGTCAAACATAACAAAGGTTGTGTTTGGGGTTGATCCAGATACAAAAAATTCAAAAATATCTTTACCTTCTCAAAGTTTGATTAGAGCATCATTTGTATCTTTGGTCACAAAACAAACAGTCCTTCGTCTGACGACATCCTTGTTTGGTGACCCGTTCTTTTTTGAGGTACTGAAATTCCCACAAGGAATTACTGTGATTCCAACACAAAGTGGATTTCTTCTGCAGAAAGTGCAAATCCTTTTCAACTTTACCTTGAACTTCTCTATTTATCAAATACAAGAAAATTTCAATGAACTCACAAGCCAGCTGAAGTTTGGATTACATCTGACACCCTACGAGGTTTTTCAATCCTTAATCATCTATTATTTTTGTTTAATATCGTTGTATGTGAAATCCTACTTTTGGCAGTTTCATTTGAACTTTTTTTATTTGAATAATGCAGAACTTGTATATAAGCTTGTCAAATTCCAGAGGGTCAACGGTGGCTCCGCCCACAGTTGTTCAGTCTTCTGTTCTCTTAGCCATTGGGAATACTCCCTCGATGCCAAGGTTGAAGCAGTTGGCTCAGACAATCACTGGTTCTCATTCAAAAAACCTTGGGCTGAATAACACAATATTTGGTAGGGTCAAGCAAGTTCGTCTTTCATCTATATTGCAACACTCCCTCCACGGTGGCAATAGTGACAGTACGCCTTCTCCTGCTCCGCTGCCTCATCCCCACCGCCATCATCTCCACCATCATCGCCACCGCCATCATCATCACCACAGTGACCGGCTAGCTCCTGCAACTTCACCTGTGCCTGCAATCCACAGAGGTGCACCTGCACCCAGTCATAGGCCACCTGGTCATAGGAAAAGTTCACCTGCGCCTCGGAAAAGTCATGAGGCACACCCTCCTGGTTGTCGAAGTGGGAATAAAAAGGGTTATAGGAAGGCTAGCAAGCGGTTTCATAAAGCCCCTAGTGTTGCTCCAAGTATTCCACCTCACTATTTTGCTTCCTCACCAAAAGGACACATAGCCCCACCAACTCCCATGCGTGCACCTGTCACCCACTCAATTCCTGCATCTAGTCCTTTGCCAAATGTAGTTTTTGCACATGCCCATCCTCCATCAAAGAGTGGGTCAAATGGAGAGCTTTCTCACGCAATGCCATCAGTTTCACCTACTCCATCATCATGTGAGTGCCTTAAGCATTCTTAGTTTGGTGCTCTGAATCCTTTTCTTGGTTCTTATCAAAAGAAACATTTTGAATATTTTCTGATACAATTCATTTCATGAAATCACTATTTTGAGGGATTTATTAAGTAGTCATTTATGCAATGATTATTTATCCTGGCTTTCATGTCGTTTGCTTCATTTCTAGGAGTTCTTTGTTTGGTAAAGTCATTATATTGGTCAATTCAATATTGATCGTGTTTCAAATATTCATTCTCTTTGTTCGCTGTAACTTTAATTTTTTTTCCCTGGAGAATTGCAGTTCAAATTAGTTCGGTCTCTGTCACCTTCAGAACAGAAACTTAACTTTATGTTGAAAATGACTATTGGATAATAACTTTGTTACACTGTTTTTGCAGCTTGTGCAGGGCGTACAACCGTTCAATTGGCATTCTCACTCTTGTTAGTAATTCTATTACATTTACAACAACAAAGGTGAAACAGCTTATTTCCTAGTTAAATTTACTTTTGATATTTGAGGGAATCAATTGTATTTCTCAAATTAAAATGAACAAGATAAATTGGAGGAGCTTTGTAAGTGGGAGCATCGCAAAAGGGCATGCCTCTCATCTGAGTGCATATATGTTTTTGTGCATGTAAATATTTGATTTTTTTTTAAACTCAACCTGGCAGATGCATTCTCAGGTCAAAGTCACAGAGGTGGCAGGCCTTGCTTAAATGCATTACTGCTGTTTTGTGTATTCTCTTCTACAGAAATGTAAGGAGGTCAAACATAAGAAATGTATAACATAACCATTATGTTCCCATCCTTTGTGAGCCAATTGGGTATAAAAATTTTGATCTCAGATTGTTGCCATCTTTTTTTTCCCCCTCTCTGCAGTCAGTTTAGTCACTTGTTTGTCTTGTTCAAACACAAGGCGTGGATCCTGAGGATTGTATTGTGGACAATATTTAAGTGTCAAGTATATGATTGTTAACATTCAATGATATCTTACCAAAAGAACTGAAACATGTACACATGCACAAGCAAAAGAGTAAAAAGGCAATGCGTAAACCATTGCTTTCAAGGTTTTATTTATCATTACCTTTTCATCTCTGTTTCTCTTGTGTACTTATTTTTGGAGTGAGGTTTAAATTTATTTTCAAAGTTGTATGGTGGGTTTGGGGAACGGATGTGGTAGTTGGGTGTATAGGGTACCATCTGGTTTTAATATGTCAATGTTTATGGACGTATGAATGTTACTATTAGATTGTTTATTCACTCTGGGTATCCTCTGCCAATATTTGAGTATCTTTGCTCGGTCCAATTTATTTTATTTTTAGTCCCTCCATGTGTATACTATATCATAATTCATATCTACCTGCACACACTGATACATGTTCATGTTAAAGTTAGAGAATCGCTTGGAATTGCCGCAAGAATCTTTTACTCCATGCTGAAGTTATTTATAACTGATTTGTCTAGTGTAGTGCCTTAAATGTTCAACTTGGGGAGGTAGGTTGGTGCAACATACAAGGCTCTTTATTCAAAACATAATTACAAGCAATCAAATAAAACAAAAACTAATTATAGGAAGAGTATAGAGAGGGTAAAGAGGTTGAAATTTAAACTCATGACTTCTCTGATTACTTGGAGACATTTATAGCTTGATAAGTAAGTTAATGATTTTTTGAGTATTTGAATAAAGATTTCATAATAAATAAAAGAAAACTTATACATATATTTGTTAAGAAACATTAACTTTATGTCAAGAAACAAATTGTGACAAAGATTAAGAGATACTAATACAACAATATTTGTGAAATGACAGACAATATTTAATTTATAAATATTATTATTGTCATATAATTAAATGAATTCCTTGTGTTAGTGAAGCATTATTTTTGTCATACAACTAAGTTGCAAGGAGTTTAGTCATGATATCAGTTATTTGCTCTGAGTTGCAAATATTTTTTGCTCTAGGTTGGTCTGCAAAAATAGTAGTAATATGAATTGACCAACTCATAGTTTAAATATATTTTATTATTTTTAATCAATTTTTTTATTTTAAAATATATTTTATAATATTTTAATAATAATAAATTATTATATTTATAATTAAAATTAAATTTTATAAGATTATTAAATAATTTTGTAAAAATATTTATATTTTTTAAAATTAATTATAAATTAATTAAAAAAATTAAAGTATAAAAATTTATTTTTTTAATTCGTAATTAAAAATTGAAATATGTATTTTTTACTGTTGTATAATTTGTGTATAATTAAAATTTGAGAGTGAAATAGATGAAAAATAAAATATATATACGTTTACATTTATAAGTGTAAAAAAATAAGTTTTAAAAATAAAATTAATATTAAAATTAATTATTTTTGTAATAATATTTTAAAATTGGTAAAAAAATATGGAGCGAAGTTAAAACAAAATTATTTTTAAAATATTTTTATTTTTTGTTTATTTGTGTTGGGATCGAGATTTTTAGACAGTAAATTAATTAATATCCAAGAAAATTGACAGGAACTCTGAGGAAGACTGCAGAAGCAGCCAACTGTCAATGGCTCAGTGCGTTGCCCTTCCCGTGAATTGAGCACCGTTCAAAATCATCCAACGCTCTTACAAAAATGCCACGACCTGCCCATTACCTCACAAAAAAAAACAAAAATTTCTTTATTTTTCTCTTTTTCACTGTTCAATCTTCTCAAATATGTGTAATCAAAAGTGATAAAGCCATTTAGTTCTCTGCAGTCTCAATCATTTCTTTGCTTTCTTTCACGAACCAAACAAAGCATCACTCGCATTCGCATATTGTCGGGTAAGTTCTCTTCGACTATAAACCCACCACTGTCTCGAGAGTACGTGGAAGCATTTATTGTTTTTTGTTCAAGTAAAGGTTTGCTACTTTTTCATATCCCTATTGGGTTTCTGCTTTTGTTTTTAGTTTAGTAATTGATTATAGTATTCCGGGTCGTCTCTAAAATTAGTAAATCTTTTGAAGTTCATTTTATTTGAATCTGGTCAAATCACAAGTTATAGTATTCTGAGCGGACTACCAGAGCTTTTGTTTCTATAAAACTCATAAATTTAATCTTTTTATAACCTTTTTTCATGTTTTCCTTAATCCCGATGGAGACCAAATGTCAATCCGGGATATCCTTGTTGCATTGAATGGGATATAATTTCATTCAATTTTCTGGATTCTAACAACTTTCTCTTACGTTGTCCTAGGTTTCGAGAAACTTCACCTGATCTCTTTCATTTTTTGAAGAAATGGCGAATCTGGGATTGTTTAGTGGAACCAAGTCTGGGAAGTCATTGAATGTGAACTTCAGAATTCCATATTTCACTCAGTGGGGTCAGAGCCTGCTAGTATGCGGCTCCGAGCCAGTGCTCGGTTCATGGGATGTGAAGAGGGGCTTCTTACTGAGGCCTGTTCATCAAGATAATGAGCTCATATGGTGTGGAAGTATCGCAGCACCAAGCGGGTTCTCATGTGAGTACACTTATTATGTGGTAGATGATGAAAAAAATGTACTGAGATGGGAGATGGGAAGGAAACGAAAACTTCTGTTGCCTGAGACAATTAAGGGTGGTGAAGTCCTAATTCATGATCTTTGGCAGGTGCGGCCCTTTTTAACTTTCTTGTTGCAATTACGCTTCATGGGCCAAGGGTTCTTTTTATTCTTGTAGCTATGGATATGCATATAAAGTAGTATTCACTTTTACTAACACGGCATATAGTCCAAATTTCTTGCTTAAAAGTTTACTCATTTTGGAATTGTAATAGGAGATATGTCTATTTTCTTACAACCTTGTGTGAAGCCATGTACTTGGAATCTTTGTTTAACCTTTCTATTTTATGTTCTCTTGGCCTGCTGAATTTATGAAAAGATGGAAAATGAAAAATTTGGAATCTTGAAATATTCTCTCAGAAGTTGCAGATTCTCAAGTTCTTGTCATTTTCTTCTCTATGTATTTTCTATGGATACCAACTGTAGCAGTACTGGATTGTGATGACTTCATGGACATTGTATCTGTGATCCTACGATGTTGGAGTATCCTTTGGAATTTGCAAATTTTCCGTTACCTGTCTTGGATTGTGATGATCACGTTCTTCTCATTCACATTTTGTACAATATACTGGTGTCATACTGATTACAGATTTTGAATTCCTTTTCTTCCTTTCTTTCACTTCTTAGTTTCTCAGATCGACTAATAGGAGTATCATATCTTGACTGCAGATTCAATATTAGTTGATTGTAGCAATTTTTGTTTTTCCATATTGGCTTTTCCCTAGTCATTTGATTCCTGTCTTCTTTTCACTATCTGATAATGCAACAGGTGTCTGTATCTCTTTAGTTTTACTGGTTCTTGCAATAATTGTTGTTCACCAATGTAGCAGTAGGACTTCAAATTAGTTTACCTTTTTACTCTGGTGGTTTCCCTCCTTTCTCTGCCAACTTGTCCTTTAGTTACCCTTTTAGTGTAACTAGCAAGTTGTTTTTTTTAGTTGTTATAGCACACTGCTGCTTTTGTCCATAGTGTGGCCTGAAATATAAGACATTCTATACTGGAAGTGAGAGAATACAATCTGCTAATCCATGAAAAGTTTCGTCTCCTGCACCCTCTATATCTGTCAAGTGTGGTTTTCTTCTTTTTTATTTTTATTTCGGGCTTTCTCTGAATAATAAGCTTGCTGCGTGCATGTCAACATGTTTAATTTTCAGTGGTGATAATGGTTATGAATCTGACATAACCTTTGCAGTTAAGTTTGTCATCTGGATATCTAAATGGAAGGATTGCTAACTGTTTCTGGGGACAACACAAACATGACAAGTAATCTTTCACCATTAACTTTGGTAAACAGTGAATGCAAAACCTAACATCACAGGCTAAATTATGAAGAATCAGTTTCAATCCTATAGGTTTTTGTGATTATTTAAAAGTTTAGTACCATAAAGTAACAGTTGCTTAGTCCTAACATTCTTCACATGTCCATACAGTTGTTCCCATGTGATTTAGATTACAATCTAAAGATGCATTCAGGTATTGACCCCCCACCCACCCCTAAATCCCTTGGTGCAGGGATTTAACACCTAGACCTTCAGTCTATGACTGCATTTTAGTGGTTCATGTTTGATTTACTTGGTTGAACTCTATCCATACACTACAAAAGGTTTCTGTTGAAATCATTAGTTATGGTTATCTTCTTAAGATAATTATGTTTCTTTTAATTCTTTTAGATTGATCTTGTGGAAAGAATGGTTGAAGTTCTGAGTAGGTACCATCAATTTAGACACTCATGCCATTTTGATTATACCACTAGTGAATTATTGCTGCATTCATTATTTCTTATTGAAATCATGACATGAATAAGTGCTGCCCAAGTATTTGAAATGTTCATGGTTTTACCTACATGCTTTGTTGTCAATAAATGCAGACTGGTGGTGATGCTCTCCCTTTGAGAAGTGCCTTCAAAAATGTAATCTTTCGGCAAAGTTGCAGTTTGAAGAGTGAGAGATCTGAAGGACTCATTTGGAATAATTTAGACCAGGAAGGTAATTACACAACTCTTAACACTCCTTTTGATTTAGTATTTTGTGAGCTGTTTTGCTAGCAAAGGAATCTGTTACTTTTGTCTTCTTTTATTGTAAAGCAGATTCAATCCTTGTCCATTTCAATATATGCTGTCCAAAGATAGAGGAAGACACATCAGTAATTTTTCTTTTCCCCAAGTTAATTTTATAATTGTCTATATATTATTTGTTTCCTCTAAGTTTTAAGTGATCATCTCATTGACATTTCTGCTGTGCTCATATTTATGAAGTCTGACTGATGCAGGTATACGTAATTGGTAGCTCCTCAAATTTGGGACAGTGGAAAGTTCAGAATGGGCTCAAACTTAGTTATGCTGGTGAATCAATCTGGGAAGCAGACTGTGTAATGCAAAGGGGCGATTTTCCAATAAAATATCCTTTTGTGGAAATCATCTCTAATAATTTGAACTTTTCATGTAGTTACCTTTACTCTGCACTTTGAATAATATTTTGCTCCTCTCTCTCTCTCTCTCTCTCTCTCTAATAATTTGAACTTTTTCATGTAGTTACCTTAACTCTGCCCTTTGAATAATATTCGCTTCTCTCTCTCTCTGTCCTTAACATGCATTCCACGTATAGGTACTGTAAATATGGCAAGACGGGAAACATTTCTTTGGAAACTGGTCCCAATCGTAATTTGTCCATTGACTCTTCTAACAATCAACCACAATACATTTTTCTATCAGATGGCATGATGCGGGTAGACTCTTTTGCAAATCTTCTATTGAATGACTCTTGCATTTTGCACTTAATTGTTTGTGTTAATGCTAATTTCTCAATTTATTTGGTTAGGAAATGCCCTGGAGGGGTGCTGGTGTAGCAATCCCAATGTTCTCTGTTAGGTCAGAAGCAGATCTTGGGGTTGGAGAGTTTCTTGACTTGAAGTTACTTGTTGATTGGGCAGTTGAGTGTGGGTTCCATTTAGTTCAGCTCCTGCCAATCAATGACACCTCTGTACATGGGATGTGGTGGGATTCATATCCATACAGGTATACCAAGAACTTAATACCTGATTATGTAAGTCGAAAATGTCTTTTGTCTATTTGTTGAAGGCCTGGGGAACTGATATGTTTACAACTCACTTCAAATTTGTTAATTACAATGTCTTTTCTGTTAAATTCCTCTTTTTGCTGGCATACTTGTGCATTTCCAATTACTTTTTTTGCTTGGTTTAATTCAGTAACCTATTTCAGTGCCCAATGTTAGCATCATAATACCTTGTCTTGTATCCAGGATACTTCTTTTGCTTACATTTTCTTTTTGCATGCTTGCATTTCCTTACATATGTTGTTAGTTATTGTTATTCAGTTACTATAGTGTTGATGAAGATTCACATTTGTCATTTCTCATTTATTCTTTGTCATGCAGCTCACTTTCTGTATTTGCATTACATCCATTATACATGAGAGTGCAGGCACTTTCTCAAAATATGCCAGAAGATATCAAGGTGGCCTTCCTAGCCTGTTCATTTTATTATTTCCACTTAACTGATAATAATATCCTTTGGTATCCTATTCTTTAATTTATGCTGGCTGTGTCCATTTTTTTGCAATTGATCTGCCTTATTTGCTTATTTTTCCCCTCTTAAATCTTGACCACCTTTTCACTTCTTTTCCTTGCAGAAAGAAATTGAGAAAGCAAAAATACAACTGGACAGAAAGGTTATCCCTTCTGTTAACTCATAATTTTTCAATTATGATGAAAGTATTTTGGATTTGTCCATCTGTAGTTTCAATGTATGGTATGATCCACGTAAACTTTCAGGGTAAAAAAAAGGAAAAAGAATTACTTTTGATGCAATGAGCCAGCTGTATCTGGGAATTGATTGACATTGTTAATTAGGAGTAGTTCCTCACCATATGACAGCACTCATAAGTTCATCACACTTGATTCTGTCTTGTACCCTTAACTGATGTTCTTCTCCATCATTATTCTTTATCTTCCACATTTTTAACACTGCTTCAATCAATAAATATTCACTTTATTCAAACTTTCCTGGACTTCTGGTTCATTTGTAGCTGTACCAGACCTCATGAGCATTGATTTAACCTCAATCATTCTCCCACAGGGGCGTGGTAGACTCAGTAGTCATCAACTTCTGCCATTTGCTTTTTTCCCCCCAGTGTATTATCCAATTAGAGATGAGAAATATGTTGAACTTTATTGTATTATTAGCTTTCTTGAGGAAGTAAGTTCTAAATCAACTGTTCATGTCAACTTTTGATACCTAAGTGTTTCATTGCCTGGGTACTTCTGATCTGTGGAAAGATTGTGGCTAGAGTCAATCATTTCTATTATGGATCCTAGAGTGGTGACTCAAGGGGGAAGCTTGGCTGTATCGTGGTGAAATGGTTATAGTTGACTGATTGATGTATATCATCTGCCCTTTCAAATGGCCAAGCTATTAATTACTCTTGTTTAAGATTTGCCTCGCTGGTTTGGGTAGAAAATCTCTTCTTCTGGGAAGTGAACATCCTCTGACACTTGTCAGGTATTGAATCTCATATGCATTATCCCTGGAAGTGACAGATGGGAGTAAACATGAGTATCTGATTGGTGCTAATTCTACGGTATTAGTAGCAGTGGATATCAGATTCTGCAAATGTTTGAAATTTCCCCGTTAATCTAGGTAGAATGTTCCTATTAAGTTTGGAAATTGATGGATCCAAATTAGTCATTGAGAGACATGCATTTTCTCTACTTTTTAGTTATAAACATTTATGTCTTTTTGGGACTTTTCTCGTGGGTTTTTTTTTCCTTATTTTTAGTTTCTCAAAAAATTGCACACTTCCAGATGAATGTACAAAATTATCTAAATAAATCATCAATGCTTGTCTAATTTCCTGCTCATATTTTGTTATTTTTCATGGTTAATGCTGGGAATAGTTTTTAAGTTTTATTCTATGCTTGTAATTATTTTTCTGTTGTACTTTACATAAATAATATAAGTATCTCATGTATGAAAATATATGGTCTATTCTATAATTAGATATGACCATAAATCAGATAATTTCTGTGGAAGTGTAGAGTGCTAATTTATTCTGGTTAGCATAGACTAGTGAGCTCAGATTAGCTAGCATATATATTTTATGTGCTTATTTGAAACATTCTCTTTTGACTTCATAATGATGAAGAACCTCGTTTTAAGGGTATAGAACCAAACAGTAGTTGAACCTCTTTTTTGTGATAGCTCTTGCCCATATCAACATGACCATCAGTTATATTGTCTACTAGATTTAGAACTCTAAACATCATGTCCAATCATTTATATTGCCTATATATTATTATCACCATAAAATTTTATTTAAGCTCTTTGATTATTGCAGCTTTATGCCAATATCAAAACATCAACTTTTTTGCATTTTGTTACAAATGAACAAATAGATTCTGCATACACAAGTCAGATTGATCTAAAAGGACACACTTCAAAGCTGCAGTTCGTACTGCTAGTTTATTGTGAAAAACTTATGAAAACCTAACAATTTTAATCATCTTTATCTCCAATTTTTGTCTTCTCTGTGAATATTTTAAACATACATGTAACATGTTTTATGGGCAAGCATAGAATTCTGAAATGTCAGTACAATAGCTTGCACTTAAATTAAATTTTTTGCACCTATCCATGCCCATTTGGCATTAATATTGATATTTTGAGTTTGGATGTGTTCAGGATGTTGATTATGAGGCTACTCTGGCTGCTAAACTTGGGATTGCCAAGCAACTTTTCAACCAAGAGAAGGAGTTGATACTTAACTCCAGCGCCTTCCAGAAATTCTTTTCTGAGAATGAGGTCAAGTTTGACTTTATTAGCAATTGTGCTATACCTATTATCACAAAAAAAAATCCTTGAATTATGTCCCAAATATTATCTTCTTTGTTTTCTTTTCTTTTAGATTTTTACTTTTTGGAAGCAATGTTATCCTGATGTTTCATTTTTATTAATAACAGGATTGGTTAAAACCCTATGCGGCTTTCTGCTTCTTGCGGGACTTTTTTGAAACATCAGACCACAGTCAGTGGGGCCGCTTTTCTCATTTTTCCAAGGACAAGGTATTTCTTATTTCTATTGAGTCAAAAGACTAGTTGTTTCAGTCCTTTCATAATTTTCATAATTTTAACGACAAATCACCATCTCTTACAGCTTGACAAACTGGTCTCAAAAGACCGCTTGCACTACGACATCATTTGCTTCCATTATTATGTCCAGTTCCATTTACATTCACAAGTAAGCACAGTTGATATGTAGTCCATACCTCATGGATTACTTGCACTCACTGTTGAGTAAAACAGTATTTTTTTGTTAATTATTTAGTAACATAGTGCAATTACAGTTGTCAGAAGCAGCGGAATATGCTAGAATGAAAGGAGTGGTTTTGAAAGGAGACCTACCTATTGGTGTTGATAGAAACAGTGTTGATACCTGGGTCTATCGAAATTTGTTTCGCATGAACACATCTACCGGAGCCCCTCCAGATTATTTTGATAAAAATGGTCAGAACTGGGGATTTCCCACTTATAACTGGGAGGAAATGTCAAAAGACAACTATGCTTGGTGGCGTGCTCGATTAACACAGGTTTTGTACACCTGTCATTATTCATTTACATTTTACCTTTTCCCAAAAAAAAATCCCTGGGAAAAAGGAGGGATGTGCTTCTGGCTATTTTCCAATACAGCATTCTTTCAGCTGTCTTTCTCGATTTGCCACAGTTTCTCCTATTGCAGTTCTAAGGTTCTCCTCTCTCTTTTTCTATGCTTTCATTGCAGATGTCCAAGTACTTTACAGCATACAGGATTGATCATATATTGGGTTTCTTCAGAATCTGGGAGCTCCCAGAGCATGCTATGACTGGTCTACTTGGAAAGTTTCGGCCATCTATCCCTCTAGGCCAGGTTTTCTTAAACCCTTATAATTCATGAAGTGTTAGTCATATAATAGAAAGGTAGACTACTACGGTAGCTAAGAAAAGCAATTTTATTTCAATTTCCTTCATTGATGGATGCAAATATAATGATTTTATTGTAGGAAGAACTTGAACAAGAAGGAATATGGGACTTTGAGCGCCTAACTCGCCCATATATTCGGCAGGAGGATTTGCAGGTCATTGAAAATCCTTGTTGGCTATAATATGCATTTTTATAGTCACATCTAGAGATTGCATTTGAGTTATGATTTTACTCTTCTTTTAGTAAGTATTTGTTCCTTTTGTTGTTTACTTATGTATATTATTAACATTGAACTTTTCATTTTCATTCCTATTTCAGCAAAAGTTGGGATCTTCTTGGCCTTTTATTGCAGCAATTTTTTTACATGAGTTCCAAAAGGGTCATTACCAGGTGATAATTATGATTTGGTGTCGACTTTTCATCCTTTTAATTTATTTTTGAACTCATAACTATTCTAAAGGAATTCTTGATTATCCCAGACAGAATTTCAATTAGCTAATCAACTATATTGTAATCCTACATTTTATGAGTTATATTTCTAATAATTTCAAGAAGTGGTGTATATCAAGGGACTGGGATTTTTTAAATTGTGTAAACTTTTGGATGGAAACACACCTAGTTATTAAATGAAATAGTGCTGACTAAGATCCAAATCAGAATGAAGAGGGATGGCATAAAGTAAAATTGAATGTTGATACCAGAAAGCATGGCACATAAAAACTTCCTGGGGTTGACTGTACAAACTTTTTTAGATTGCCAACTTCGGACTTCATTTGTGAAATGACCATGTTATTTTTGGACAGTTTTTCTCATCTTGTTTGCAGTGCTTAATCTAGCTTCTTATAAATCAGTTCTTTACTCTTGTACAGCTTTGTACTCTCAATATCATCATATGTTAATGCCTTTTTTAAGGAATCTTTCCTAATCCTTAAGCATCAGTGTACGATACATTATCATTAGTGCTCTTTTTGGTGATGGTAAATCTTCATCATGCACAACCTCCAACCTCTACTTTCACAATATGCTTATGATTATTGAGTGCATTCTACTCTGTTATGTGTCTTGTTCTGAAAGCCTTTTGTTGTGGTTCTCTGGAATCACTCTAAGGGACTAAGTTTCCATGTAGACAATCCTTTGTGGCTGTCTAGATCTACATTATAATTTTTGATTCCCAACTGCCACTGCTTATCTGTAATAATTGTTCTTCTGGCTAATACAAAATGTATATGCCCTTGCTATAATAGAACTCTAGTTGCATTTGTATTAGTTTTATGCTTGCACTGTTAGTTCTCATATTTTTTCTTAAACCGTTCAAGAGCCAAAATCAAATTCCTTTTATCATTTCTTCAATGATACCCTAGTTCAATGAGGACTGCAACACAGAGAAAAAAATTGCTGCCAAGTTGAAGTCATGTGCAGAGAAGTCTATGTTGTTGGAGAGTGAAGACAAGATTTGCCACAGTCTCTTTGACCTTCTGAAGGTAGCATATTACATCAGAGTCATTTTGTCACTTAAAGATTCTGTGGAAATAATATTTTTCTGATTGTTCCCTCTTTCTTTTTTCTTTTTCTTTTTCCATAAATAGTACAGAAACGTATACCAAACCACCCCACCTCCCCTCCCCCCCTTTCCCTAACATGTAGCAAGATTCTAACCTTAATCTCTTGGATCACCACAAAAGGTCGTACTAGTTCAACCAACTAGTACTTATCCTTTTAATTTTTCTAATATAGAGTACGCTGCCTTGTCCTTTTAATTTTTCTACTATAGAGTACATTTCCATTTTTGGAGTATTTGATCTGTTGCTTGCAGTAGTCCTAATCCTAGATATTTATATGCTGAATGATTCTTGCAGAATATAGTTCTCATCAGAGATCCAGAGGATTCAAGGAAATTCTATCCTCGTTTCAATATCGAAGATACTTCAAGTTTTAAGGATTTGGATGATCACAGGTGCATTTGCTAGTCAGCTTAAATAGCAAAGTTATCTTGATACAAACTGACTGGGATATTAATGATATGAATAGCAATTGGTCTTTATGAATCATGTTGTAGTTCAATTTAGTGTAATAGATGCATGTATTACCCAATTTCTTTTTCTGAATCTCCTAATTTGCTGCTGTCATGGTATTCTTATTCATTGTCCTTGTGATGCAGCAAAAATATACTGAAAAAATTGTACCATGATTACTATTTTCATCGGCAAGAAAATCTGTGGAGGGAAAATGCTTTGAAGACACTGCCTGCGCTCTTGAACTCATCTGATATGATGGCCTGTGGGGAAGATCTGGGCCTTATTCCATCCTGTGTTCATCCTGTATATTCATTAAACCATCCCAATCTCACCCAACCTTCCCTTTTTTTACCTCTCTGTTTTAATCTTATATTCTGCAGGAGTGCATTATGACCGAATGATTTCCTGCAGGTGATGCAAGAATTAGGGTTAATAGGTTTACGTATTCAACGAATGCCTAGTGAACCTGGACTAGAGTTCGGTATTCCTTCTCAATACAACTACATGACGGTGAGATCATTCGAAATATTGCTATATATATATTAACTTCTCAGCTCTCCAGACATTTAAAGTCTGCATTGGAGATTAAGATGTTCCTGTTTTCTCTTTAATAATGGGCGTATGTTATCAAGTGGAACACCTCTATAACAGTAAAAATTGTTGCCATCACCAAAGCAGGTAAAGAAGTGTAGAAAGTTAATCAATAGATAAAATGAGATAATGCATGACCACAAGCAACCATAAAATACAAAACAGATGTTATATTTGGGAATTTCTAAAAAGAACACTCTTTAGGCAACCAAAATTGCTTTCCAGATGCCGTGGAAATAAAATGACTAATGAGTTAAATATTATCAGCAATGAGAACAGGAAGCATGAGTAAATATCATTGGAAGTTTAGTTCTTTATATACATGTATACAAAACACTCAAGTGTATAGATTTGAAATAGTACAGTTTGTTTATATGTCTGCATTTATGTTTGTATGTATGTATATGTATATAATGCATTCAAGTATATCGATTTGAAATGTTACATTTTGGTTACCTGTACTTCAATTTTGGAGATCCTCAGCTTGTTATTAAGATGTACTTGTATTGGTCGTTGAACCAATTTAATTTAGGTGTGTGCTCCATCTTGCCATGACTGCTCCACCCTCCGGGCATGGTGGGAAGAAGATGAAGAGAGAAGATGCAGATTTTTCAAGAATGTTGTGGGCTCCGATGCTTTGCCACCTAGTAAATGTATTCCTGAGATCACACATTTCATCCTAAGGCAGCATGTTGAAGCTCCATCAATGTGGGCTATTTTCCCTCTTCAGGTATTTTGATGAAGCTGCAAGTTAGAATGCTCTCTGGTTCTGCTGTAGTCATTTTCATGTTGGAAGCCTATTCTGACTACCATGCGAGCTTTCTTTGATAACCAGGACTTGTTAGCATTGAAAGAAGATTACACATCGCGCCCTGCAGCAGAGGAAACAATCAATGACCCCACAAATCCAAAACACTATTGGAGATACCGTATGTTATTTTTCTCTTAAATTTATTTGGAAACAAAAGATATAATAACTAAGTAGGCCTTGTGGTTTGACAGTTAGAAGTCAAGTTGGTCACCATGTTTTGAGAATCTTGCATTTACTGCCTTTTATACTCAGGTGTACACATCACATTTGAGTCTTTACAGAAGGATAAGGAACTGAAAACAACCATTAAAGATCTTGTTCGTGGGAGTGGAAGATCATACCCTCCAGTGGATCATGAATCAGCAGCCATAACTTCAGAGAAGCAGCCAGTTGCCAGCGGCTGGGAAAGTTCAAAGCCACTAGATGGAGTTCCACAGAAGGAAACTGTTGCTGTTGTGTGAGTTTGCTAATGCTGTCAGACTTGTAAGAGTCGTGCAGTACGTGGTAGAACGAGGTAACTATAGGACGTACTTGCTATTGTTGGAAACGGCTACATTTCTCTCCCTCTATCAAAATAATAGTATTTTCTCATAAATTAATCGATCGGCATAATGCCAATGTCAATAAATCACTAATGTTATCAATATTACCCTTGTTAAAGTAATTTTGATCGGACCTAATAAATAGCAATACAAGCTTTTCGTATGCTTATATTGCTATTTTGAAATCTTTCTTGACAAACCAAATTACAACTAGTGATGGTGAGAATTTTTAAAAAATTCATATGCTTAGTTAAGAATGTCTTTTCAAATATATTATTTATTTGAAATAATATGGCATCTAAGGTGTTATTTTTAATAATAATATTATTACAATCATATTATTTCGCGCGCGCGTAATGCTGTAAAATTATACGAGTTATATGTTTATTTTAAAATTAAGTAAATCATAAATATGAACAAAATGAGTGGATCTCATTTTTTTAGAGTACTACGTCTGTCTGTATTGGAAGATTACCGCACTAATAATAAGAAAATAAATAAATCCTATTAGCTGCATTACCAATCTCTGAGAATCTATAAAAAAAAAGAAGAAATGTGGCTAAAGAATTATGTTTCGTGCGTGTAAAACTTACGGCGGGCGGGTGGGCGGGCAGATCTATGGTGAAGCCGGTAACTAACTGCGGTGTAAGCGGCTACAAAAAGGAGCAAATGCGGCCCAAGCGACTTAGCACAAAAAGTGGCAGCATATAATTGGACAAAGATAATAAAAGAAAGGAGAAAGGAAAAAGGTCGTTAACGGAATAAGCGGGAGGGACCCACTTGGAGCAACGGAAATTTAAAAAGTGATGGGAAAGGAAATGGTGAAATCGGTGACGGGGTGCAGTTTGTGTCGAGTACATTTTGTTGCTGTTGTCTCCCTTTCCCTTCCTCCCCTTCCTTTCCCTGAATGCCTTAATCAGTGTTCAGGGTGGTCACTATCTCTCTTTGTTGCCATTATATTTCTTTTCTACTTTGATTACATATTTTAAGGTTTCTTTTCTTCCTCATTTATTTTGTCAATTTTTGCAGAATTTGATTTGTGGGTATTGATGAATTCTTGTTATTTTGCAGAAATTTTGGCCATTTTTGAACGGAGGAGAGTGGGAATGATATCATTGTCTGCGTTGGATTATTTCTGTTTCTGTTTCTTCAATTTCTTTTTTTTTAAATTTCTGTTTCCTGATTAGATTGTTATGAAGATTCAAGAACTGGGTAATTTTCACGTTCGTTGTAGGTCATATACAGATTCAAGGAAATGATTTCAGCACTTTGGCCACCTGAATGCCAATACCGGGTAAAATATGCATCAATTTTTTTTTCCCTGTTCAAATATAATATATCACCTTCAATGAATAGTTGCCTTGGGGATGCAGATATGTGATGGTTCATTTTTCGGGGAAGACTAATAACGAAGTGTTGTTGGCATGAGCAGCTGCTGCCATTTTCACCTGCACGAGAATTTTCGAGATGGCGGTAGCCATTGATCAACATCACGGTTTCAAGCCATTTAGCCGATCTCATAAATGCCGACTCCAATCTTTCACTCAGTACGACTACAAAAACATTCTTGAACTTGCCCAAACCAATGCTAATATTCACCGAAGCTTTTCCACTCCTTGCCTGTCCTTAGCCACTCATGTGGGGGATGAATTTGACACCAAACAGAGGATTGAAATTATTGCGGGGAAAGGAGCTCCGCGAGTACGTGCTCTTGTTGTTGAGGCTGCCTTAGCTTTGGCCTCTGGCGCTGAACCTATTCCAGCGTCAAGCGGACTAGGCGGTGCTTACTTCTTGTCTGCCAGAAATGGCGATGTTATCGCTGTGGCTAAGCCTATTGATGAAGAATCTTTAGCCTTCAACAATCCAGAAGGATTCGGTGGTCTGATGCCAGATCACCTTGGCCTGAAACGTTCAGTTCGTGTTGGTGAAACTGGAATGCGCGAAATGGCTGCTTTTCTTCTTGATCATGATGGATTTTCTGGTGTTCCTCCAACAGCTTTAGTCAAAATTTCTGATGTGGGATTCAATTTTAATGATAAAGCCGCAAATTCTACCACACCTTGTAAGGTTGCCTCACTCCAACGTTTTGTACAACATGAATTTGACTCTGGAGAGTTGGGTTCTTCCGGCTTCTCAGTTGCTTCGATTCATCGGATTGGGATTTTTGATGTAAGATTCCTAAATCTTGATAGGCATGCTGGAAATATACTAGTTAAGAAGCATGAGAGGCAGGAAAATTATGGTGGTGAGGCAGCAGAGCTTGTACCCATAGACCACGGATTTTGCCTGCCCGAGTGGCTCGATGATCCATATTTTGAATGGCTACATTGGCCTCAAGCTTCAGTACCTTTTTCAGAGTCTGAAGTTGAGTACATATGTAATCTTGATCCTTATAAAGATGCAGAGATATTAAGAACTGAGCTTCCTTCTTTATGCGAGTCATCCATCCGGGTCCTCATACTTTGCACAATTTTCCTGAAGCAAGCCGCTGCAGCAGGGCTCTCTCTGGCTGATATAGGTGAAATGATGACCCGGGGATTCTCCGGTGGAGTAGAAAATTGGAGTGCGTTGGAGAGTCTTTGTGCAAAAGTTAAGGAAACTGTGATAAAAGGATCAGTTGATAGCGATACTTATGATAAGAGTAAGGACAGAAGCAAAGAAACTGAGCAGGAGCTTGAAATGTTTCAATTTGATAATAAGAGTGAAGATAAGTCCAATGAGGTCGTAGATTATCCTCAGCACTTACTGAACTCACCTACTAGCACGCCTAAGCCACCTAAAGTACCAAGTTTATCAGCTGTAAAATCAATGCCTGGATTACATGACGCTGGATTGTCTCCATTATACGAGGAAAATAACTCAGAAAATGATGAAAGTGACAATACAGCCCCCAAAGAAAATGACGGTGGCAGTGGTGGTGGTCGCACTGATGAGAGTATAACAGAGGCGTTAACAAGGAGCATGAGCTTCTCAGTGCAAAACTGTAACCGTGAACCAGAAGGCATTACATTTGGAGACATGAATGAAAGTGAGTGGGAAGTGTTTTTGGAAACTTTTGAAGAGATTTTGCCCCAAGCATTTGAGGGCACCAAGGACATAGAAGTGAAGAAAAGGTTGGGATCTTCTTGCGAGTTCAACACTCGGACTGAGGCTTAGAATTTTTTTTCCCAGTAGCCAAGGGAACGGAACAAACAATTACTAAGAGTGGGAATATTGATAAATAATGTATCTACTATGGAGTATAAGTGTACATTATTGCCCGGAAATAGACTTGTGGATAAGTAAAATTTAGGACACCCAATGGAAAAGCGATTGGCTAAACGAAATGCCATCCTTCCCATCTCCACACATATATACTTACTAAGCGATTGGCTAAATGAAATGCCATCCTTCCAATCTACACACACACATTTACATATATATCCTTTCCTTTTTTTGTTATCATTGTACATTGGCATGGAAAGGGCAAGTTACAAGAACATTATGTATTCTGTAATGGCGCTTCACAATCATAATGGGTTTTTATTCTTTTCTTGAAGGTTTCGTTTCATACTGATGTTCTTTTATTTTAACTCTCTCCTCGAATCAACAAATACTATTTGCAAGATATAACAAAAACCATCTTCTAGTGGCTGATATTATCTCTTGTTCTCTTGCCCTCAAATTCTAGTAGAAAAGGACTTTGATATTATGTTTCTGTAGAATAATGTCTTCTTACACAGGGAATTGACTATTTGACAAGTAATATCAAAGCTTCCAAAACAAACTGAAAGGTCTTACACCTGAAAAACTGTAAAGTTGAAATCCTAATATAGAAGTCAGAAAATCTGACTTGAAATCTATAATACAGAACTCTTAACTGTAAAATATTGCATACCAAAGTTGGAATCTCCAACTTGATCGCATTAAATTCTCTTGCCTGGACCACATTTAGGCTATACCTTCGTATAATATGAGCCTACTCGCTTCGCGGGTCTATCATTCTACAGCATTGCTTAACAGTATTTGTTACTTCTTTCAAGGATAACTAGTAAAGCTTAAAAAGCTTCAGTCAAAAAAGAATTTTAGTCGCTGATCTTTGTTGAAGGAGGGATAAAAAAAAAGAAGCATGTCAATGTCATCATGCAGTGCATAATGTATGAAAAGAAAAGTTGCATATCTCAATGCCAAATATTGATCCTTGAGCACCTTCCCAATCTCAAAGGAAACGAAGGAATCAATGCAAGCATACTGAATCTGAGCATAAGTAAGATGAAAATTATCCCACCTGCTCATTTTAACCCTCCTTGGCTTCTCGACCTCCTTCCCCAAAATTTCCCATACCAAAGATTTCAAACCAGTGCGCCGCAAATCATTCCTTCCAAGCGTATCAGCAGCCAGCTTACACAAATCAATCACATTACCAAGAACCCGCAACCCGTAGCAATCTTCGAGCTTATCGAGATCATGGTGTATTCCAACACCCACGAATGAGTGGCACTCGGTCGACAAAAAGTCTACAAGAGACTGAGGGATGGTTTCGGCATGAAGGATTTGGAAAATGCGACACCTGCGACCGACGCAGAGCTGGAGAGTGGCGACTGCGAGGCCGACAATGAGACGGTGGAGTTTGCGGCGGCGGACGCACGTAATCTCGGAGATCCAGTCATCAACGGGGATTTCACAGTGGGTGACGACAGTACGGAATTGGTCGTCGAAGAAGGTAAAGTCGTAGATGTTGTGGGAGTCGCAGGGAAGTTGGTAGTCCATTATACCCTATGTCATTTTTGTTCCGTTTGTTTTCCTTTCAGTCAGTGTTCCTTCTGCAGAGACGAGTTCCAGTTTTGAGTGAGTGACTGCGTTACAATCGTCGTCTGTTGCTTGTCAGTCTTTTTGTCTCCGGATATTACGTACTTGCACTTCATCACGAGGTTCGGTTTGACTACTCTTACTTACTTATGTACATTAATTAATTATACAATTAAAAATTACTTATGTCGTGGGTTTCATCGTTAGCCAGCAATCTGCCTGCTTTTATCGTACTACCAAAAGCAAACAAGTTCCTCCATCTTTCTTTTCTCCCACTTTTTCTTTATTTTATGGTTTTGTTTCCCGCCAAATTTGGTGGGCTCTTTAACT
Organism: Xylocarpus granatum; assembly: GCA_019650275.1. Classification (NCBI taxonomy): domain Eukaryota; kingdom Viridiplantae; phylum Streptophyta; class Magnoliopsida; order Sapindales; family Meliaceae; genus Xylocarpus; species Xylocarpus granatum. The sequence goes on along the minus strand of BNST01003255.1, from coordinate 94,834 downwards.
CCCAAGTCCATGATGCGTACAATACAAACCCTCCCTCTCCCCTCCTCCTCCTCCTCCTCCTCCTCCTTCTTCTTCTTCTTCTTCTTCTTCTTTTTTTAATTAATACGAAGGAGTGTGATGAATTCTGAAAGACGAATGGTAATCTGGCTAGGGCTTTTGCTGCCAGCCCCGGTACGATCTGAATTTGGTGATTGTCGAGCAATTATTTTCTCACGGGCTCAATGTTGAACACAGCAAAAAAAATGCTGATGTGACACCTACACAGGAATCGCGACACCCGCTGATAAAGTTATTCGAGGGCTAGCCTTCAAAAAGATGCGTGACAACTGATTTTGACTTGGTTTGGTATTCTGTAAAGACAGTTTTAGCCCTCAACTAGCTTTTGCGTTTGGGAGGGCCAAATTCCGTTTGTGTTGAAGCCCATAAAACCAACAATTTTATGGCAAAATGACTCAATTCTCAAGCCCTTTTTAATTATAGCTTAATCTCATTTTTTTTCATAATTTTAGCTAAGAATGCGACTTTTAAAACTCTTTATTTTCTTTTCAAACACAAAATTACGCACAGTTTTAAAAACAAATTAATTCAAAGTCTTTTCAAACCTTAATAAATATTTTATTGTAATTTTATTAATTTATGTTTACTTAATATTTATAAAAAAAATAAATTTATGCTAACTCTTGTGCATAATTTCTATCATTTGGACGTATTGGATTGTATGAAAAAGAATATGATAAACAAGAATTTATTGAGAAATTTGTTAAGAGAAGTTGGTTTTAAAAAAAAATTTGATAAAATTATTTTAAAAAATCTAATTTTGATTCATTTTTTCGAGTTATATATATATATTTTTTGTAGGTTCTTTCGTGCATTATTACAAAAATTATGTACACAAAATATTATTTGCTCTAACAATGGGATATCTTCGTCTTAAAATAATTTATTTTATTAATATTATTAAAATTTTTTAGAACGAAATTAAAATTTAAAATAGATTTTAATATTCAATTATTCTGCTATAAAACCTTTAAACTAAAGTCACATACGCAATTTTGGCTCCAGCTAACATACTTGAAATTTGGGGCTTAATATTCTTCCTATCATAAAGACATGTCCTCGTCGTTGCAATACTCTTCTTGGCACTCTACTTACTCAGTCAATTGCTACTCAGGAGGCTCTCCTTGCTTACTATTCTCCTCTATGAATAGCACTTTGCATAATATGAGATGTTAATTGACTTATAACATTTGGAACCGCTCTTCGCTCACCTTTCACTCGCAAAATACCTTTTACTCCCAAAGACACCCTTTTTAGTACAATCATTGTGGGATAATGTTTGGTGTAGATTAACTCACATTACCTTATTCAATTAAGTAGGATCTTTTAATTTGTTACTCTAGTGTGTGCTTTCTCAGTGTACCAACAAGAATGTTGTAGAACAGTTCATCTGATTTTGATATCAAATGTTATGGGCTCAATGTTAAACACAACTAATTACTCATGTGACACCCACAAATAAAGTCATTGCAAGGTTAATCTTTAAACTATATGCAATCTCACAGAGAAATATCTTAAATTCTTTTTTAATTAATTTTTGTGTTTGAAATGATCAAATTCATTAGAAGGATAACTCAAACCCTCGACCAATTTTTTAAGTTTGCAAAGGATAAATTCCATGTATCTTAAGCATAAGAGACTAGAGTGGCATACATTATACTTGCTTCAGTTAGCATGCTTGAAAACTGCATCTCGATAACATAGAGATTTGTGATTAGGGTTTGTATTTGGTTTATTTATGGTTTTAAAAAAGTGTTCGCATCAAATGATAAATATGTCATTGCATGAGATATTGCTAAGTCAATTTACATATTAAATACTCACAACGAAAGAAAGTTGAGTCAGAATTTCTTAATTCTGGTCGTCTAATTTTTCTTTTTAATTTTTGGAAAAAACAAACATTTTAAAGGGGTTATGTGATATTGTGAAGGGCAGACTTAGTCCTAATTATATAATAAATGTTAAAGTCGCGGTGCTAAACTTGTAACGCTCCTATGATGCACAGAATAACAACACAAAGGGACACATTTTCATTTCTAATTATAAATAAATATATCTAAAACTAAGGTTGTTTTGGTAATTTCAGAAATCGCCATTTTAAATAGCCGCCCAGGGAAAGTCATTCTCTTATTTCTTTGCTCTAATTCCAAAAGGAAAAATGGCAGAAGACAACACAGATCGAACCTCATTCCTCAGCTCAGATTCCACTGAAACGCCACTGCCACCGCCTCCGCCGCCTCCGCCACCGAAGACGACCACTAAATTTTCCTGCAAGAAACCCAGCGAAGAAGAAGAAGAAGAACAATCTGACGTGGTTCCGGAGTCTAAAAGGCGAAAACGCTGTCCAACAACTCTGGATAAAATCGAAGAATTATCGGCGCCAAACGGCAACTTATCTTTCACTTTCGACACTAAATTTACTCCCTGTACCACGGAGTTTACTCCGAAATTCGGATCTTTCAATTTTGTGGTATCAGAATCGGAGAAGGATCGGCCTTCGCAGAATTCGAAGGAGGAGGGAGGAGGTCGTGAAGGACGAGAAGAGGAACAAGAATCTGGAGTTAGTGATAGTGAAGAGAGAAACAGCATCGGAGCTGGCGAATTAGGGAAGGATTGAATTTGAATCAAAATTTAGAGATTTCGTTTTGTAATTTGTAGATTGATTCGTGCACTGAATCAAATTCATGAGAAGGTAATATTTTTATTTTTAAATTTTGTTTTTGTTGAAGCACTTGCTTCTAGTCGTTTGATTGGTGGGAGTGAGCCCCAGGTTTTACTCAGTTGCACGTGCGGCTTGGCTAGGCATGGCATTCCTTCCTTTTCAGGTTCTATCGTTTGGCTTTATTCTAGTGTCCGACTTTGGATGCTTTGCCAATGCAAATTATTTTGCACTAAAAGTAGCATTAGTAGTATTGAATTCCTTTGTATAATAATAAATATTATTTTTAATTAATAAATAAAATTTAATACTTAATATAATTAAAAATAAATTTATAAATTATTTATTAATATTTATTTAAAATAATAATAATAAATCAAAAATGATTAAATAAACTTTATATTTTTACTGATAATAACTAAAGTTGACTATTTGCTGACTATTTAAAATTTGTTAGATTACCCAATTAAATTGAATAACGATACAAATCTGTCAGAGTTCCTGTATATGTTTTGAAATACTTTTACTCTTTTACTTGGGTTATTTGCAAAACACATAAACAGATTCAAATTGATTCATTGAATGAACGAGAGAAAAGAGAAACTTTCTACGTGGATTGAGTGATAACTATGGCAAAGCCTCACAAAATCAAAAACAAATATGAGGATTAGGCTCAGGCAAAGCCACTAATGCTGATGGAAGGTAGCTGCTCATCTATATTCCAGCCACTCCGTAATTCATCATAGAGAAATAAATCTCTAAAAAGACATCATATCACCAGTACTAGGGGGTATTCGTTGATTTGGTTCGAGTGAGATTGAGTGTGAAGGTAATTCTCAGAAAGCTCTCCTGTTGTTCAGTGGTGGTGGGCAGTTGTTGATTTTCTTCAAATCCATATGGAGTTTCAGGAAGTGCATTAATATGTTCAGAAGCAGAAGTAGTACTCTGTTGTTCAGTCATGAGCAGGTGTTGATTTTGTTGGAGATTAGATGGAATAACGTTTTGCCGCTTATACTGCTCATATTGATCCTCCTCAATCACTTTCATATTGCTTTAAACTTTTGTTCTTCAAACATTCTTTGTTTCCTTTCGTTTTCGCTATTGCTTTCTGATCATTCTTTCTCATCCGACAAAGAACATATTTATTTTGTTGATACATGCTACTGTTGAGACTGTATTCATGCATTATCCAGCAACGTTGTCGTTCCCAAGGTGGCTCCTTTTTCTCATAACAATATCTCTTCTTTAAACCAACCACAGTATTGGATAGAGTGTCATCGGCAGAACAATATTAACATATTAATTCTGTTTCACCTGAAGACTTTATAGTAATAATAATCGTAATCAATAACCACCGCCAAATAGAATCAAGATTCTCTGAATACAATGGTCTTCCTTTCTGTTTTGAGTAATGGCAGACATTTTACATCTATATATATATATATATTGAAGCCAGCCTGAGGGGAATTTGGACTGCTGCTGCTGACTCTCTCTTTATCTGATATTCTGTTTCAGAGCGTGTTTATTAGTTGATTTTTTCATGCATGAACTTATTATTTTGAATTAATTTTCTTTTCTTTTTTTTTCACGTGCAACGCAATAATATTACAGCATGCAAGAGAACCATCAAATTAATTCATGCCAGATAAGAGAAGGGATGTACTCTGCACATGGGTTGATAACTACGGAAAAATCTCCACAAAATCCAAAAAAAAATTGAATTAAGCAGTGTCATCGGTGCTGATGGAAGGGAAAAACTCCAGCCGCTCATCAATATTCACAGGTGCTGATCGAAGGACCAAACTCCAGTCACTCAGCAACTCTTCGTCCTCATCACTGCTCACTGCTGACGAAAGGTCCAAGTTCAAGCAATTCAGGAATTCATCATCAACAAAATACATTTCTGACAAGAAATCACCATCATCGATATTTCCAGGCACTTGTTGATCTTGGCCAAGGTCAGACGGAGCATGAAGGTGATTCTCAGAAAGCTCCTCCGGTCGATGAATACATTGTTCAGCAATGGCCACTTGTTTATTTGCTTGGAAGCCGAACAAAGTATGAGGGTAATTATTCTCAGAAAGCTCAGGCTGGTTCGTCAATCCCAAATGGGTTCGTATGCAGACTCTGCTGAATTTCAATCTGATCATGAGTGGCACTCTGTTGAGTTATAAGCAGTTTTTGATATTGTTGGAGACACGATGGAATAATGTTTTGCCGCTTATACTGCTGATGGTGATCCTCCTCAACCACTTGCTTATTGCTTTTAACTTGTTCTTCAAACTTCCTTTTTTCCTTGAACCTTTCTTCCTTACTGTTGCCGTCTGATCATTCTTTCTTATACGACAAAGAACATATTGGTTGTCTCGATTTTGTGGCAACAAACAACTGTTGAGACTGTATTCATGCATTATCCAGCAACCGTGTTGCTCAAAAGGTGGTTTCTTTTTCTCATAACGAAACCTTTTCTTTGAACCAACCACCGTATTGGATTTGCGGGATAAAATTTCATTGGGACAATCTTCACCTTGCCACGCACCAGAACCAACTTTACGTTCAATTCTGGAGCCCCCTTTCTTCAACTGAGTGAAGAAGTAGAGATCTTCGTCATCTTCTAAATTGGGTCCTCCGAAGGATTCCCAAATCTGCCAGGGCTCTTCGGCACCGTAAAGATTGTGATCAAATATAATCTGATTAACAAAGGAAACGGAGTGTCCACAAACCTTGTTAAAAAGATAATATTCAACTAGTTTTTCTTCCGAGGGTCGGAATTTGAAGCCGACAGTAACGGAAAGAATGCTTCTACTTTCCATGGTTTCGGTTTTTGCAGGGAAATGATGTAATCAGAAAGTGGCAGGGGCAGTGAGAGAATCAGTTTCTTGCGAGGAAAGGGAAATTAATCGGAATCAGACTAGGGAATTAGTACTAGTGAACTGAACCGAACCGAGTGAAGATTTCCTAAACAGTGTAGAATTCCTGTGTTTTGCAATCCATATGCTTATTGGGAACTCTAAAACCCCTTGTAGTCATGATTTTGCCGCCAAACCGCCGTTGCCATTCTGCCCTACAACAGTTATTTCGAAACCGGTAATGAATTTAAATGAAGTCGGCTAATTCAATTTTTTAGTTTCTTCGAGGTAAATATCTCTATTATTGTGAGTAGAGAGAAGACCGAAATGTGGAAGACAAGGCAAGAGAGAGGAAACTGCGTGCGTAGTTTTGTTTAGGGATTCCAAAAGAATTTTGATCTACCATCCTGAATCAAAATCAAGACACTGGGAAATCTTGCGATCCTGATTTGAAATTTTGGGTTTTGCGAATTTCAAAAGTTTTATTGATAACTAAGTTTGTACTTATGTCGGCGCCTGATAACTGATTGTTTCAGGGCATGTGTCACGTCAGTGTCTGAATGTTTCTTATCTTTGATTTTTTTGCTTGGGAATAGAAAAAAGAATAAATAAATAAATAAATAAAGTCTCATTATCTAATGAATGGATGGATGGATCGGCTTTGTTTAATTTGTTGCAAGTAGAAAAGAGAATGTTGTTCGTGGGTTGTGTTTGGATGTCGTTTAGTTCTCAATTGTTATGTTGTCTTCTTGCTTGAGAAGAATCACTAAAGCTTTCATGGAAGCGTCATATATTTTGCCGTTTGCTTGGTTTGACATCTGATGCTATAGAATCCATGGTCTGCGTAAGCTTGGATATGAGTATATAAACATAGGTACATGCAATTGAATTTATTATTCAACATTTTATGGTATTTTTGGGCTAGTTATATGGATATTGAGCTAATCATAGCTTGATTGCTAGATGATTGTTGGGGCCAACAAGATCGTGATCAGAGGGTATGGTTTGTTTCTGTCTTTCTTCTGTTTATTTCTGTTCGTGTAATTTCAGGGTAATTTAAGGGCTAACAGTGCCACATTTCCATCCGGCATTGGAGCTCTGGCAGAGTATGTTCACAGCAAGAGGCTTAAGCTTGGGATCTACTCTAAGTGCTGGGTAAGGCCACAACATTCCTACCCAGAGACTTACAATATCTAATATCCTATGGAATTTGAAAAACTCTTAAAAGTAAATAGATGCCTTTGCTTCTATTTTGCAGCTATTATAATTGTAGCAAAAGAATGCCTGGTTCACTTGGTTACGAGAAACAAGATGCTAGGACCTTTGCTTCCTGGGTTTGAATGTTTTGTTTGCATTTTCTGTTTTGGATTCTATTATCTTAGTAACTCGCATTCCACCAAAATTTAATATTATTCACTTTGTGCAGGGTGTCGATTATTTGAAGTATGATAATTGATACAGTGATGGCTCAAAGACAATGAAAAGGTAATTAAATCAAATCGATAATGCAAATATACTCATTTCATCTAGTCTGTATATCCTTTGTACAATGTAATCGTTTACACAAGAATAAATACAGAAAAGAAAATTACACAGCATATTCTTTCTTCTTCATTTTCAAGTTGGTATCAGAGCCCTTGGAAATGGCAAGTAGCTCAAGTAGCATCTCACTAAACCAGACAGCATGATCAAATGCTCAAAACAGCAACACCTTACTTTCTGTTCACCCATAAAACTTACAAACTCAAAACTATCTTCTGTGAAATTCTCAAGTTCTTTCAAGCATTTGAGCGAATGATTTAGAGGGATTCACTGATGGGAATAGAAGTTTTTCGAGAAGGATGAATGTAACAGTGGATGAGGAACAAAATGTTATCACTATTGAAAACCCAGAATACCAGACATGGATGGAACTTGATCAAATGCTTCCATAACAGAAGGCATACTCTCTTCAACAACTCATTGTGCTTCTTCAAGAGAAGTTTGGCCGACTCTTGTTTGGATCTTCACAACTTAAACCAGTGCAAAAGTTATGCAGTGAAGATCTCAGACACAGAACACCAGAAAAGACTCTCTCTCGATGGATGAATATGTTAACAAAATGAAGTTGCTAGTGGACAGTCTCAAAGCTTCAAGATACCATGTCTCGGATGATGAAATTGTGCACTTTCTAGTGGAAGGTTTGGGAACTGAATATGATGCGGTGGTTATCAATATTACATCGAGAGCAAATAAACTCTCTCTACAAGATGTATATGCTCTGCTGCTTAGTTTTGAAAACAGGATCAAGAAAAACCTTGCTCTCAGCAACATGAACACAAATCTCTCAGCCAATTATGCCCAGGTAGGTTTCTTTCAGAGAAGAAACTGGTCAAGCAATAGCAGACAATCTAATAATTTTGCAAATCAGTTCAGTGGAAACTTCAACAACCAGGCCAACAACACAACAAACTTTCAAGACAAGGGAAAAGGGAAAGGAACCAATTGAAACAACAAGCCAACATGTCAGATTTGCAATAAAGTTGGGCATGCTGCGTCAAACTATTGGCACAGATTAGAGTTTGTCCCTCAGCTAAACAGAGGAGATCAGAAGGAAGCATACATTGCAGCACTCGAAAATCAAATGGATAATTCATGGTACCTAGACAGCGGAGGTATAAATTATGTCACTAATAACCTAGCTTATCTCAACCTTGCAGCCAAATATAATGGTCCAGATCAATTTGCTGTGGGAAACAGTGAGAAATTGAAAATATCTCATATTGGTTATGCTTTCATGAACACAAAACAACCTCACACAAGCACACAGTTACACCTTAGTTATCTGTTATATGTTCCTGGAATTACAAAAAATTTAATCAGCATTTCTAAGTTAGTTAAAGACAATGATGTGTTTGTTTTGTTTTGTAAGAATCAATGTTTTGTTAAGCACAAAAACTAGGGTATCACCATGCTGGAAGAAGTAGCTGAGAAAGGGCTTTACCAACTGTTCATGCTCCTTTTTCATCCTTGTCTATACCCAAACAAGCTTCATTTTCAAGATAAGGGATCTCGGATTATGTAGAACCAATATCCATGATGTCTTCTTTGTTTTCCCAGAATACAAGTTACCATGAATCTAGAACCCTTTTGAATACATGGCATAGAAGACTTGGCCATTCTAGTATTGATGTTTTTAAGAATACTCTGAAAACTTGTATTTCTTTTGACTTAATATGGAAATGAATCTTTTGATTTCTGCAGTGCTTGTTAGTTGGGTAAGCTGCACAAATTAACATACAAAAGCAGTGAAACTAGAACCCTGAATCCACTTGATCTGATACACTCGAACTTTTGGGGACCTGCTCCTCTTCCATCCAATCAGGGTTACAAATACTATATCATCTTTATTGATGACTATACTAACTTCACTTGGTTGTATTCCTTGACTAAGAAATCAGGTACATACTCCACATCTGTCAATGTTAAAGCTCTTGTTGAAAAACAATTTGAAAGAAAAATCAAAGCATTCCAAAGTGATAACGGCGGTGAATATAAGGCTTTAGATCCCTTTCTTAACTCTCTAGGAATTCAAGTAAGACTTGCATGTCCCTATACCCGTAATCAAAATGGAAAAGCTAAAAGGAAACATCGGCATTTAGTGAAGGTGGATCTGACATTGCTAGCACAGGCACATATGCCTCTGAAATTTTAGTTGGAGTGTTTTTGTATGGCTGTTTATCTGATAAATAGAGTCACAACACCTACGCTGCAAAATCATACACCATAAGAAAAACTCTACAAGACCAAACCTAATCTACAGCTCATCAGAACATTTGGATGCGAGTGCTATCCTTACTTGAGAGATGACAACAAGCATAAAATGGACTTTCACACCTCCAAATGTATTCTACTTGGTCCTAGCTCCAAGCACAAAGGGTAGTTCTGTCTGCATCACACAGGGATAATTTACATCTCCAATAATGTCAAATTCAATGAGTCTTTTTTTCCTTTTGAATATGATTTGAATTTTGAAAATGATAAGCCTATATGCACTGCAGAAAGTCACCAACTTATAAATCAATTTTTCTTTACCTTAGGCAAACAATTCTCTCATTCAAATAATGCAGCAGATTGAAAAATTCAATCTCAGCAGCTCCATCAGCAAGAACTGATTTTTCTCAAGGTATTTCCTTATCTCCACCTAATGCCTCCAACCAAATACTAGAACAGGTTCCCACAAATCAATCTCTTTCTCCCTATACCTCACCAAGTCACAAGCAAGGTGATTTACTACTTGCAACCAACACACAAATCTATCAACTTAACCCATGATTACAAAAGCCAAGGCAGGAATCTTCAAACCAAAAATCTTTCTAGCAGCTGATTCCATCACTATACCAGAAACCACTAGTAAAGCATTAGCTGATCCCAAGTGGAAACAAGCCGTGATCAAAGAACACAATGCCTTAATTAGAAACAATCCTGGTCCTTGGTACCTTATGGCTCAGACAAGAACAAATGGATATATAAAGGAAAATCAAGATAGATTAGTAACAATACTGAAGGCCAGACTAGTAGCCAAAGGTTTTGATCAAACTCCTGGTGTTGGTTTCATTGAAACCTATAGTCCTGTTGTTAAAGCATCAATAATAAGAGCTGTACTAAGCTTGGCTGTGTGCTTTGGATGGGATTTAAAATAAATTGATGCAGACAATGCTTTCTTATATAGTCAGATTACAGAGACTTTTTACATGGTGCAACCAAAAGGATTGAAAGACCAAAGCAAACTTGATAATGTCTGCAAACTCAACAAAGCCCTTTACGGGCTCAAACAAGCTCCAAGAGCTTGGTTCTTTAAGTTAAAGTCCGTGCTACTGGATTGGGATTTTAACTGCTCTAAATCAGATTCCTCACTCTTCTTCAAGAACCAAGGAGCTGTTGATGAGATAGTCTTAAATGGAAACAAAAGTAAACAAATAGAAGCAATCATACAAGGTCTCCTTAAAAGACCTAGGCCAACTACACTTCTGCCTAGGAATCAAGGTAAAAAGGTCTAATAATAACTGGCTTTTTATTTCTAAGTCAAATTACATACACAATCTGTTGAGGAAAATCAATTTAGAGACTTATAAAGGTGTCAATACACCTTTATGTCAAGGACAGAAACTCAGTAGATCAGAAGGGGTATAATTTTCGAATCCGAGATTATAGAGAAGTGTGATAGGTTGTTTGCAAGACGTAACCTTAACAAGACCTTATTTGAACTATGCTGTCAATCAAGTAAGTCAGTATATATCTAATCCCCTGCAAACTCATTGGACTGCCTGCAAAAGAGTCTTAAGGTATCTCAAGGAAACATCTGAATTTGGACTTGAATTTTATGCATCGAGAACATGAATTCAGTTGCATTCATAGAGGCTGACTGGGGGAGTGATATTGATGACAGAAAACTGTCAATGGCTATTGTGTCTTTTTGGGTGAAAATCTAATATCGTGGAGCTCTAAGAAACAAGGAATGGTGGCAAGATCTAGTGCAGAGTCAGAGTACAGAGCCCTTACTCTTGCATTAGCTGAATTGATCTGGATTTCTTCATTCTTCAAGGAAATTAACATCAAAACTTCATAAAAACCAGTCATATGGTGTGACAGTTTGAGTGCTGCAGCTATGGCTACCAATCCAGTATTCCATGAAAGAACAAAGCATATAGAAATAGAGATACATTTTGTCAGAGATTTGGTGAATGCAAGAAAATTGGAGATCATAGACACACCCTCTGAAGAGCAGGTTGCAGACTGTTTCACTAAGCCATAATCCTTCCCAAAATTCTCATATTTCAAAAATAAGCTCGAAGTTCTTCCAAGAAAGTTTGGCTTGAGAGGGGGAATTGAGAATGAAGTCTCAGCTGACAATGAAGAATGCATAGCTAACGTGCTTCACAGCAGGTTGGTGATAGATAGAGACAAAAAGGACAATTGGTTACGGCAACATCAGGAGGGCAAATACACTTGATAGTGACCTGCATGTCTTATGCTTCACTAACAATTCGAATGATGCTAATTCTCAACTTTTTAACAGAATTGAAAATCAAGGGTTGTGATCATTTTGTTTAGGTTACAAATGTATGGCTTAGATCAATAGTTTTTGTTTCTTCTTTTTTCGCTCAATAATTCATTTAGTCTATATATACTTTGTACATTGTAATCCTTTACACAAGAAGAAATACCAAAAAAAAAGGTACAAAGTTTATTCTTTCTTCTTCATTTTCAAGTGTTAGAACTCATTTTTCAGCTGTCTCTTGTAATATATAAAGTAACTCTGTCATTTCTCATGAAATTATTTTTACTCGAGTCAATTACACTGTGATCTTTCTTTGTTCATAGAATCTTGGGTCGATAAGAGATTATCTAAGATACTGCATATTACATAGCTATATTGATACATTTACTGGAATTGATGAACTGATCTTGGGTTTGTCATATCAGAAATTCATATGTGGTGGAAGAATAGTGCTTGGTCCACATACAACGTCTTTTTACTTTTACCTTCAATTTTCATCTAAAATTTTTATGTTAATATGAAAATCGCTTTTCAACGAGCACATTTAAGAGTTTTGGTTTCGAGTGTATTAAAAGTTTTAACATAATTATAGTTTTGCTTATATTTTCATGCAAAACTAGTATACTTGATAAATTTGGCAAAAAATTAAACAATATGTGACTATTTAGAAAAGAAATTCATTTTCACCTTGTAATTGATAATACTGTTTAAAATTTTGATCAAAATGGTCCAAATTATAAGCTCAATCCCCAAATCTTTCATAAATTTAATAAGAAATTAAAGTTTTGGACAAAAGTACTGGTAACCCAAACTTCTTTTTTATCTACCCTGTTCAAGTAAAATTAAAAATAAGAAAAAGGAAAAGAGTGTGAACACAAAAGGAAAAAAAAAGATCTAAACAAAAACGTTGACATGTGAATTTGTTAAACTAGTGTAGATAAGTGATCTTTGGAACATTGCATAAGGAACCTACAAAAAACTGTAGATTGAAAATAACGATTGGAAAATTTTAATTTGAAAATTTTTTTACATAAGTTCTTCAATAATTTTGAAATCATTAAGGAATGGAATTTCAGTGCGTATGAATTCATTAAGGGACTTTTAAAATACACTAAAATCTCTCAATAATTTTAAAATCAACAAGGAATTTCATTGTTATTCAAAGGTCTCTAGATGCATTGACCTTTTTGATATTTTTGATCAAAACTATATTTTTTGTTAGAATTATGAAGGATTTCAGAGTCCAGCAAAAAGTAGAAATGAGCTTATTTTTTGGACCATTTAATAATAAAACCATAGTATTTATTCATCACTAGACAATATTAGGAAGCATCTATTCAGTTTGATCTATAATTAATTAGGAGTAATTCTTTGCAATACAAGTAACTAACTATCCCAATAAAACTATATTTTTTATTTGAAGTGTTTTATCATTCATTGATTGAATGGTGAGTTAGATAACCAGCTATTTTGAGCACTGTAAAAATTTACCATCCAATGAATAAATGACAAATCATTTCGAGAAAGGCCCATCTACATTTGTAACTCAAAGGTTGGACCACACAAGAGCAGAACTGTAAACCGAGCACAAAATCCAAGACAGGGCAGTTAATTACAAGGATTATTTGAATAAGTAAAAGTGTTCAATCACTAATTGTGTACATCACATTTGTCAAGTTGAACAAGGAAATGGCATTCTACACCCTGAATTATTCAATTTTGAACTAGATTGAAGAGCAATATGTCCATTATTCAAAATACATTGTCAACAACATAAAATCTGAACTTGCAAAGACCAAATAATTGAAATGACAAGAGGAGTTCAAAGGGTCAGCGCCAAACCTGCAAGGAAAACCAGAAGCAAAGTCTAAACATTCTTTAACTTCTTCATCTTAGAAGGTGGCCATCGACCCTTCTTCCTCATTCTGCGCTTGCGGACAAGCCTCTTTCTTCTCAGCCTTATCTTTTTCGCTAATTTCATTCTCAGTTTCTGCTCCAGCCTTTCCCTTGCCTTTGACTCTAGTGGAAGTTTGTCAACCGATACAACCTCTTCAGTGGTAGCAGAAGGGGGCTCACCACCATCTGTTGGTGCTGCTCCCTCAATGTCAGAAGATGCTTTGACAATCACAGGATCTCTTTTGCTGGCAACAAGGGGCATATAAATCTGAATTCCATTCGAATATTTTGCAAGGGGATCAGTAGCTTTGAAGTGTACCCTGGAAACTGAAGCCCAAAGGGGAAAAAAAATCAGATACTCAGTAAGGTCAAATTTCAAGTTGTAAAAGGCAGAAAATGATTCTGTCATCAAAGAAATATTGTGTTTTAACAGTAAGACAACATGAGTAATAAAGAACCTATATTGTTCAAATACTAATAAATAAACCTTGACAAAAGGCACACACACACACACACACACACACACATTTATATGACACAGAAATACAAATGCTAAATAAAAGTGAATGCCACTTTCAGAACACTCAAGTATAATTAGCAACAAGATAATGTTCCAAAAGACAATGACCACAGATTGTCGAACTTGATGAATAGATGTCCATATTTAGGCCAACAAAAGTTGAAAACATTTGGAAAAACATCAACAAGACCTAAGCCTAAATTTTCAACTACTAAAGAATGAAATCCAAGCTCCTTTCCGATTTATTTTGTTACCTTAAAATTTCTTTTCTTTTCTTGCAGTGTTTCTAATAAACTCAAAAAAGAACTATTTTACTAACAGTTAACTGTAGTATGAGTGCATTAACTTAGTAATATATAACTAATAATATTTTGACAAACAAATTTTGTTAAACAGTGTACAATAAATAATCCTCATACTCAATAATTAGTAACTTTCAGTAAAAAACTTAGATAATATTAATCATTAAAAACATTACATTTAGACAAATGTACAAATAGTATCCGATCCTAACTGAAATATTTTTCTTTAAAATTCTCAGTATAAAATGAATGACTAATAATAGGACAAGTTTCCAATTCTCAAAAAAACATGCTTCCATCAATAATTTATCCCAAGAGGTTTTGGTTAATCAATTTATGATGCTACCAACAATTGCAAAAGCATTGGAAAATAAATCTGAAATGAAACAAAATGAATACAATGATTTCAAATTGGATTTGTTAGTTAAAATGCATTTCTTTACTTGTAAACTGATAGAACACAATAAAGTTTTTTACCTTCTATCAACGAATGAAAATTCTGAGAATAACTGAAAAAGCAAAACTCCTCCTATTTCACATTTTAAAGCTTTCAAGTAAGATATTATATATAATTCTGCGCCTTTATACATACATACATACATACATACATACAAATACAGAGACCATTTAGCAATATTTAAAATATTTTTACATTATTTCCCTTTTCAATTTCAAATGTTGAAACTTCAAGATTTGAGAAACTTAACAAGTTTTTCACTCTTGTAGTCAATAAATTTCTAATATCCAGAGTTAGAGGAGGCCTTCGATTACCAAATCTGGCTCCAACCGCAAATAAAAGTAACAGGAAACCGTTTACATATAAGAACAGAATGCATACAAAATTGAACAAAAAGAATGCCAAGGGTTTGCGGAAATACCCAAATGTACGAAGTTGAGCTAATAACTACAATGCTTTGAAAACCAAAAGTCAAAACCATTAATCAATTTGTTTCTTCATATTAGAAAAAAAAATACAAGTTTAAGCTGGAAAAATTCGGCAAATAGGTAACCTGGAGAAGCAGTGATGGCAACAGCGGATGACACGTAAGATGAAGTAGAAGAAGAAGAATAAGGAGGAGACTGATAAGGGAGAGCACTAAAGTGGAGAAGGAGAGCCATTTTTGAACTCTCTGTTAGTGTCTCGTTGGCATTGCTGGATAAGCCTAATACAAGCTCTTGCCTTGTCTCTCTTTTCCTCCTCCTTCGCCCGCACAAACAAAAAGATAACGCTGTTGATAAAATGAGATTTTTAAAATACGTTTCTTCTGACACGGTTTTTATTTTTTTTATTTTTTTATTCCTAATATTTCGACACATTCTTCTTTGATTTAACTTCATTTGTATTGAAATTCATATGGGTGTAATCTAAATGACTAAAATCACATTTATCCATTGATATTATAACTTAAAATTTACAATCATTTAATATTTATTTTTTATTTTACTAATTCTAATAATTAAATATTAAATAAATTATTTTATTTTTATCGAGCATCAACCCGCAAATAAAAATAATCGTAAATAATTAAAAAATATTACAAGTATCAAATTTTATCTACACTTATTATTGTATTTTGGAATACAAGTCACCCAAAAATTTTGTACTTCTCAGTGTTCAACTCTTGATCTTTAGAACTTACTCTCTTTATGTTATCAATTGTTCAATATCTTGATCCTTCTTACATAACAAATTAAATAGATTAAGTTGTCGGAGAATTCGGTGATAATCTTTAAATATTTATGTTAAAGAATGTTTAAATAAACAAACAAGTATTTAAAGTAAAAAAAAAGTATGAAATTTTGTTACAGATTTGGCAGCACTCCTCTCCTTGACATATATTTTGCCTTTTATAGGCCTTAATTGGATGGTTATCCTTAGTTTAATGGGTGGTTATTCACCTAATCTGATATGTAGTTACTAACAATTTTATACATATACATGATAATCATGACTCATTATCAATCATTCTCGATGTTTTCAGTGATCTATTCAGTGCCAGAAACTCAATTGCAGAGTTCTGAGTTCACGAATCTTTTTTACAACCCATGTTCTCCTTTTGTTTCCTTTTTAAAATTTGAATTTTCAACTGGGTTTTGTTTTACTAATCTTAAAAACTCAGCAGTATAATCACGAATAGATCACTGTTCTTGATGATACCTCTAATATTTCTGGAACATGATCTGCTCATAGTCTTGAAGAAGAAAGTCCCATTGTAACAATTGCTTCATTTTATATCATGTTTTGACTAGTGTCGTTCCCTCGCAATGCCACCTATTTTGTAATTTCTCCCATCATGCAAAAGCTTTGCCCTTCCTTCAATCTACATGCAAGAAGCCTCACCTTTCTTACCTCTGAAATCTCTATATAATCTCTACATATGAAATTTTATGTTAAATAATAATATTGTTATGAATCACAAGGTTGCTTAAAGAAACAAAAAACTATATTTTTTTTAAAAATTTTAAAAAAGAGCATCTGGAGTACAGTTGTGTTGAGAGAACAATATAGAATATAAAATAAACTCATCGGAACGACGTCGTTTTGATTATTTTACATGCTCATATTCTCTTGTTAGCTCACCGCCGTCGCATATGTTTTCTCCGCACCCTTGTTTCCGCCTCGTGCCTCCGCCGTCACATCGAATTCGCTAAACGCTGCCTCGTTAGAATCCTGCTCTATTCCGCAGTTTCATTTCTTTAAACAAGGTCAAAATGCTTAATCTGCTTTCATTTTTCTTTTGTTTGTATCTTAATTCATGTTTTGAGTGTTGTTATGTGTGCCAAAAACTAGAAAATTGCGTATTTTCTGAAGCGAGTTACCAATTTCGTGAATTGGGATTTCTTGATCAAAAGCTAAAGCATTCAAAGATAGAGTTTTCCATGCATTCGTGTTGCTATTGTTCTAGAGATATGCTGAGCCTGGTTACTGCTATTTTTCTGATCAGTTTTCTGTTTTGTTGAGTAGGCATAATTTTCTATTAGTACCTAATTAGTATCCTATGTGATCACATAAAATGTGTCAGTTCAGTTTCCTGAGCTTGTCCAAAGTCCTGCCTGGGTGAGTATTATTTTTTTAACTTCAGAGTATTTACGATGGCCAATGATGTTGCAATGTATTGATATATTTTATGGCTAAAATGGTAATTATGAGTTTATAGAATTTTATTCTAGATTTACGATATTTCATGTATTTATTTGTAAAATATATATGGTATCAACTTGTTGTGACCTGTGATCAACTTGATTTTATGTCGATGGTCTTTGATATTTTATGTCACAATGTGTTTTATTTTCAATTTATACTGAAAACTTATAGTTTCAATTAGGTAGATTACAATTGCCAACGTAAAATATTTTTTAAAAAATTGAACATGGAAAGAAGTAAAAGTGTAGTTGAAAAAAAGAAAAAAAAATGCTAAAAACCTGGCAGATATTTGCATGGTGTGGTTAGGGTTAAATATCCGTGGTCACAGGTTTAGGAATGCAATGCCAACTAGCAACTGTTTTAAGGAGGGTTTGGTGATATGATTTTTTAGTGGAAGCAGATGCAGGGCGAGCGATATCCATCCCAATTCCAAACTATTGCCATCGCTGCTACTATTGAGTAATTCGGTGGAGAAAACTGAACTCTATTCAATATTTTATCAAATAAAAAATATACAAAATAGCATATAATCACAAAATTATAATTTTTGTATACTAATTTGTCCTATCATACGAGTATTTGGTTAAACGTCCAAAACCCTTTATGGTCTTGCCTAAGGGTCCTCCCTTTCCAATTCCCTGTTTCCAAATTTGGTTGTTGCATATCTATTTGAATTTCCTCTTGCTGCAACCATGATGATCATCCCACATCCCTCATGCACATCCAAGATTGACTTAGTTCCTGCACAAGTGGCCAAGAACAAATATCAATCTCTCTCAAATTCTCGATGTACTATTGCTGCTCACTGTGTTTTTGCTAATGGATAAAGTATTGCAACCAACATCTCAAGCTGTCACGTTGTGGCCACCAACTCCTTGTGCACCCTACACTACACACAACCCACCAATCTTCCCAGTGCATTCAGTTATATTAAGCATTACATTGGAAAATAAAACATTTTGTGCTTGTTAAAAATGGAAAGATCAGCTATAGACATCACACCCAAATTCTCTTAGTTGCTTGCAATTGCATTAATTGCAGGTTTCTTTCAGCAATTAAAGTTGGGTGCTAGTGTTGGATTTGGGTTGGGTCACTGTTCTGCTCTGCAATAGTTGGTTTTTGAGTGCCGATTGTTTATCTTTTTTCATTTATCTTTTTATTCCATTTTTAACTGATTCACTTATCAAATGAAGCTTGATTTCTCTCTTACCACCAAGCCGCCATGAACTATTAGGGTGTTAACGTTGTTGTCAGCTTGCAGATGTTGCCTCCCGCTACCTGGCATCAACCACTAGAGTACCGTTCACGTATTTTCAATTTTGATTTAAGTTCCGTTCAAATGAATGATTGACTTTTATGTTATATGCCATTATAATTGATCTTGGTGTGAAGTTTGATTTATGGAGCTTTAATTATGCTTCATTTATATATTATCTTCCTTCTCCCAGTCGCTTCTTTTTACTGAAAGAGTATCGGTAGGTGTTCACTGGCTTGCTAAAAATCTTGTAGACTAATTCTAAATAAATTATCCATTGAAGCATGAAACCAATGTCAAAAGTTGATAGAACTGTAGTTGTATTTTTCTAGTATTAATAGTGTATTTCTTTATTCGATGCTATATAAAATAAGTCTTCAATTAAAGAGCCGTATGTGAATTGAAACTTGTTAAGATCAACTTTATTTCTCCTGTCTAGGGTGGGAATGATTGGCTCTTACTGCTTGATGTGTATTTTTGACTTTTTTTTTCCCTTAATTCTGTGTGGTATTTATGTTGTTTGATATTCTTATGTTATGTTCTTGCAGATTAGCAAATTTTGGAGTTAAATCCTCTGAAAATTCCGCTAGTTTATAAAAGGAACTTCCAGTGGATTTGGTGTTGCAATGGATTAAATTTATCTTAGGGTAAGATGATTGCATTGAAAAGCCTTAGGAATCAGAACTATAATTTGTTACAGAGAATCCCATTTGGCCAGCAACGTAGATGGAAGAAGGCTGTGGACTCAGCTCAAACTCGTCTGGAGACAAGAACCAGAGACCATAAACTTGACAAATTTGCAGCTAAACTCAGAACGCTTAGAATCATTCTCAGCATCCACCAACTCATGTCCACTCGAAAGCGAGGCCCCTTCGTCTCTGTACAGTTAATGTCTCGCTGGAGAAACATCCTTGGATTGAACATCAACATTGGCAAGTTCATACATAAATACCCTCACATTTTCCAGGTATTTGTGCATCCTGTAAAGAAAAACCTATGTTGTAGATTCAGTCCAAAAATGAAATATCTTATAAATGAAGAAGAGAATGCTGTAAGACAATGTGAATTGGATGCTGTGAATACAATTAAGAAGTTGTTAATGATGTCTAAGAATGGGATACTTCATGTTCACTCATTGAGATTAATGAGGAGAGAATTGGGTTTGCCTGAGGATTTTAGAGAGTCCATTTTGGGGAAATATGGGAATGATTTTAGATTAGTTAATTTGGAAATTGTTGAATTGGTTAATAGAGATGAGAATTTAGGTGATGCCATGGTTGAAATGTGGAGGGAGAATGAGTACAAAGAGAAATGGTTGAGTGAATTTGAGATTAAGTATGCATTCCCGATTAATTTTCCAACAGGGTTTAAGATTAAGAGAGGGTTTAAGAACAACTTAAAAAATTGGCAAAGGCTTCCTTACATCAAGCCTTACGAGAGAAAGCAAAATGTGGTTAGGGTTCGTATGTGCGGAGGGGTTGAGAGATTTGAGAAACAGGCAGTTGCTATTATTCACGAGTTGTTGAGCTTGACAGTTGAGAAGAGGATTGAGGTTGAGAGATTGTCGCATTACAGGAATGATTTTGCTATGGAAGTTAATGTGCGGGAGTTGCTACTTAAGCATCCTGGGATTTTTTATATATCTACGAAAGGTAGTACTCAAACAGTTTTTCTTAGAGAGGCTTATAGTAAAGGGTATTTGATTGAGCCCAATCCAATTTATGTTGTCAGAAGGAAAATGTTTGACCTTGTCTTGCTAGGGTGTCGAAATACAAGGGAGTTGAAAAATCAAGGAGAAATAAAGGAGGAAAGTGGCAAATTAGTTTGTAAAATAGATGATGTAGCTACAAGAGATGGTGGCTGGGTTATTCCAGTGTTACAAAGTTTTGGTGATTGGAATATGGATGATAATTTGGGTGAAATTTGTGATTTGTCTGAGGAAGATTCTGATGGTTGTTGTGAGAACAAGATTAGTGAAAGTGAAGCATGCTTGCAGAAATGATGACCAAGCTTTAGTCCTTCAGAATGAGGTTTTCTGTTTATATATATTGGATTGTATCAGCATGCAAAATCAAGAAGTTTGTATCAGTGCGGTTCTCAACACAATTATCACTTGCCTCAAATTATTGATGGTGGTAAGTTGCTTCTTCCCTTTAACCCATGATTTTGTTAATTGTGTTGCTTCACTTTTGTTGAACTAATTTTGTTAATAAAATGATTTCACCAATTGAGAACAGTAAGAAAACATCAAAAATTTGTCATTTAGACTTTCAAGAAGGAAGATGCCAAATATTTGGTCAGGCCTAATATATTGATTTGAATTCAACTCTTTCCATTTTATTTCCAATTGAAGTTGAGAAAAAATAGACTTTTTTTGGTTTGCTTTATTTTTGAATCAAAATTTTAACCTATGTCGTGCTTCATCATCAGGTGGGAAGTGGTGTTATTCTGAAGTAACTATTTTCTTCTTAGTTAATTATTATTCCTTAAAAATGACAACTTTTTAAAATTGCTTGTGATTAAATGTTTGCATATTCTTCACTATTCTTTTCCTGTGTTCTGAGTTGATTTTTTGCTTTGGAACTTAAGATTCTTAAAATGGAAGTGAAGAAGATATATGGTACAAAATTCTTAAAATGGAAGCGAAGAAGATATATCGTACTTACATTCCTTTGTGCTTTCTGTTACAAGTTTCTTTTCATGTCTAAATGGTGGAATTGATAATTTGCTTACTACTGGGGTCCTGGTATCATAAGTTGTTAGTCACAAATTTCCATGTACTTTAAAAAACCATGCAATTTATGCAAGTATGGTTGGCACATCCAGTGTTTGAGATTTTGACATTGGGAAAATTATATTTACATGTTATTTGATAGGCTTCAGATTCCGAGCAAGGTTAATGAAATAACCAATGGAACAAATTTGAATTATAAATTTGTTGTAAACTATGTATAATGAATAACAATGTTTACGTGTTATTTGATAAGTTTCAGATTCTGTGCAAGGAGTTAAGATTTTTTTTTCTTGGTAATGATACTTAGGCAACAGATTTGTGGGAAGCTATTTATCATAATTTTTAATGGGGAAAGATTGACTGCCATCTAGTGTATTGCTTCTGTAAAATGCATATATTATACTGTTGTGTAGCACATTATGGCCCATTATTCAGCTGCAACTAGTTGAAAATAATGGGAACTGTACTTTTGTATAGTTGGTTTGATTTCGCATGTGTTAATTTATCCAGCTAGATTCGGAACTGACTGTCCGGCAAGACTGCTAGTAGGCATATGATAGTTGTATGGTTGGTGGAAACTCCTTGGCAAGAAAGTTGTTTCTTGGATGAACATCTAATCACAATTTGTTTGACAAATGATGAAATAAAAATGAGGAAAAATCTCTTTTGCTTTTTTAGTTGCCTGGATTGAAGTTAAAGTGAGGTTTCCGAATTTCAAGGTGTTGCACTAGGTTCAAATATGCACAAATTGGGCACAAATTGAAACTCCAATCTCTACTAGCAATATGCAGCATTTATATGATACAATGAGGAGCCTGTGGACGCTAAATTCAAGGAAAAGTATTGGACACGCCAGGGCAAGGGTAAATCTACACATATATATTTCTGCAGGAGTGAGTACAGTTATACTGTCGTGTACAGGGGATACCTTTTTGGGACCAAAGAAGATGCATTAATGAGGTCATAGAACCCTCATTACTTAATTTACAAGAATATGTTTGGTATTTGCTGTGGAGCCACTGTGTTATTGTCCAAGTAATCTTTACTTTTGTGTGTTTTATCTTCATCATCTTCATATGGTGCTAGTGATTCCTTTGCATTTGAAGTAGACAGACAATCATAGATGTTAATAATGAAGATGTGTTTGCTGATTACATGAATAAAAAAGATGATGATGAGTAAATGTTATGTTCTGTTAAAGCTATACTGCTATGTGTTTAATCCCCGTATGCTATGTTTTTTTCTTTTTAGTTCATATTATAAGTTAATTGATTTTATTAACAGTGAACATATGTGGATTTGTATGAAGTAAAAATAAAAAGTTACTCTCATCTTTAAACTAAAAGAACGTGTGTACAATTGTTTTGATGGGTACATACATCAACATTACATCCATTTATTAAATCATGGATGGGTACATCAACATGCAGTGCATCCATGAGTTTCGTCTGTTTGTACGGCTAAAAGAAATAATGTAATGTCATTGTGAGAAAGAAGGGATTCTACAACCGGTTATTTCTGCACCTATACTTTGTACCTCCAGTGAAATAGTGATAATCAAAACTAATGGGTTGTTTGATTTTTGGTTACTTCATTTAACAACAGTTGTAGAATAATTGACAATTTTCAATCAATTAAGATTTTGTTAGAAATTGTAATAATTTTACATAGCTTTGAAAACAATATTAAAAATTTTAATAACATTAATTTTTTTTTGTAAGACCAACCACATTTTATGTCTGGTACTTTCATCTCACAGACATTCATTACTAAACAAAGTTTGAAGTAAAAGCGAAACCGACCAGTGACATTCAAGGATGGCTGTGGATAGCCATTCTGGTCTTCGGAGAGGTGGCCACCATCATTCTCAAGAACCAGAAAGACAGCTGACGGAAGTCCCCCTACGAGTCACTGAAACGAGGGCTGGACGGCCATTGAGTATCAAAAACGGGAGCAAGAAATGGACTTTGCTCCCCAATACTATACGAAGTAAGAGACAAGAATCGAAGGTTAGATCGCTCGCGGTAGTTCTACATATGGAAAAGATCGTGAAAAAGGCTATCATCTTATTTTAACACTTAGGCTATTTCCTGACCACTCACAACCTTGAGGATTCTTTTCTCTGGGCATAAGAGTGAGCCCATGTAAATCTTTTATGAAAAGGTAGTAATATTGTATGAAAAGATGGCAAGGGCAGAATAACTTGTCTGAGAGAAACCGGTCTTCATCCCCCCTTTCGGTATAATAAAAGTAAGTTATGTATAGGGATTCTGATGCTGTGTCACCCAATAATCACGCCTTATTTAGCATGTAATTCATTCATAAATCTAGTCAGGTTCTTTGAGAACTTTTCCCCCGCTCCTCAGATTTAAAGTTCGAGTTACATCTGTCATAAGCTTGTCGAAGCCTGAAGAAAGACTCTGCCATTGGCTGCTGCAATAATATGCGAATATGCATATTTATATCCTATTAAATTTTTGTGAATTTTTAAGTTGTGTTTTATTAATATTTCACGTATTTTTTAATTTTATAAATATACAAAATACCTTTTATCTTTTTTTATAGAAATTATTTACGACATATAAATTATTTAAAATATTTTTATCTTGAAAGAGTATGTACGTGTAATTTTTTGTATTTTTAAATAATATTTAAATAAAATAACTCCTTATTTAAAAGTAAGAAAAAATTATTTTTATTTATAAAAGTTTTTAAAAAATTAAAATAATTTTTTTTATTTAAGCGATATCTATTTAATTTTTTAAATTTACATTCATTAAATAATTTTATTATATTATTATAATTAATATAATAAAATAATTCTTCCTAAAAGTTAAAATTTTCCTATGCTATGCCATAAGTTAGGGGCCTCCTGGAAAAATAGCTCTAATTAACGATAACAAGAAGAGAGAACTTCTACAGAGAAAAGGTCTAAAATTAAGAAAATTAAAAGAGAAGGGACAATTCACTTGTTTATGGATCCCAAAGCAGATGCCCCGCCAAAACCCTCATTTCTCCTTCTGAAAGGTTAAAGCCCTTTGCTTCATCCATAGCCCCAATACAACTAAATAATATTAATATTGAAGAAGAGAAAAATGATTGCAAATTCTCTCGCTCTCGCTTGTAAATCCCTCCCGTTATACCGTTTCGTAGAATTTTCTCACGGACCCATTTCCCATTTTCGCCAGCAAATTCGTACTCCTGCAAACCAAGTCCAGATAAGCGCGTTTAGGGGCCGTTTTTGTTGTTCTTTCAATTCATATGCTGTGAATTGTAGTCATGGAACTATTTTTAAGGAGCAAGGTAGTTCTAAAATAGGATTTGGGCAACCGGGTTTTGATCGGGCTCGGGTTGCAGCGGTTTCAGATGGTGGGCCTGGTGGCGGCTATGGAAGCTCTGGCGACGGAAATTCTGGTGGCAGAAGCGAAGGTGGTTCTGGTGGGAATAACTGGTCCTTCCTTTCATGGTAAAACTCTTTGGTATTTTGGTAGTTTAATTTTTAAAATGTGCTTTGATTTTTTTATTCTTCAGTTTGGTTCATGTAATATTCTCTGGCTAGAAATCTCTAGTCCTTGACAGATTGAATCGTCGAATGTGAAAGTTAAGTATTTCTTAACTACTTAAAATTAGGATGTTTAAATCTACCCGCATTGTTTATCGTCCAATAACTTGAGGCTTGTTCTGTATGGTTTTACAAACTTGTTTTAAAGAACTGTTTTCAAAAAAGTGAAAATGAGAAATGGAATTGTGTATTTCTGGATCCAGAACACGTCTGGTAGTGTATTGACTAAACATTGTTTTGTTCATTTTTTACTGCCGGGTATTAGCTAACTACTTAGTGTTTAATTCCTCTAATACATGATTATGCACTTTGCTGCATGGAAGTCACCGTAAGAAATACATTTACATGATTTTGCGGCTGTTAAGCTTAAATGAAAGTACTGAAGATTCAGAATTCTTTTTCATACCATTTAATGTTTATTGATGAGGCTCTAGGAATGAGTCTTCTGTCAGGCCATCTATGGGGCAAATTGATTTTAGTTTGTTTATATTATATCGTATTACAACTATAGTGCCTTTTTTGGGGTGCAAATGTTTTGGAACTGCAACTTGCATTTCTGTTCCTGGATCACGTGGTTCATAACATTATCTGACCTGCCATGTTAAATTGAAATGTACATTATTGCAGGTATTTGGCTCTTCTTGCAAAATATCCTGTAGCAACTAAAGCAGTGACATCTGCACTTTTGACCCTTATCGGAGACTTAATCTGCCAGGTAAGCTTTCTTTATTCTGTATCAACAAAATTACATGTATCTTTCCCGTGATACTTCATTGGTGAATTCTCTAAATTTAACTCTTTTACTGTTGACTTGACCAAATTATGATTCCATAAGCTACTTCAATGTTACTACTATTGGTTTTAAAGAAGCTTTCTTTTTATATCTTGCAACCATCAATTTTTCCCATTACTTGATAGACCATTACTACAAACTAGTTGCATATTTTTATTCGTATTGTTTTATTGGTTGTTTCGCTTCGTTCAGAGTTCAGAGTATATTCAGCCTTATAGATATTTGCATATTTATTCCAATAAAGGTTGAAGCAATATATAAAGTTCATGTCCCCAGCTGAACATGGAAAAAAAACTTGCTTTTGTGTGTTTAAATAATTTTATGCATAAATTAGAGTAGAGTGCATTGTTATATATATGATGTTATAGAATAACAATGAATTTGAAAGGCTTGATTGTGTTATTTCAGTTCCATTCAATGCAACTTCTTCAAATATAGTTATATTAGTAGAGCTTTTAAGAAAGAATTGTTTTTAATCAACTGTCAATGATAACTTTCAGTAAAACAACTTTGCAATTACATTGAACCCAAGTTGTGTTAAGTATGGGATTATGCTATCAGAAATGTGTGGTAACATTGCAAACTAATATAAGGATATTTCAGTCAAACAAACATTTTTTAAGAGCTTTTTCATTGAAGAAACTCCTTTGACCATTAGAAAAGTATACTAAACAGCTCCTTTTTAGATCCTCATAAGAGACAAGAGGCCTCCTTTACTTGATGATGCACTGCCCTATCTAGCAGGCTTAAGGTACCAACACAGTGGCTCCACTTTTATCCTTGCAAGCTACTCTGAACTGTTGTCTTGCTGCACAATTGCCTTGTTGCCTATATCTTTAAGTGCTTGAAAGCACTAGCTACCAAGATCCTTAAATTATGCCCAATTTTTCATAGGGCCCCATAGTCTAGAAAGAATTGGAGACTCTGAAGATCTTCATATATTCCCTACTAAAGCATCCTTGTAGAATCAATAAGAGAGGATCTCTAATTATTTTCTTAAGTTTTCTTTGAAATAGTAGTATTTATGTTTGATTGTTTCAAGAATTAGAACTATAAGAATAGTTAATCTGTCAGATGGTCTTGCCTTGATGCTCAGCGTATTTTCTCACTGGATTGGCAGGCACATGTTAATTTCTTATTCTGGTACTGTATGAACTCTCTTCTGTTATTTGGTGCACTAAAGACTGGTCTGGAGCTTAAATGCTATATTTGGGTTCATACCTATTAACTTAAGTCTCTAGGTCAAGTGACAATAAACATGGTATTATGGTGTCAAAGCCAGGTTGATCAATTGATTCTTGAATCCCTGAGTAATAGTATTAATTAATTACAATAAGTTGAGTGTCATGACTATGATATGGCTATGCTTTTGTTTAGGTTGCATGCTTTGCATGTGATGGCACATGTTTGATTGTAAATATTGTTTTCAGTCACATGTCTATTTGCTTAAGCTTTTGGTTAAGTAATAACCTAACACCATATATTATGGATCTGTTGGCCTTTATAGTTACTCTTGTCTGGCTGATCTAGTTGGTGATCATTCTTTGGATGATACAGTATGGTTCATTTGAGTTGTAAAAGCATGCTACCCTATTTGACCCATTAACTTAAAAATAGATTGTATGCCATAAATGCTCACAATGATTATTTAAACATCATGTCAAACAATTTGGAACTGTGCATTGTGTATTGGTACTCAATGCTCCAAACAAAGTGCTATAAATTGTAGAAGCCATGATCGTCTTGTCAAATTAATGTAAACTGGATGGTTGTCTATGGTCTAATTTGCTTTGCCTTCTAATGGCTGAAGTACTGTATATTCTGGTCATTATGTCAAAATTTTAAGCATCAGTTATCTGAAGGGTAAAGTTTATTGCCTCAGCTTGTCATTGATCAAGTACCATCGCTGGACCTGAAAAGGACGTTCTTGTTTACTCTACTGGGGCTGGTATTAGTGGGACCCACATTGCATTTCTGGTAATCCACAGATCAATACCTTTGTGTGCCTAGGTTTGGGTATGCATATGGCTAATTTTCACTTTTTACCTAATTTTTACTTGTATACCTCTTGATTTCCACAATGATCTGCAATTTCTAGTGCTGGATGAGGACCAAACATGTTATGCACAATGCTTTTTCGGTTAATTTATTTTTCCAATTGAGATAAATTGTGTTTCCTTAGGTATTCATATCTGAATAAATTGGTGACACTTCCTGGAGCATCAGGTGCATTCTTGCGCCTTTTAGTTGATCAGGTGACCTAAATCTCTCTTCTTCAATTTCCCAAATCACATGCTCACAAGTCATGATACTGCTTTGTCATTGTACAATTCTTCTTAAATGCTTTGAATTTGATTTTTATTGCAGTTCCTTTTTTCTCCAATATTTATTGGAGTCTTCTTATCTACGTTGGTAACACTTGAGGGAAGGCCATCAGAAGTTCTACCGAAACTTCAACAGGTGGTGTAAAGGCATAATATTTTGTTTTCTTTTTTCTCTTTTCTTTTCTTAGTTTCAGTTAACTTTTATGCATTCATTTAAGATGTGAAAACAGCTTTTTTACAGGATATTTTGGAATATATTTGATTTAAAATTGTTTGTAATTAAGTTGAACTTTCATCTTGTAGGAGTGGTTTTCTACTGTTGTTGCAAATTGGCAACTGTGGATACCTTTCCAATTTCTTAACTTTCGGTTTGTCCCTCCACAGCTGCAGGTATGAATAGCTAAATTTATTCATACTATCTGTGCCACATAGGCATGTTCTATTTACCAGCTTCTGACATTTTAGATACATAAGTAGGACTGAGGGTTTGAGGCAATTTGAGTGGCTTCCCCTTAAAAAAAAGGAATTAAAGATACAATCGGAAACTGTCTTTGATTAGGTCTGCTGCCTTTCTCGTCATTGTTTGGCAGTTCTCATCTTAGTGAAGCCATTTTTAGAACCAATCTGGATCTGGAATCCATTCAATGGAGATTCAATTTCATCATTCCTTAGGTTTTATGTGGTGTTTCACCATTAGAAAAATGATGAAGGTCGGTAAAAGATTAGAGGTTATGTTTTACAGTAGCATTTTTTTATCTTTTCTAAATATATGCAAGCATTTTTTTTAACCTTTCAATAAAAACTTGTCATTTTTTATGCAAGGGTTAGGGATTTATTTTACAGAAGTTGAATTTGACAAAATCATTTTTGCTTTTTATTATGTTTACAAAAAGGAGCAGCCATCTGCTGTCAACAAATCCATTGTGCTGGCTTTTTTCATTTCATTGAGGAAGTTTAAAAAGCCAGTTGTTTATTACCATAGCATCAACATGTTTTCACAATAACTTATCCTCGAAATAGTATCTGTTAAATTCTTGCACGACACTTCGTTTATATCTTATTGATTGTCTACTTTGGGATGTCACGAGATAGTCTTCTGATTGGATATGACAATGCCATGCTTAATGCTCCATGTTGATACGGTAGTTGGATAGAACTTGTAAATAACAGATGCTAATTCTTGTATGTTCTGTTGATCCTTGGTTGGGATGGTTTAAGCAGCTATGTCTTTAGTCATCAAGTTTTCTAATCCAAGTTTCAGGTTGCACTATCAGCTTGGTAGATCTGACTTGTATTATAAAATGTTTCTTGGATAACATTGTTTATTGATCCTGTCAACGATCTATATTTGTTCACTTGTTAGGTTTGTAGTTTAGAATCAAACACACGACATCTTTTTTTTTACTAATATTTTAATATTATTCACTGTATTAGTTATTGGATATGATTTTTTGTTCATGTGGTAAATTTCAGGTCCTTGCTGCTAATTTTATTGCTGTAGTTTGGAATGTGATCCTCTCGTTTAAAGCTCACAAAGAGGTCCTCCCAAAATAGGTTTGTGAAACCAAAGGACTTCTGTTAAGCCTTCATGCTTTACTGATGAACACTTATCCATGATATAAAATTTGGTCAGAAAGTTGAAAATTTTGAAATGACTGGTCAAAGTTATGTACATTATAAAAGGATATGCTTTTGAGTAAACAGTACATTGCTGGGAGTATGTTGCATTCGCAAATATGATATCGTGCATGACAACCACAGATCCATGACTAACTTAAAAGAGCCTCACTTGGCTGCCTTGTATTGGCTAAAGATGGCAGTTATTAACTTTGTGACATTAAACCAAAATGACACATGCAATTTTAAATAATGAGCCGTGCTTTGTTGGAATAGGATAGAAGAGTTAAGACATAATTACTGCAGCAGCAGTGGGATGGCAATTTGATACGCAGATGCAGGTATCGGTGGGTATCTAACCCTAATGGTAGGGGTTAAATATGCGTGCAAAACTCACATTAGCTTTGGTGGGGATGCAGTATAGTGAAATATCCAGAGACACCAGTTATAGGTATTTAATAAGTTCCTTTCGTATAGGTTAACCCTTGCCCTCATCAACTTAGATTCCAAATATCATCTATTAAAATTATTGTAAAACCTGCTGGGGTTATATAAAAAGGTCCAGTTTCAAATATCATTCGCGTAAGGGCTGCAGAGAGGTTTGATTTACAATATAGCAAGTTAAGAAAAGATGCTTGTGTTATTGTTGAATATATAGAAGCTCAAACTCTACTTTTGGCAAATCCATTCAGGTTTTAAACTATGGGCAATGATAAAACCTGCAAAGAATCGATACGGCACAAGTATGGATATGAGATTAATGACAGCATGCTGATTTAGTGAATAACTAAAAGCAGTAGTGCTGCATTCCAGAATTTGGGACTAGTCTTCTGATTGTCTTCTTGTTTTTGCTTTAGCCGAAACTTGTGCTCGATTGGTACAAAAATTTAGAAAACAAAAAAGCATTGAAAGTCCTCATAAAGCTTGTGCTGCTATTTGTTTTGCACTTGTGATGAAATGCAGGTTAATGCAGTCAGCCCAGTTTTGCTGGGGCTGCATTTTAAGACGACATCAAATCCTTGTTTAGTGGTTATGCAATGACCTTTGGTTGAGATTAGGAATCTGTGATTGGTTTTTCCTCTTTTCTTTCTTGGATTGGGGATGGGGGGTGGACGGCGAATGTGGGATGGTGGGGTTGGTCCACAGCTTGTTTGCTGCTGATGCTGTTAACATTTAACATAAACATTGTTGGTATGAAAATGAATGGGACTGGCTGTGGAGCATTTTTGTTTATATAAACTTTGTTCTTCCGGTGGAAAGTCTAGATTGTTATCTTTTGAAAGCATACTTATTCCAAGAATTTCAAGCACTACAGGAATGAATTTTGGGAAGAATTTTAGGAGAAACTTGTTAGTACGGAAATTACCGGCATAGGTCGCGCGTACATATTCCTACGAAAATCATGTGATTCTTGTTAAGATGAGAAGCTGCCCTGCTTATTATTATGTGATCGTAACTTCAGCTTCTTTTGGTACTGAGACGGCCAAGTTACGAAGAAGTCAACTACAGCGGGCAAATTATTTTATTCATTGATAATATCATAATATTAATAAAAATGGATGATTTATGACGGCATTGCAAATGCAAGCATGACATCGGACGGATAACGGGCAGACAAATGATAAAAAGTAATAGCAAAAGGTGAAAAAAGTAAAAAGAAGAGAAGACAAGACGTTAAAGATAACAGTGACCGATGAAAATGACAACGAAAGACAACGGACACGTCCGTAATAGACCAATAGCCTTGAGCGCCAACTTGTTTTTGTTGGTCAACAACCTCCCCCACTCCCCGTTAATAAATAATATAATGACGTGTGCACAATAATTAATGAGAATGGGATAAAATTATACAATAAAAATTAATTTATAAAAAATAATTTTATTATATTAATATATTTAATACAATAAAACATGTAATTAATTAAAAAAATTATTAATTAATAATAAATAAAAATTTAAAATAAAATGTATTATTATTATTAATTAATTTTATTATATTAATATAACAGGACAATCTTACCCAATAACTTGCGGTTCAGTAAACACTTATTAGTCACGGCATAACCTACGTTAAACCAAATAATTGGTGTGTGCAGTGAAAGAGATGCTCGCAAGGAAGGGGAAAGTGCAATAAATGTTGTGACTACGTGGTGGAAGCAAAATAAAAGTCAAAGTCGCAGTCACCGTCAAGAGGAAGACTTTAAAATATATATATATATATATATATATTATGTACAATCCAAGTACAGTCCAGCCCACCCACCGTTTTGGACTTGTTCCATCAAAATGAAAAAACATTATTTGACCAATCAAATCAACACTTTGTTATTATTTTCCATAACAACAACAATAAATAAAATTAAACAAATGTAATTAGAAAGAATTTACGGCGGTGACGGTACATTTAATATGTGTATGTATATATAATTAATTAACTAATTACGTTTATAAAATCAACTGCTGAATGAAACAAAATAAACGAAAAGTTGATTCGTGATTATTTCATTCATTCCATTGCAACACGTACAAATGGATGGAAAGGAGTTAGTTGTTGAGAGAGTTGGTTGTTGAATGGAATGGAATGGAGTCTGAGATGATCTTACAAAACCATTCTATTTAATTATTATTATTATTAAATAAATAAATAACTAAATAAGAGTCAGTGTCAGTGTCACAATGCCAATTTACCCACCTCCTCCTGTCTAACGCTGGGCCTAGCAGTGACTTTTTGGAATTGGACCTCTGATTTATTATTTGAAAAACTCAATGACTTTGTCAACTGATTGAACCTATCAGTTTGTTTTACAGAATTTCAATGGACGCACCTCGTTTTGTTTTGATGTCAAAGAGATGGAACTTGCCTCTACTTTAATTTCCTCCAATTAAATTAAAAACAAAACTAACAGAGGGCACTTTAGGCCAGAGTCATTCAGCTACTCCAATCTCTTTTTATTTTTTTTATTTTTATCCCACTTTTGTTTTTTCTTTTAATCTCCAATTCCGCAATTTTAACACCCAACTCTCTTGTTATAATTTTTTTAATTTTTTATTATATTTTATATATTATAATAAAAATAATAATAATAAAAGAGTCAAAAGATTAGCTCGCGAGAGTGAAAAAGAAGGCAATTTATGCATGATACAATTAAATGCGTCGTAACACAACTCATAATTGAATACAATAAGTATATTTATAAATTTTTTTATATATTTTTATATTTGATTTTTTTATTAAAATTTTAAAAATTTTAGTTGATATTTTTCAAAGTCCCTTCAAATATTAGATTGTATCGCATAAATTAAAAATATTTTTTAAAAAAAGTAAAATATTAATGAATAATTTAAAATATTTTTAAAAAATTAATACTATATATAAAAAATTGTGTTATTGATAAAATTTGAAATGACACGTACAAGTTTAAATTATAAATTTTAATCATATCAATGTATATATATGTATTTATATACTATTTTTTATGCGTTTAATATCATATTACTACAAAACTTCTTCGCAATAATTTGATATAGAATGTTATTGAAGTGATACACAATGTATGTATGTAAGTAGAACTCATTATGTTGTAAATTAATGAAAGATATAACTAAGATAGTAATTTTAATTTTATAAAAAAAATTTAAATATGAATAATATAACAATTTTCTTGACTTAAAAAGTCTCAAGGTAACGAGACCGAAGTCTGCCATGCCATTGCCTAGAACACGACATTAGAGAGGAGTGTTTTAATTTTAATTATTATTATGTTTTTTTATTTTTTCAGAGAAAGGGCTTTTGAGTTTTGACTCGAGCAAAGGACTAGTTAGCAATATGATTGAGTTATAATAATAATAACAGCGTCACTAAAACTTCCATTAACCCCGATACTTTGAAAGCCCAAGTTAAACACGGAGATGTTTGATCACATCTCACCATTAATTTAGCACATGAACCCCCAAATTTTTGTACGAAATACGCCTATGATTTAGCGTAGTATCAAAGGAAATATGATGTGATAGGCTGGGCACATCAAACTTGTTTCTCAAGTAATTGTGGCATTTTGGCACTAGAAACTAACTGCCAAAAACAGCTAATAACAGCATTAATCGATACGTATTTGCTTGCTGATTTGCAGCTCCCTGCTCACGAGCGAACATACTTTTCCTCTTTTTTTTTGTGGGGGTTTGTTTTGTCTTTTGGCGAGATGAAATACCAACATTTGATATGGTACAAATATAAAGTAAATAAACACCATTCCCATTCCCATTCTAAAATCCATTACAATCCAAGTTAAGAAGAAACTGTACCGACCCTCAATACCCAGGTCCCCAGGATATAAACAGACAACCAATCCATCCCATTACAAAATTAACTTCATTAAACGGACAAAAATATAAATCACTAATTAGATGGATGTCGCGTGACTGTCACATGACTTTCCACGACTCTAGAGTGGGAAAGCTAGAGATGGTATCGAATTGTAACCCACCACCACCGTCGCCCCCTGCAGAACTCTGAAAATCGAATTGACCCGACGCGATAACCGCCCCACTTGCTGACCCGAGGCTTGTGCCTATCTCTTGCTGCTGATGATCCAGCAAAAACGCCGAAGTGTCAAGTGTGGGCAAGCACCCACCACTACCCAATCCAGGTACCCTGCTACTGAACCTTTGCGGCTCCGGCTTCAGTATTGGGGCCCCGGAAACCTGCGTGTTACCCATTCTCACGCCGGTTACCTGTTGTACCATCTGCCTGAAATTAGCTGGATCTGCAGTTATAAAAGTCGTCTTAGTCCGCTTCAAAGCACGTGACTTCCTTTTCGTGATTTTCCCCGAATTGGCACCCGTCATAGCTGGACGCAGTCGTTTCGGTAAAGTTTCGGGTTCCGACCCCGAAAAGTTGGACACTGTGGGCGTTTCCGGGTTAACAAAAGGGACCATCAAGTCAGCAGCGAGCGCATCGGTAACAGAATGGCCGGTGTTGGAGATGGACTTCTGAAGAGCTTTTGTAAGAGTTTCCGTCTCTCGAACGTAAGCTTCGGAGAGCCAAGAATCGGATAAGGCGGAGCGAAACGTCCAGGACTCTATACTAGGCAAGTTTTCGGAGGATGTCATTTTCGTAATTTGAGATGGAAAATCGAGGTGTACAGATATAAATTGAGAGATTTTTCAGTGCATTCTTTTCAGAGGAAGAAGTGATTAGCAGCTAAGAGCGAGCAGAAAATGGCACCGAAGAAGAGCTCGTGAGAAGGGAATAAATAAGGCGGTGAAGGTGGGAACAAGGAAACCGCGTTTTTCTGCGGGACACGCGTCGGTAATTTTCTGTACGGAAATATTATAATTTAACCATGGTTTGGTTTGGTTTAGTGAGTGAGTCACATGGAGTCACTTGAGTTTGACGGTCAAGCCGCGTCGTTTGGAGTCCTTGTTTACGCGTATAACACTGCCCATTTTGTGTGTTTTTGTTTTTCCGGCATTCCTTCTTATTTTTCTGTTATTTATTTTATCAATAGCGCCGTTACCGTCAATTATTGATTTGATGAGATTAATAAAAATTAGATAAACGATGCTGTTTCCCACCAAATTAAACTCGCCAACAAGCCATGCTCCTACTTAAATAATTTTTTTTTCTATAACTAATTTTTTCAAAGGGTTCAATTATTTTAAATAATGTGATACTTATAATTATTCTATTATTAGACATTTAATATTTAATTAATATTGAAATATTTTATTAGGAAAGAGTTTAATGAAGTAGTTAGTTAGTTAATTAATTATTAGACATCTAACCAACATGCATTCCTTTTTATTAATTATGTCAAACCCACACAGACACAGAGAGAACACACCATTTTATAATCAAGCTATGTCCTAAATTAAGAATAACTAATTCAATTATGATTTTAAACTTGTCTCTTTTATAATTAAAAAAAAGGGAAATGAAAATCAATTAACAAGGAAAAACAAAGAAAGATATGTGCAAATATACTTTGATCCCTTTGTGTCTTTGCTTTAAATGTTTCATTTATATGCCCATTCTTGCTTGGTTACATAACTAACTAAGGATAATCACCGATTACCATTTTAATATTATGTTATAAAATAAACCGTTTGAATTTTTGACACCGATTTTAAAGTAAAATTATATAAAAATTAGAATTTTTTGTGGAAATAGAAAAGTATAAAAACAGAAGAGTGAGAATAAAATAATGTAACCAAAGGTATAATTACTTTTCCTTTTTTCTCTAAAGTTTGAGCTTAAGTACACTTACCAGTCCCAAGCAAGACATGCATACCCAGAATTTTATAGAAGTGACATGCATCCCTTTTTAATTAACAATTGCTGTGATTTGTTAAGGATAAAGGAAAAAATAAAATAAAAGTACGTAAACAAGACATGCATTTTGTTTGTATTTATTTTATAGTGAAACAATAATTATAAATGGTAAAGTAAATAATTAACGTCGGCTATTAAATAGAAATTATTAAGATTTTAATTATTATATTGTTATTTAATATTGTTTGCATCTGGATTTAATTGTTTTTTAATCTTATCGCCCGGGCTAACTGACCCTGCGTACTTCAACTGAAGCTATTCTAGAAGAAAAAGGGCGCCAGCGGTGACGTTATAAGCTTCCGTGTCATGACGAAACGGTGACGTATGACCCAAACTCTTTACTTTAAAAATAAAAATAAAATATTAAAAGATAATACAGAGAGATTAGATAGAGATGGGATTTTTGACGTGACACTTGATGCTTACACCGAAAGCTCTCGGTTTATTCCCAATACACTGACAGCCTTGTTCCCCAAGCATACTCCCCTCTCCCCGCTCCGCTCGGCCCCATCAGTCGGCTTCAGACATTTCTGAACCAAACGACCCGTTGCTGTTATTGTTAACGACGTTTAGTTTTATCTTGCTAAGATTTCTACTTTTTACTTTGTTGTCCAAGTTTTGAGCATTAATTTAGCAGAAATGTTTTTCATTTCAAAGTAGAATAATTAAAAATTCTTCAAAATTCAAAACATCGACGTGATTTTTGTGGGACACGCATTGACTTCAAAATACATTATAATTTAAAAAAATTAATTCATGCAATGCAAGCTCAACGAAATTCCAATCAATTAATTAGGGCAAATGCATGCCACGTGTAGGAGTAATGGTAAGGTTGTTTGGACGTAGGTGTACTGTGTCGGAACGGGGAAAGGACAGCATTAATAATCTGTCCGTAGACCTCAATCAATGCTTATCTGTTTGGCCCGGATTTGGCCAAGCTTGACCTATTAACGCTGTTATTTTGGCAATGTTTGAATGAATTAACGTGATTTGATTTGTTTCTTCTAATTTAATATATTTTTTTATATTAAATAATGTATATAGTTATTCAAAAGATAAAGGAGGTTTACTTGAATTATCAACTGTTCTTAAGGATATAAAATTTAACAATCAATTTGAGATTTATACACATCAAGACTAGTTATGGCAGAGCAGATGAGGCATTGAAAGAGCAATTTTTAAGCCAAACAATCCTCGCTCAGTACCATTCGTTTCGTGGTGATAGATAGACGGTAACGCATAGCATACAATAGAAGTGGCATCCATCCATCCTTGCATAAAACGCCTTTTATTGTTTCTTGATAAAATTAAACGAGTTATCTTATCATTTTCGGTCACACAAAAACTCGTGGGTCTCTTCTCTCTTACGTTTCTCGTGTTGTATGGGAAGCACTCTTGCCCACACAATTTTGCTTATCTCTTTGCACAAATATCCTTATCGTCTGAACTGATTGCCCCTTCTATTGTTGTCACCTTCCTCGGTTTTGCGTTAGAATGCATGCCGAGCCATCTACTTTTGCCCTTCCTTCTACATCAAAATCAATTCTGGTCAATGAAATTTAAATACATTGTTTATGTTTCTCGAAATGGCATTGACCATCGTAAGATTTTTATTTTATCTGTAAGATAAATTTTATATTTTATTAAATATTGAATAATTATAATTTAAGGTTACAAAAGTTGTATAGAATGTAATTATTAAATGATTAAATATAAATATATAAAAATAATAATTCTCAATGAAGTATAAATCATATTTAAAAATCGAGATTTTAAAATTATAATTATTGTGTGAGATAAAATTTATAAAAAGAAAAAACTGAATAAAAAAATTCAAAGTTCTAATAGCAAGAGCTGGTATTTATCAAATACTTTACGGTTGGTTGTACTTTCAAAATTCAGTAAGAGTGAGATAAACACAATTATAATCCTAATTAATTTAAGATAAAATAATAATAATAATTTTTTTAGTAAAATATCATAATAATGATGGTATGCTTCAAGAGTATTTATTCCTGTTAACTAGTATAAACTTATAATATTAATAGAATATGGTCATCCACCCACCGGCTCGGCCCATTTCAAACTCAAGCCCAAGTACATGGCTTGTTTTGTAGGGACCAATTGAACATTAGGGTAGCTTTTGCACACACATTTATTTTAAAATTTTTTAAAAATTTAGTTAGTTAACATAAAGTATATTTATAGACAAAAATAGATAGTTTATTATTTTAAAATTAATATTAAATAATTTAATTAGATATTAGTATTAACTAATAAGTCAAAATTCTTTATTTTATTATTTGTGTGTAATTATGGAATCTCCAATATTAATTTGAGAAATAAATATATTAAAAATATGTAACTAATTGAAATATAATTTATATTAAGTGTTCAGTTTTACAAATAAGCAACTATTTTAATAAAGATTTAAAAAATCTAACAAGTAATTGGCGTTAATCAAGATATTAGAGGAGAAAAGATTGTAAAGTTAAAGTGCTTGTTGTCTTCAACAACTAAGACCAAAATTAAATTGGCCCCAAAGAGCAACAACTACAACACCACTTAAAAGTAAAAGAGGACAAAAACAATGAGTTGAGAATGATAGGTTATTCTATGCTTTTGGCTCAAGAAAAGAATAACATATTGGATTAAGAAATTAAAAATAATCACAAATCAAAATTAATCTTAAATTACCTTCTAAAAATTAAATTAGTTAGTCGTCCATTTTTTTGAGATCTTATCCAATTCTATTACGAGAAGAGTATGAAGTCCAAATTTTTTTGTACTAGTAAACAAACTAATTTTTATTTTTATAAATAACTATAATTTTTTGTTTTATATTTTATAATTTTTTAATTAAGTTCATTTTTTAATCAAAATATATATTTTTTTAATAAAAAAAATCCTCTTTAAAATATCAATTTATAAAAAATATATGAAAAAAACTAAAATAATTTCAACACAATTGGTTCAACCAATAAAAATACCAAAACTATCTTGATAAAATTTGTCAAGGCAATAAATAAAATGATCTAAACTGTTTGAACAAATTTTGTCTAAATAACATAGACAAATTTTCTTATCTTTTAGGTTGTGACGATAAAAACAATTATCTAAATTATTGAATTAAATTTTGTCTAGACAATAAAAAATGAACTAAATTCTTTAAATAAATCTCGGATCTAATTAAAACTAAACTATTATTATAAATTAAGATAAATGAGAATCATGAATTGGTAGTGCTATTTGTTAGAAATTTAGATTCCCAAAAAACATGGATAATCCCAAAGTTTTCTTCTTACCTTATTGATGCTAGGTTCAACAAATATAGTGAAGCCCAAGAATAATTAGCCATAAGATTCAATCTATATTGAGAAATTCTTTTATTAATAAAATCTATCGTGATAGATTTATTCTATCTATTTATATTTAAACTTTTGTTAGGAACAAGATAGAATCTTGTTGATTTAGTTTTTGAATTATTGTTCATTCATATATGAAAGAAACATTTAGAAATAGTAAAGACATGAATTTTGGTATAAAATTATAAAGTGTAATTTTTTTTTGCTTTAGTGAGATTCTAATTTATCTAAAATATTGAATATGAGTGAGACATTTGCATTCACTACTTTTTTTTTGTTTATTTAATTATTCTACATCAATTTTGGTAGTAAAGCACAGGCTCCACGAGTACTAGAAGTGGACAACCCTATAACAATCTTGGGCACTAAACTATTGTAGCCCAATGATTTGATTCTTTGGCCACTAAATTCTAGGGTTAGCGAAGATGCACAATATTTTTCTAAGCATATCCAATTTTTACAAGAAAAAGTTCAAAAAAAGATTGGCAGTAAATTAAGGGATTCTTGAATAAACCTTCCTAGTGCAATTAAGTTGGTAGATGTGATAGTAAAAAATTTGAATGTTGCACTTGCTATAGATAACTCTTCTATTGAAAACTCTTTAAATAATATTTATAATCAATATGAAAATATATTTGGAATAAATATGCCAATTCATGAATACAATAATGAACATATACCTAATACTTTTTTCATGAAAATTTTTGAATACTATTACAAATAGCTTAACTTACTCTTTTTCTTCTGTTGGCTCCAATGAATTAGCAAAATAAACGTCCATTAATTATAATTTGATGTTTAGTATAGATCAAAAAGAAAATTTGATATTTGGTAACGGTGGAAAGTAAATGAAAGGGTGGTTTATGTGCTTTTCATCATGGCTCGTGATTTACTAACTTCTTCGATGTCTACAGTAGCGTTAAAATTTGCTTTTAGTACAAGAAATAGGATATTGGACAAATACAAATCAAGATTATCAACAAAAACATTAGATTGTTTTATATGCTTGAAGGATTGAGAGGTTGCAAAATTTTAATATCAAGTCTTAGATGATGACAATGATTTAGGAATGAGAAGTTGTTTTATTGATGAAAATTAAATTGGTTTATAATATTTTTATTTTTAGATTTTTAATATTTGTAATTTTATTGTAAAATAAAAAAATATATGGGTGAAATGCAAATGATATACTGTTCAATCGGTGCCAAACTAATTGGGATGTGATGTAATTATACTGATGCTGAGTTCACTCATTAAAATTAATTTATTTGACGTTGTCATTTGATTGTAAATAATTTAAAATAAATAAATCAAAATTATTTAATGTATAATATTATTTATTTATTTTTATTTTTATTTTTTTGATTCTAAGTGATGTTAATGTACTTGTCATTTGTTAATTATATAATGATTTTTTCCTTTTTAAAACACTCATCACTCACGATATTCTTTTAAATTTTAATTAATAATGTAATATTAAATGATAAAATTTATAGTAATTATTTGAGATTAGCAATATTAGTAGATTAGTATTATAAAAGTACTATTATATTTTATTTATATTTTTTATAACAACAAATACAAAATACTCACATGTTACATTTACATTACATATATATTTTGATGTTCTTGGTATGCTTATTCAAAATTTAAAATCGATAAAATGAATGAAATATTATACAAAGAAAATGATATATATATATATATATATATAATATAAATATTATTAAAGTAATAAATAAAAAATTACAAAAAAAATTAGTGTTAGTGGGCCTGAGGGCTAGCCCTGGCCTGGCTTCTTGAGGGGCTTTGTCAAAGAGGCCCGCACCTTTAGACATGTCTAAATATTATGACAAGTAGTAACAGGGGGCGGCAATATGTAACTGACAGAAATCTTGGGAACAATACGATGTGTGTATCAAAAACCGACGGGGTCGGCTGAACTTCAGCATTTTCGTCGGCAGAGTCTCTTACGACAGAAGCCCATTTCCGTAATTTCACACTTCTAGCCTAGGCGGGAAAATAAAATCCAATCCCCAAAAAATGGAGGGCATTTAATCCTTGGTCGAGATTTATTTTTTTGCTGCACTGCCGTTATTCGGCCGTTCGAGAATTCTCCTCGCCGTCTTCAAAACCTATTGGCAGCAGAAAAATATGGAGCGAATACACGTCACTGTTCGATCAAGGCCACTCTCACCTGAGGACGCGAAGACAAGTCCATGGAGAATCTCTGGGAATTCAATTTTTACCCCTAACCATTTGTCGAAGTTTGAATTCGGTACTTTTATCTCTGTCTCAAATGTCAATGCTTATGCAAATGTCTTCGTTCTGATTTCATTTTTCTGCCTTGTTTTAAATCTTATTTTATTTTGGATCTTAGACCGGATTTTTGGAGAAGATTGTAAAACTTCAGAGGTTTATCAAGCTCGTACTAGAGACATTGTTGCTGCTGCAGTTCGTGGATTCAACGGTACGCTTCATATCAGTTCACTTGAGGTAATATTCTGTTTTCTTATTAATTTTTATTTATTTCCCTTTTTTTCGCTTTGTTTTCTTGTAGGAACGGTTTTTGCTTATGGGCAGACGAACAGTGGAAAAACGCACACAATGCGAGGCTCGCTTGCTGAACCCGGAGTCATTCCTCTTGCTGTGCGCGACTTGTTTGACATCATTCATGGGGTACTACATGCTATCACTTTTTCTAATTGTGACATTTTTTTGGTTGAAATTTTCTTTGTTGCTATGGTATTTTCTTCATTTATATACAAACAGTGTCACCTTGGCTGTCTGAATATATAATCAAATAAGAGACTTTCAGCCGGCGTAATTTTTTCTTTTGGAAGCATTACAAAATGTTTGCAATTAATAGCCAAACTAAGCAAGTGTTTTGGACTGAATGACTAAAGGACTATGGGTGTTGCAAGTAGGATGTTAATTCTGTCCTTATTTGATTTTAATTTATCCTAGGGTTCTTGACATCAGTTAGGTGTATCATTAAAGATGAATTTCACTTACTTGTGTCAAGACTCTTGAGTTGTGTGAGTCAAGGTAAGTTATTCTTTTGATTGGAGTATAGAAAACAATCTAAAATCTTGTAACATCATTACTATTGCTGTGGTTGATTTCATTTGGGTGTTTCTTGTTTATATTGATCTCAAAGTTTGTAATTAAATGGCCTAAATTTGTGAAACCATGCCTGTTATAGGAATCATATTGGTAAAATGCACTTTAAATATGTTGCACTTGCAATCAAAATTTTTAAGGTCTTGTATAATAGGACAGTGTACCTAGTTGATTGGCTGGGTGGCTATGCCATTGCAGCAATTCCTAGGAGTCCCTCAATCTTTTGTTATATACGCTTGTTTAAAACCTAAGGAAGGCAGCACAGCTGCATTCAGGCTAGCTCTGTCTGTACTGATTGGGAGTACAAGGCTTATCGTCCAGTACAAGCTTATGTGACCATGACTTGTTTGACTTGGTAAGAATGAACCAGTGAACTTCATAGCTTGTTTGAATCGTGCAGCATAACCTATTAGGAAGGGACCTTAGAATTAACTCTTTTGGGATGACACCTGTAAACTTGGTTTCCTCATCTCCGACAATGGATTCATATTTTATTCTGATAAGTAGCATTAAATTAATAGGATGGCAAAGATGTTGCTCAGCAAATGACAGCGTATGAGAATCACAGAGGAGGGAAAAACATGGAGCACGGAGGGTGAAAAATGTTTAAAAAAGTGAATGCCTATAATATTAATTTTGACTTTGAAGTAAAGTTTTTCTGCTCAAAATGATTGAATCGGGGTGTATTGATGTGTTCAATTCTTTCTTTTATTTCAGGAAGTGGATCGAGAGTTCCTACTGCGAATGTCCTATATGGAGATTTACAATGAGGACATAAATGACTTATTAGCTCCTGAGCACCGAAAACTGCAGATACATGAAAATCTAGAGGTATTGGAATTTTTATACATTTCTTAGGTGTCTATGATATCTTGCAAATGCTTTACTGGCAGTTTATTTCATTCGCCTTTATATTTGCAGCGGGGAATATATGTTGCTGGTTTGCGAGAAGAAATTGTTGCCTCTCCTCAGCAAGTTCTAGATCTTATGGAGTTTGGAGAGTGTATTTTCTACCTGTGCCATTTCCCTTATTAATTTTATGTATTTTCAGAGCATTAAATTCATTCACTTGTCAGATGGTCACTCTGTTTCTTTTCCTTTCTGGTTTTTGTCTGAAAAACATGTCAGCAATGTCAAATTTATTATGTACTCATGCTTCAACTATTAACTATAATATAAAATAAGAATGTTAAATTATAAATTTTTGATCTTCTTTGTGTGTGCAGAATGTGTCTTATCTCTTTCTTACCCATGCACATACACATGCAGAAACGTGCACTTTTTTCTCTGGACTGCTCTTACTTGTATGGTCTAAAATATATCAACCCATGGATGTCTGCTGATTTACTTATTTACTCATTTTTTTTCAAAATTTCAGCTCATAGGCATTTTGGAGAGACAAATATGAATTTGTACAGTAGTAGGTCTCACACAATTTTCCGCATGGTAATGTGATATAACTTTTTCACCAATATTATTTGTCCTTGAGTTGTACATATTAGTTTGTCTTACTGTTCAGTCAAATAGATAATTGAGAGTCGGGACAAAACTGAAGATGACAATACTGGCAATTCTTGTGATGCTGTTCGAGTATCAGTTTTGGTATGTGATTGTTGGAGCTATCATCCGCCATTTTTTTATTCTTTTGGGTAACATACATATATTGAATTTGC
The DNA here is from genome assembly GCA_019650275.1 of Xylocarpus granatum. NCBI lineage: Eukaryota > Viridiplantae > Streptophyta > Magnoliopsida > Sapindales > Meliaceae > Xylocarpus > Xylocarpus granatum. Next base: position 50,589 of record BNST01003255.1, on the reverse strand, counting down.
AATTGTCCTTGCAAGATATCTTGGTTATTTTTCCCACTATGTTGATTAATTTTCTGTCATTTCTTTCTTTTTATAGAATCTAGTGGACCTCGCTGGTTCAGAGCGTGCTGCAAAAACTGGTGCAGAAGGCGTTCGGCTCAAAGAGGGTTCCCACATTAATAAAAGTCTAATGACCCTAGGAACTGTCATTAAAAAATTGAGTGAAGGGGCTGAAAGCCAAGGGTAAGCTCTGAAACTGCTTACGAGCATGTGCTGAGGCTTAATTTTTGTTTTCCTTGATATAATTGACACATTCAACGTAGGGGTCATGTTCCATACCGAGATAGCAAACTGACGCGCATTTTACAACCTTCTCTTGGTGGAAATGCAAATACTGCTATAATATGCAATATCACTCTTGCACAGGTAGCCTTCCATTAAGTCATTAACACTGCCTGATCAACATCTTTCAATGCATCTTTCATACAATTTTGAACTCCTCAGAATAAAACTACATTATCACTGATTTATAAGGTTTTTTTTTGTTATAATTTTGACAAGGGTGTTTACTAGACCACTGCAGCCTATTTAAATCCCATATGCACAAAAAAATTTAATTCTGTTTCTGATGCTTTAGCTAACTGTTTACTCAAAGCCATATGGTTGTTTGTTTGTTTTATTTAGAATCCTGATTATTTGGTAATATTGATTTTATGGCAGATTCATGCAGATGAGACTAAAAGCAGTCTTCAATTTGCAAGTAGAGCATTATGTGTCACAAATTGTGCTCGTGTGAATGAGGTTTTTTCCAGTCTTAGACAAAATTGTTTTTGCATTCTTTTCTGTGGCCAATACATTTTTCATAAAAGATGTTTCACATGTCCACTTGTATTTTGCATCTTTATGCATGTCATACATTCATTTTTTTTCATTGTTTGTTGAATATTGACCCAGCTTGTCCTATTTTCCCAGATATTGACAGATGCTGCGTTGTTAAAGCGTCAAAAAAAAGAAATTGAGGAGCTTCGAGCCAAATTGCAGGTAGGCACAATTGTAATACAATTTATGCAAATTCTTCCTATTATGTTGTTTCTGAAAGTGTAGGTTTGCTAACCATTTCATTTGTACCCTAGGCTTCTCATTCAGAACATTTGGAGGAAGAGATTCTTAGTTTGCGGAATACTTTACTGCAGGTAATATGATTTTCATTGTGTAGATAATTATTGTTGGAAGAATGTATGACCATCCACTGGAAGTTAAACTCTTTCATTTACAGTCTGAATTGGAGAGGGAACGCATGGCATTGGAGTTGGAGGAGGAAAAGAAAGCCCAAGCTGAGCGTGAGAAAGTGTTGCAAGAGCAAGCAAAGAAAATAAAAAACTTGAGCTCAATGGTGTTATATTCCAATAGGGATGAAAATCGTGAGCAGATTAAAAAGGTTATATCAATATTGATGAATATTCATTACGTGGCCGTATTATGCAATAATTTCAATTTATTTTTCTTGGCTGTAGACCTATGTTATGTCTCTCCCTCTATTGGCTTGCTAAATCATGCCATGACAAATCTGTGATATAGTTTCAACTTTTGGTTATAAGGATGAGATAAACGCTCAAGTGTATCTTTCTGCTTAAATGGGGATGAGTAGCCTAAAGGCATAGGTGTTGATATTTTTCAGTATATGACATGAAATATGGTATTCTATTATTTGCAGATTAATTTTAGTGAGCTTAAATGGTCTAAAATTTCTTCCTTGTTCATAATGTGTATAGATGTGACCAAAATTTAGATGAAAATTATGCTTGGTCAATGAGATTTATTTGAACAAATTTCTTGCATGATGATTTTGCTTTTAACTTTAATTAACTTCTCCTCTGAAGTATTTTATTGATGGCAAAAAAGAATACCTCATCATATGCAGAAAATTAGATTTGAGATTTATTTAGGGGGCTCTCTGTACATTGTATCTACATGTTTATTAGGGAGTTGGCCCATATCTCAAATATCCAAGTCCAGTCCGTTAACTTAGCAATTAGATAATGCTGTTATTTTATAACATCTCCCTTAATCTAGCTTTCTTTTTGTCATTCATATATTTGTGATGTCACCTTTACCATTAGATGCAGAATCAACGATCAAGTATATGATTTATTTAAGATTTTTTTTTCTTTTGATGGAACTCAAGATTATTAATAATGAAAGCCATATTGCTAGTTTTTTAGTTGGATTTATTACCTGTTTGATTTATTCATTTATTTATTTTTTCGTATTTTAAGTAGGATTTGTGTTGTTTGTTAGGACATTTCTAGTTTCTTTTTTTTAATATTGGCCACTGTAAATAAGGCCTTAATTTTATGATTTCTTTATAGAATGAATGCATAAATAAATTTGGTTGAGTGTATTTCTATTGTTTCTCCTTCTTTTCCCTCGTTCTTCTCTCCATACTATTTTCTTATTTATCTTTGCCCCACTAATTCTCTCCTATCTATTCTTCTCCTTTGTCTATTTAGTTTCAATTCTTCTTTCTCATTTGTATCCCTTTTATTTGTTTCTCTCCTTAACTTCAATTCCTGTCTATGCATTTCTTTACTTTTCTTTCCTCTCATCCTTTCTCTCCTTTTTCCTACATCACCAACCCACCTTCCTAATAGTTGATGAAGTTTTTTGCTTGTTGTAGGAAAAGAGGCGAGATACATGGTGCCCTAGCAATCTTTCAAGGGAGATTCTTCAAGAGGTACATTTTCTTTTTTATGCTACAAGGAAAATTAACTATTTATTTAGCAGAATTATTGTGGGACCTAAAATCTTATAAGGATGTGAGAAGTAGAATTGCACCTTGTGAATGAAGAATTTAACTCAATCTTGATATTCCTTGTGTGTTTGGCTAGTATAAGAATTTGTACCTGGAATGAAACTTCATTGAGCAAGTCAGAGAGAGTTCTGGTCGCAAAAATATAGAAAAGAAAGCAGAGGCATCCCTTTAACAATGAAAATGAAGGGTATCTATAATGAATTTCATGTGTAGGTTGGTGAATGTGGGACAGTATCCATTATTCAAAACTGAATTGTAACATTCAACCGTCATTCTTCATATTCAACTTTAGCCACTTTTGGTATCATGCACAACCATCAACATCTATTATGGGAAGTTGTAGCTTTTGATTAGTCCCAAAAATCATGGCTCCATACATGCCTCTTCTCCTTGATCTTCAAATAAAGTAACAATTGAACAATGTTTTAGCTTTTTTTATCAGTGGTTCAAATATCCTGACAATTGAACAATGTTTTAGCATTTTTTATCAGTGTTTCAAATATCATAAGTCATTTTCAAGCATCATATTTCAGTAGTACTTCTATCTTCATAATATTTAAATTAGCATGCATTGATCAGGTTGAACCTTTAACAGTTGTTACTTATTTATCAAGAAGAGTAGCTGGTTTTGCTGAACCCTTAAGAAGTCGTACCTTCTCATCAAATATTCAATGATTAGGCTTTTGATAAGTATCAATCTTTGTCTTTCTTGCTTAGGTTTAACCTTTCAATAATGTGTCCCTTTTGCAAGGTTTATCTATCACTCAGTTGCAAAATAAAAAGTCACTAGGTTTTTTGTAAACCATGGAAAGTTCAATGAGTGTAAAATGTATAATGTATGGGTCTGTTTATTTATCAAAATATTTTTTACTTCTGCAAAAGCTCATACTAGTTAACCTATATTATATGTATCCTCTGTAGGGATCTCATTCCTTACTTTCCTAGTACATTTCCAAAGCCTTCTTGTTGATCATCTACATTCCTACTGCTTCATGTAGTTCTGAAGATTTTTGCTAAAAGCTTGTGCTGACAGGTAGGAGCAAAATTATAACAATCATATTTGAGCACTAACATGCCCCTTTGCTTGCAAGACACGTGGATCAAACACAACAACTAATTACAAACATAGCAATAAATTAAAAAAAACCTTATTATAATTTAAATAGTATGATAGAAGGATTGAATAGAAGACTACTTGGTTAAATTGGTTCTAATGACAAGTTATCACTTGTTTCCAAAACTTATCAGCATGGATCCGGTGATAACAAATAGTAGATAAGTTTTTACGGAGGCATTACGAAAACAAGAGATGGCAACAGAAAACAAAAGGTGTTAAGAACATTCATTATGGCCATTGATTTAACAGAGGTGCAACACTGTTAACATGGAGTTATTCCAGATGTCATGTGACCGAAAAAAAACTGTAATGTTACCTATTGATTTTTTGAATCTTAGTTGTGGCGAACTTTAAGTTTTTGTTTCTCGCTTGTTTTCTTGCCTCTGTTATTCACTTACCATAAAGATATAGAATTTTCAAGAAATATTAATTACTAATTTTATCCTGGAAAGGCATTCAATAACAATTCTGAATGTTTCTCATAATAGATGGTGATTTAATCTTGTTTTAATGTGATCTAATCCATATTATTCTTTGGCTTCCTTTAGGTGTGTTCAAATGTTGAGTCAAAGGTATCTGCTGTAAAATCCACAAGACCACCACGTGATATGGGGCCACTTCTTCCATTTGAAGAGTTGGTGAATGAAACTGAACCAGGGGATGAGTCTTGCAAACAGGAAGAAGAATGTAGAAATAATTTTCTTGGAGATTGTAGTCTTCCTGATCCATGTGATTTATTGAATATAACAAACAGGAAAAAATTGCCACTCAAGAAGCAAAGCTCCATTGTGGTTTGTACTCTACCCTTTCTGGCATTTCTTTATATTGAACTTTTGTGCACTCTTAACATGTTTTAAAGTGCCAGGAAGACAGTGAACTAGTGGAGCTGCAGTCTGAATTTGAAGATTTGCTTTTGAAATTTGAATCTCAGGTGATTTTTGTTGTTTTGAGTTTTTAACTGTGCATTTGTTTCTGCAAGACATTAATACACTATGGACCTCCATCTATGCTCTCACACATCATAATGCAGAGGACTATAAGTGAGATACAAATTGATTTTTTAACAAGAAAGCTGGCTGGGGCTGATTTGTTTTGCAATGGGAAATGTAAAGACCCTTCCACATGTCATGCCAATGAAAGTACCCTTTATGTGGACAAAAATGTAAGTGTGAGGGAGTCAGAGGCTACTCTTGTTATCAAGCAACTTCAAGAGAAGGTTTTATCATTTTCTTTTGTCTTCTGTGATCTTTTTTGGTTTTGTCATTACTGTCATCTATATTATATTGTTTATTTTGTAGATTAAGATGTTGGAAGTGCAGAAAGCTTCAAACCAACAAAATCTAGATGATATAGTTGAACTAGCCATGGGGCAAGAGATATGTGCCAGTGAAAAATATGAAGAGGTAATCATAATCAAAGACAGCCATGCATGGTCTCTCTGTGCTTGTTAGGTCTTGGAATAGCTATGAATCTACAGGTTGCTTGTAATGGCTTTATAATTACTAATGTGGTAAAAAACTTGGCTCATATTAGGTTACCTAAATTACATTGATAAATTTAAGACCATGGTTTATATATCTCAATAAGTCCAAAATATTTTATCTGTGTCCATCACTAAATTTTGTATTGTATTCTTCATCCTTTCCTGGTTGCTTAATGCAAATAATAGGATTTTTATTTTTTCTGAGTTGCGTGCATGGAAGATGTACAAGTGACCCTTAATGAACTGATTTTTGAAGCTTCATTCACTTTTTTGTAAAAGATTATTTAAATTTTTATAAATCACCTTATTACTTTTTGGTTTTCAAATTATTGCTTATCTTTTGTTCTAAAGTAAATTGATTTTCTGATCTTTCTTTCACCTTTCTTGAAGGTGGTGTTTTTCTTTGTTTGGTTGTTCTGGCTATAATTGTCAATGGTTGAAATTATGTGGCTCTATGTTTCAATTGAAACAAAGTAATTACTAAGCAGGTTCATGAATTATAGTGGAATTTTAACCAGTTCCATTTTTTGCCCATTTGTATTAAACAAGTGCCCTGTCCCATGGGAAATTACAAAATTGTCCTGGTGTTTAGTTGTGTGCCGTTTCATTGTCTGAGTTTAATACTGGAGGGGCAATGTGGTCTTGTCATTAGGGTTCAGAAACCTTATTTATGCAGATAGTTAAACTATTGACAGTTTTGCTTAAACTTAGGGATCTATTTATTGATCACCCTTTGAAATGGTGAAAATTCAGATGAACTGATGAGTGTCAAAGCTCCTTGAATACTATTTTTTTTTCTTAATAAAGTTTTAGTAATGGGATAAAATCTGTAGCTTTGGCCCTCTCTTTGGGAATCTGTGTCCTCTGAATCCTGTGAATTGCCTTCTGATTGTTATCCATCACAATTGGAAGGCAGCTGCAACTTGTTTTAGTGCTGGTTGTTTTTTTTGTATATTGATGTTTTCAGAATTTTCTTAACTATGTCTTGATATCTCAATTTTAGCTTTTGACATGTTGTGCTGTTTTGTTCTGTACCTGTTTTTAACTTTTTGTAAATTTTCTTTACCAGTATAATTTTCTTTTTTCGACTCTTATTAAAATAAACAAATAAGAACTATATTTAGAAAATCTGATTTTAGTAATTTCTCAAATATTGATGTTAATATTTGACAAGGATTTGTTTGGTTATCACCAAGTGTTTTTAAGGTTTGGAAGTAGTGCTTGTTCACCAACTTATATACTGGTTATGGAGTCAAACTTGGTCATACTAATGATGTCGCCAGCCTTAACTAGAACCACTGTTGCTTGTATTTTTGCTGCATGAAGTGATTCCTCTTCTTTTCCGCATCCCTTCTTTGTCTAGTAGTCCTCTCTCTCTCTCTCTCTACCCAGAAGATAAGAAGAATTTGCTTGTCTATTTTGTTGCTTTAAGCTATTGCTAAGATTTGTCCTTTCTGCCCTGTCTCATTAGTGATGTTGAATTGCTGTATGTCATATAAGTATTATAGCTCCATGAAGAGCTTCTTAATGCACAGGAGAAAGCTAGGGTTGCTCTAGAACAGCTTGCTTCCAGTTGATCTGTGGGAAGAACTGATGTAACTTCTGCCTGTATTGATGTTTGTTTCAACTGACAATTATCTCTTGGCTTTTCAATTCTTTTATCTTAGTTGCAATAGTTTTACAAGTGTTGTATGTAAATGTTCTATCCAAACTCATGAAACTGATTATAAGCCTCTCTTTCACTTTGGAGGGAACTTTTGGTTCTGTGCTAAAGCTTTCAGAAGTACAAGAAATTATTTCTGAACTTCAAAACACGAAAGTAGTGGATGCTGTCTTGTCACTTGTGGACGAAGCTTTCAAGAGTTTGTCTGCCATATATAATGAGTTCCTTGTGAGTACTCTCAAAATATCTTTCTAGCACTATTTGCAAAAATTCTACTGTTGAGGACAATGGTTTTCCATGTGTGATACCACTAATGGTCCTTGATGTAACTAATAAAGTATAGGGAGGGATGGTAGCTGTCCTCCCAGATTCCTATTTATTCTTTCAATGCTTAATTGTCTTGAAATGCAATTAAATTTTGTTCTCAGATGTTGGTACAGTGGCAAATTAACCATTTTTTCTTCCATACCTTTATCAATGCTCCTTTCTTTAGTGCTGACATTTGTGTTGTACAAAATGCTGACTTTGTACATGGTTGTTACTAATTTAATACTGAATTGGTAAAATTCGATGTTAAGTTATTAAGAGCTATATATGCATACATATATAGAATTAGTTATTTAACCTTATTATTAGTGATAAATGCAATTCATGATGCTTGGGATTTGACATGAAACTTACCTGATGGATGTTTGTTCTAACATTGAGTTTCTAAACTTTTTTGTGATTAGTGGTCTTGTAAGAAATATGGCTCAGAATAAGAAGATAAGAGATAATGTTTGTGAGATCAAATTAATTCCTTTTATTGGAAATTTTAAGTAATTAATATTTTGAATGTTGGGTAAAGTCGGTAGAAAACTAATGAAACAATGTTAGCTTATTATTTTATAAATAGTGAAAATAGTAAGATAATGACACTGATGCTAATGATCCTATGATACAACATAAAACATAAAATGCTTGACAATTAGAAATATGTGAATATTCATGTAATTAATTTTAAGTTCTTCTGTTCCTTATTTTTTCTGCAATGCCATTATTATCATCATTGTTTTGCTTGCTTCCCTGCCAAAAGATTTCTAGCTATGTCAATGCTATTTCTGTTTTGATATAAAAATTCGTCTGGACTTTCTAAGAATCTTGTGTCCTGTGATCATCTTGATGTCCTTTCTTGGCATTTATTTCAGGATTTCAAGGGTTTGATGGGTTGCATCTCTTTCCAGCAACATTTAATTGTTAGTAACCATGAAAAATTACACTGTTGCATGAGGGAGAAAGTTTCTAAACTTGAGAGTGAGAAGGTTCAGTAATTCCTATCCATTACCTATTTCCTTGTCAGATTGGTCTATTCTATGTTTGACTTGTGGTAACTGAAGAAATTATGTGCACTAATTTTTCAGCTTCATATGAACAATCAAAGTGTTGATCTGCAGAGGCAGATACAAGAAATAAGAGTAAATGTTCTGAACTGTTTTTAACAATCAGAATTTATGCCCATAATGCAGTTGGTAAAATTCATCATATGACATATTTCTATGGTTGCAGACACTTTCAGAACAACAAAATTTGGAAAACGTGGCATTTCTCGCTCAGATTCAAACTCTAGAAAAGGAACTTTCGTGTCTGTCATCCTCTTCCTTGGCCAAGGAAAAGGAAAGTTTGAGGAAAGATCTTGAGAAAACAAAAACAAAGTTGAAAGAGACTGAGTCCAGGCTTAAGAACGCTATCCAGGAGAAAACCAAACTAGAGGTTTTATAACTTTTTCATTGAACTCAAATTTTCAAATTCAAATGATTTAATTTAAAATATTGCCAATAATTTTCACTTTACCAGGGTGAGAAAGCATTTGCTGAACGAGAGGTAAAACGATTGCATGGTCAGAAGATTCTTCTTGAGCGTGACATTAGCAAACGTGACTCGCTTGCTGGTAGGAGGCGTGACTCTGTTGTTGACAAGAGTTCAAAAATGTTCGATCCAAAAAGGGGGAAAAGTTTTGGTGTTCCTTATGAACAGATGCAGGTGATTTGATGGAACTTATTTTTTTCATATACAACCTGCATTGAACATGTTTGGTGCAAATTACAGTCAATTTCAACTGTCCATTTCAAGAAATCATAGATTGCAGACATTTTTACATTAGATCAATGACGACCTAGCACTTTGTGTTGAAATCACATCAATCATTATTTGATAAATTATTGTCTTTCCATCTTCAAGTGCTTAAAGGACTATAAAGATATATCAATCTTTAGGTAATTATACCCTGCCTCTGTGTGGACATCATCCAACCTTTTGCTCATTTATTGTTTTGCATCAAGTACCTTAAACATTGTATTGATGACTGTATGCTTGGTTGTATATTATAATGTTGTGAAACTTATGTTGTTCTACAACTCATATAAAGATTTCAATATCAACTTATGAATGTGTGCTGTCATGACATGATTTTCTTGTTAACACTCTATAACGTTTATAAACTCGTAATCTTTTGAGCATCTCTGATTGTATGCTAGCTATGCCATGCTATTCATTTTCACCATATACAATACATATCTATGATGACTTTTCAACCTTTCAAAGAGTCTCCTTGCCTGGGAAATTGGGGCCTTTTTTTTTCCTCGGCTTGCAAGTACATTTCTTTTTTCCAATTATAACAAGTGGAGGGATATAATTATTTAGAACTTGTAGATAACTTAAGTTCTTGTTTCTTCAAATTTAGTTTGACTTCTTTTTCTGTTGTTTAGGAAGATTACAAAAACCTGGAAGTTCTTGCATTTGAAATGGAGACAACTATTGCTTCTCTGGAAGAGGAACTAGCAGCCGCATATAGAGAAAAAGAAGAGGCTGTCTCTAGAAATGAAAATTTGGCTTCAGAACTGGAAGCACTGTCTGAAAGTTTCAGCAAATCCAGCACTGAACTGAATGTATTGCAGGAAGAAGTTTTGGGCATTGTAAGCTTTCTGCTCTCCTTTTCTTTTGTTATAATGGTTTTATACATATTTTGTTGCTGTGCTAATTTTGAAATTGGACAGTTGCATTGCGTTGTTCTGTAAATTCCTTAATGTGGCTCATTAATCTTTTCTATCTATCCAGAGAATTAGGTTAGAGGAATCTAATCTCAATGAGCAGAAAATGGAAAGCTCTATGAGGATGTTGCTTGAAGAAAAGGAAGAGTTGGCAATGGTATCCTAACTTTCAGTTGTACTTGTTTTCTTATATGTATATTTCTTCTCTATTTCACTTGCCTAACATTGTTCATTTGATATTACCTTTTACTCTGTAGCAACTTACAGATACCCTATTGGGAATAGAGGAGGAAAAGGCAATATGGTCTGCCAAGGAGAAAGCTTCTATTGAAGCCAAGAAGAGAAAGAAAAATTGCACAATGCAGAGATTACGTCGTTATCAAAAGGAATGTTGGAGGTAGGATTCAAAACTTCTTAAGAGATCTGCAAATGTTTACTTGGATAACCTACATGATATTGCTTTATGTCTTTTCCATGAGATCATTTGGTTATAAAATTCTGTTTCTCCGCCTAAAGTCAATTTTTTGCTTAGTTTCTAGAGCTTATATTTCATCATAAATAATGGATTTCAAACAGAACTGACTGAAGACAAACAAAATATGCAAACATGGAGACATTATTGTTTTATTCCTACTCATTTGTAACACAACTTTAAGATCTATTTATACTGTCAATGAATTATCTTCTTAGCAGTGTTCTTTTGTCATTAAAATTTTACTTGCTGAAAGGGGATTCTTTATCTTTCTGGGCCTTCAATTTTGGCAACCAATTGATTCTAACATTTCAATTATTGCAAATTAATATTCTTATGCATTATGATAAAATTGCCAATGTTGTACAATATTTTTTGGGGTACACCATTGTAGGTGAACTTTTCTGTCATAGGATTAATTTTTCGTTACAATCACGCTAGTAAGATTATGGGAATGAGGGTGGACATGAGAGAGAAGGTATTGGTTCATCCACTGATCTTTTGGATGAATGATATGTCTATGAGAGAAGTGCTTCACATGTTTTATGCCCATTCTGGCCCCTCAAGACAAGTTTTTAAATTAATGAGTTCCATTAATCCAACCTATTTTTGATGAAAAGGTGACTGAGCTGGTATAACATTGTTAATAGCAGTGTCTAGCATGCATTAAGTATCATTAAATAGACCATCTTCTGTAAGCTGTTGAGTACAGTGTGCACATGCATTAGCTCAACTACGTAAATTCTAAATCAGTCACTGCTATAACAGTGCTTAAAGCATCCCAAACTTGTAAACTTCAAATATTTCTGTTGTCATTCTAAAAAGTTTTTGCACATAGTTGCAGAAAGACCTGTATCTAGTAAGTAGGAATGGAGATCCGAGGACAAAAGGAAGAAAATAAGAAAAAAGGGAAAGGAAAGTTAGGTTGTATGGTTAAAACATTTTAAGTTAGTAAGTAATGACTTCTTTAAGTGCATGATTCCTTCTTATGTATCTCATAATTTGATGATGAAGAATATTGAAATGTAAGGTAAGGAATGAATTAGAATCCTGCAGAGAAGAATGCAATTTCCTCAGGGAAAGATTGGCATCTTGTGAGGAAGAGGTCAAATCGGAGAAAATATGCAGGTTTGTTCTAGTATTTCTTTCCATCAGTTATGTGTTTTCATGTATTGATTTCCTTGCAATTACATCTGGCCTGAATTATATTTCTGAGTCAGAAGAATTTGATTTATCTTGTCATAAATTACTTCTAATTCATTGGCTGCGCTGGGATACCTACTGATATCGGACTTCTAGATGAGTAGTAAGTATCATTCCCTCTCATATGCATGTCAAGGGCTGAAAGGGTCTATTCTACGTGGTAGGCTATTACAGATGCAACACACTAAACTAGTTATTTCTTCACATGTGCCACAATCATTTAAACACGTCCACAAGATGGATATTTCCTCATGGGAAAGGGTGATGATAAATCAGGAATTCTTATTTTACTTGGTAAAAATACATCTGATGATCTGCATCTGCTGAATTTTATTAGTAATTCTAGTGTTCCTGTTCTAGTCATAAACATCTAACCATATATATTATCCTGTACTGCAGTATGGAGAAGTCTTCTGAGGTTGGTCAACTGAGAAATGGCCTAGAAGTAGCTGAAGTTGAGAGAGATCAATCCCAAGAAGTAAGTATTATTGGTTTATATTGTGCTATATTGTTAGAGCTTAATACTATTCTTTGGGCCCTTATCTAGTAGTTTAAGTTTTTTGGCCAAGTGGTAACTTAATGTGGGTGTCAGACTGAGCAAGAGGCCTGTGCTCAATTCATCTTACGTGATTTGCCTTTCTATCTGTTTAGCTTTTTTCTGCTTTCTGTCTTATGTTTGGCTTGGTCCACATGACAAGCTTGTTTGAAATCACATCAGGGGTTTTTTTTGGCGGGGGGGGCATGTCAATGCTAATACTATTGTTAGGTCCTTACTAATTTAACTTTTGGGTCAAACAGTAACTTGACCAGAATTAGAATGCATTCATTGTACTTTTCTTTTCCATTTTAGGTGTTGAAGTTGAATTTGGAGATGCTCTCTTTGGAGCTTTGCAGTGCTCGTGAGAAAGTGGATGCACTTCAGAAGGAGCTAATTTGTCTCAGTGAAGAACGAGACACATTTTTTGTTCAAATCAGGGAGTTGGATATGGGATTGGGACTGTCAAATGACTTAAAGGTTTCTGCATGTATATGCTTTGTAGCTCACTTAACATTTATAGAAAAGAAGAGAGATTGAGCATCACTTAGACTTAGGAACTACTTTTATTTTGGTCATCAGGAATAGGCATCATTAAGCTGATTTTGAGTTATTTTAGATTCATGAAACCTTTGTTTTATTGATCACGCATTTCCATTGACAGAATGTTACAGACCAACTTCTGGTTGTGAAAAAGGAAAAGGATAAATTGATGACTCAGTTGGAAGAGCAGCAGAGACTTGTAGTTGAATTGGAAAATCTCCAGGAAAATTGTAATGATGCAGTAAGTTTATCAAAAGCATTTTTTTAAATATTCTTGCTAGGCACTTATGTCTGAGATCCATTTGAACTACACTTGATTATGACCAGATGTTGGCGACTAAAGTTCAGGTGGAGGAACTGACTAGGACAATTTCCAACATGGAAGTCAAGATTTGCACTGTAAGTCTATGCATTTGTGTTCTAAACGTTTCTTATGTCATAGAAAGTGTTATAATCACCCTAATAGAATTGATGAACTGAGATTTTTTTTTCTATTTTAGTGCACCTTGAAATTTGCTAAGCTTGACGTGTATGCGTTTTTTGTTACTATTACTCCTTGTAAACAGGATGAAGTCAAGAATAACAAGGAAAAAGCAAAAGTTCGGATGAGGTTACGAGGAACACAAGCATTGTTGGATGCATATCGTCATAGATACAAACAAATGGTTGATGATTCTGATATCATGAACAAGAAATTTGAGGAGGCATCCGCAAACCTCAAAGACCGTTTGGCTTCGAAAGGAATTGAGGTTCTCAACCTCAAGAAGCAGCTTGCTGCAGCTATGGGGCAATGAATGGAAGCTTTTTAGTCCCCTCGAATGTTCCACACTATTTTGTGTAACAATGGAGAAATACACAATACACATATATATATATATAGATATATATATGTAAAACAGACTTGCATAGATACACTTCATTGATACATTATACTATGTACAGTAGTATTCATCTTCTGCCGGGTTGTGCCTTTTTGCTTATGCACAAAGGATTTCATTTATTTCACGAGATTGATATCTGCAATGCAATCTGTGAGCTGTTCTGTTGTCTGTGCATCTATTTATACAATGACATACTTCAAGCTATGCGACAATAGTATCCCACAGATCTGAAACTGAAGGAAATGATTTCCTCAAAAAACCTACTAAAGGAAGAACTTGAACCTTAACCAACTATTACAATTATCATGGTTGATCTTTTGGATTGCAAAAGTGCAACTCAAATAATCAAACAACAGCAAAACAAATATAACATGTTTGGTGTTTATTTATTTGTCTATTGAGCTTGACAATAATCACACATTCAAACGGTGATAGTGTGCACACGTTACTGAGTCACCCAATTAGTAAAATGAACTTGCATTTGGTTATTTGTTGGCCACGCTGTCTACTAAAAACCAACAACTCTCCAAGGCCATCAACTAGAGGCTCAAAGATAAAAAAATCAAGTTAAGAGAAGTGAATACATGATGAAATATCAATTACCATCAACACAACACTATAAAGCCTTTCGTGGTTATACCTTGCAATCATCTGTCTAGTTGTATACCAAACATTTGGGATTTTGCTCCCCTTGGTACATACTCTTTCTTATTTATATGTACACTCATAGGTTCTTATGTAAGCCTATACCATGTTCTCTTCATCCAAATAGATAATAAGAAAATTCAATCTAACTATTTGTGCAAACTTCTCAGCTGTAACATATAAGTACTGCTAATGTATTCGTCTAATCTCCTAAATTTAGTTAATTAATTAATAAATAGTCTTATAAATTTCATTAATGAAAACATGAACAATCCTGAAACTAACCATTTTCTAGTTTACATTATCACTACCTTTAAATAACTTATAAATGGTAATTGATGAATACAAGCTGGAAACAGGAAAGAAGATGGTTTACAATAGCTCCCACTTATCCTCCAATGCCTCACAAATCCTTGCAGTGCAGCGGGCAGCACTCACTGGATAGCCAGAAACTGACAAAATATGGTAATGGTTGGGTTAAAGGAAGAAAAAATACACAATTGTTAGTTTTGACAATATACAATGTCATTGACAGAGAGACATTCTGACTTTTCAGTTACAGTCAATTATGTTGCATGTGAAAAAAGTTCACAGTTATTAGTACCAACACTTCTATTAGAGGCAGTCCAAAATGAATAGAGAAATTGTAACAGAATAGAAATTTAGCTCCAATTTAATGATTTTTATAAGTGGATGGTACACAGTGCCAATGATAAAATTTTAAAAGCCTAATACGCATAAGATGAATCTGAAAGCCTAGGTTTCTGATCCTCCCAAAAGAAGAGGAAGAATTGTTAAACAAGAAAAAAGAGATGCACATTAACTTACTTGCTAAGAGATCATCTGTGTATTCACTATCAATTTTCCCGTGTGCCATTGCACCAACCTGACATGGAATGACATACCAGAAAAAATGGAAATTTAAATCAGACAACATAAATATGAAACCAAAAGTTACCAAATGTGAAAATGGATGTTATTTCCAAGCATACCACAAAAACTAGATCCATATCATCACCAATAGTACCCACATAATTCCTTATCTTGACCAATTTTTCTGAACTATAAGAGAAACCTGCTATGCAAGCAAACAACATTGACATATCTAGTTAAGTCGAATAACAAGATGAAACCAAGAAATCTTAAGTTTACCTATCTTTCTGGAGTTTAGGGGTAAATATTGGGTAACAGGGTTTTTGATCACATGCAATAATTTATCACGCTTGCCAACAGCTGTTATGCTTAGTTTTTGAAGCAGCTGCACTGCATAAATTTTAAACAAGTACAATTAACAAGAGAGAGAGCCTCTGTAGAGTACAAGCCAACTAAAAGTACGAGATGATTAAGAGCAGCTGAACTTACACATGATACCAGCAAAACGCTTGTATGTCCTTGGTAGCCGAACATGTGGTTTAACTTCAAAGAGAACACCTTTTTCTGTTCTAACATAGATAGCTCGCAATCTCCCAGCCTTAGTTAGTGGGCTATCTAAAATTGATAGGAGAGCCTAAATACGACATTAATTAGAATTAATGTTTATTTAATTCAAAAGATATTGAATGCAAAGTTGACATGACATAACTTGAAAATTATCACATTTTTATTTAAAAGCAATAGCTTTATCAGGAGATGGGGCACTGTTATAACGGTAGTTACGGGAATAAAAACCCAAGTTATTTTAATCAAAAGTTGGGCTGTGTAAATCAAGGGTTGTGGCAGTTTAACTAATGCATACTCTCTTTAGCATCCTTGTGGCAATACTAAATTTTTTAGTCTCTACTCTCTTAGAAGAGATGCAACTCCTGAGTTAAATTAAACAAGGTTGGTGTCCACTTACCTGGTGACAAATGTCAGGCCTGAAATCACCTGGATTTTTGTTATTCCTCCTCAAGAAATTGGCATGATCATCAGAGTTTAATAACTGGTAACTCTGCACTAATAAAACCCACAAAAAAAAACTTTAGAAATTGAACCAAGCAAGGTTAAAATAATTAGACAAGTGTACAACTACTTTCCAGGAGTATGTACATAAGCACATATATGTTTATCTATAAGCATGTTAATGCATATAAGCACCTTTCCCACTTTTGCAACTTCAAGGGAAGCTTTCTCGAGAATAAAAGTAACCCCAGGTTTCTTGGTATTTTGATCACTTGGGGCAATTGGAATACCCTCCATTTCATGTACCACCATTTCTTCTTCTGCCTCCCCCTTCTTATCATCAGTTTGTGAAGCATTGTCTAACTTAGCTCTCTTTCCAGTTTCATTTGGTGGTTCTTCTTCTTTTACTTCTTCCTCTTCCTCTCCATCATATTTTTCTTCTCTCTTCTTCTTCCTCTTATATCCCTTCATCGTATAAGGCCTCACCATTTTTTTGGCTCAAAAGAAATAAACCTTGACAATGTAAACAAATAAAAAAATTAATAAGTACGCATAAATAACATGATAGCTATTTTCATACCAAATAATAACACAAGCAATCACCAGAACTTAAACAAAGACAATAATTTCACCTTTCTTCCAGTTTATCCATTACCCTAAATAACACTGGACAAATGAGAATTGTCCATGCACGCAAAGTCTCAATCCGGAACGGTACCGTTTGCAAATTTTTCTCAAGATAAACAATTGAAATCACAAAGAAAAACAACGTTCTAGTTTACACACAACTCTTTCTTCTAAACTAATTTTAGCAAAGAACAGTTCATCTACAACTCCAGAAATTAAAAATAAAATTGAAATCAATCATACTCTGTAACTGCAGATATAGCTCTAGTTTGGTGAATGGATAGATAATAAACAATGTCGGATAATAATTTATACAAATCAATCAAACTCTTGGATTTGAACAACTCCAAAATCGTCATTCGAAAAGATATGAAAAATACCTAGCTGGAAACTGCAAGCGAACGAATGCCGACGAGGCGAGGCGACAAGCGATGCTCCTGAGAGAGAAACCATTCTTGAATCGGTGAAAAATGAATGAAAAATAAAATTAAATAAAATTTGAAAAGACAGCTAACTGTGCTTAGTGAACGGTGATGGCTGGAGGGCGGCGACAAGGTTGAACGGCTCGACTAGGGAATCAGCAAGCGGCTAGTGGGAAAATACTGGGGCAAAACCGACAAAAAGGAAAAAAAATTAGGTTTATATGTAATCTAGTGCGGGCAATCGCATGGTAGTTGGGGGATGTATATATATGAATATACAAAATCTTGCACGTGTACATATATATAGATAGACAGATGTAGATTCGACAAAATCCAAAATTAGTATCAAAATGACTTTTAGACATGTTAACACAAAATTCATGTGTTTTGTTGATATAGTTGATGACTCTGGTGTATATGCCCTTTTAAAAACTATGGCGATGTCAAAATTTAGACAATTCAGTCCATTGCACATCAGCACAGAGCGTGTAGTGGTTGCAGGCTGTGGAGTTCCCATTGCTTCTCCATTGTAGACAGTTAATCTCGATTTACTTTATGCGATTTTTAAACCATAACTACTGTGTTTTCTAGTCGAAGTAGAAATTTAATGTAATAAGGCCAACAGGGAATCTAATACCCTCCACTAATATCCATGACTGGAAGGTTTGCAAGTTTACTAGACATCAATTGATTGATATAAAACCGTATATTAGTACAGAGATGATGTGTATAAAAGTGGACAAAAAGCAAGTTCTGTTGATATTTCATTAGCATAGTCATACAGGTGGTGAATGCTTTCTGGGTACTAACACATTCAGTCTTCCTCTACCATTATTGCTGTAAGAGCATGAGCTAAAGGGCTAGAGAAACCTTGACGAGTAATCAGGTCCACATCCAAATGTGTTTGTCACATCCTTCCAGATAACAATGTGTCAACTAATTAATTATTGGATGGGTCCTAATTGGGTTTGTTCTTATTTCATTTTGCCATGCTGCAAATAAATGAATTTGGAGATTCTTTCCGAGTGTGTGTGTGTATGTATACATTAGCCTAATCGACGACGACTTGTGATTGTAGTTCATAGTTGATGCCCATATGCTTCCTAAGGAATGGAAAAAATAAAAGATAATTATTATAAAATAGATTTTCTTCAATTATTTGATAAATTCAAGCAATTATTCAAAAAGATTAATGCCAAGATGGCATGGTGCGTTAGTACTCCATTGAAATTTATACATGTCCAATGATCTAGGAATTATTCTATATATCTTTGTTGTTATATTTTTTAAAAATATAATTATATTTACAACAAAATTAATTAATATCTAAATAAACAGTAACATAAAATAATATAAAAATATATTACATAAATAAAATAAAATATTTAATGATCGACATAATTATAATTTGTTTAATTATTTAATAATTATATTATATTATATATATATTTTTAAAATTTTTGATACAATTATTATACGGGTCATGTTGTGTTTGAGTTGAATCACGTTAACATGATATAGATATAATTCGATACAAATATGACTGGATAACTCCTATGCAATATATAAGTTTTCTTGAATATCATAATTTTTTTTGAATACCAATCACTTTAAAATTAATTAATATTCATATTTCTTTTTTTTTAAATATATTTTATTTTTGACATATTATTATTCAATAGATTTATAAGATTTTAAAATTACATTAAAAATAAGAAATTTTAGATTAGATTTTTAGATACAATATAAATTAAAATAACAAAATTATTATTAATTTTAAATTGAATTACATTTAGAGAATATAGTTTAAAATAAGGTTAATTTCACTCCGCTCCAACCATTTTTCTGATAAAATTTCAAACAAACCTTCATCTAAGTTTTGGCAAGTCTACAATCCAATCCCACTTCATAGTTCGTTGACATAGTTGAATGATGAAAATACATTTTTGCCCCTATGTTTTATAGATCAATGTGAAATGATTAAAAAGTATTCTTGAAATAAAATACTTTAATGTTTATCAAATATTATATATTTTTTATTCTCTCTCCCTCTCTCTCTCTCTCGTTTTCTTTGCATTTCTCACGTTGTTATCACTCCAAAAAATATATTTTATTTTACAATGAATATTTTTTATTCACTAAAATATTATTAATTTAAAATTTTAACGTAGTAAAATTATCAATTTAACCTTGAAGAAGTTTAACAGCATGGGCGGAGAGATAATATGTGAGGTAATTTGAAAATTATTAAAAGAATGAGGGGCGGAGAGATATTAACCCAGGGAAAATCAACCTAAGCAATATAAAAAGAAAGAACATAATCGGAATCCAAATATGACTGGCGTTCAATAATAATTTGTCCGTTAAAAATGCTAGAAGTAGCTGGGAAAAGCATTCGCAAGGAAAAGGTGTGCGTATTACGCACCACGCACAATTTAGGACAAACGAGTGCCATCATTTGCTCTATGAAAGTCCATCTGTGAACCAAATCAACAAATAAAAGAAAATTTTTCTCCAAATTCACGATTTGGAGTCCAGCCTAGGGTTCCTCCCTCGCTTAATTCATACAAAATTCGGACTCGTTTCTTCTTTCGATCTTCTTTGAGGTAACAATGATTTCGTACCTTTTTGGTTATATTATCTGTCGTAGGATTGTTGATTTGATATTGACTTTCTGAATTTGTGGATTTCGTTTTTATTTCAACTTTTAATATTTACGAAAAATTCATCATTTCTAATTTCTATTCTGTTTGGCGGCTGTGAAGAGTTGGAAATATAAGGAAAATTATTTATTTATTTTTATTTTAGTTAGTTTTGAGTTGCTCATTTTAATTTGAGGACATACAACTACGAATAATAGTAGAATTGAATAATTTTGTTAATTTTTTTTGGCTTTTTCATTTTTTGGAGTGTAATATTGTGCCTATTGTTTCACTTATGTGTTGTAAGGAGTTCTGTTGATGGGTTGAATCTGTGTTCTGTTATTCTAGCATCAAGTAATCGAAGTATAGTATTGCTCTGCTCCTCAGTTTATTACTTTTTGTTTTGTAAATTATGGCAGTAATTGTTTTTTAGCTTTAGTGAAGGGTTTTGTTCTTGTTGATGACCTATGACTATTTACTAGAAAAGACGGTGGTTTATTTTTATTTATTTATTTGATGTCATGTTATCTTCTGGAAACATTATTCCTTTTTTGATATAGTACATCATAGTGTATCTTGAGATTCTTCCTTAACAGCATATTTGGACTACCACTGAAGTGAACAGCTAGGCATTTAAAGATAGATCATTTGGAATGGGCTGTCAAAGAAAATTGGAGCTATCATTACAGCTGTTAGGATATCATTATACTTCGGATCAAAGGATTTTTTTCTTAATTAATTATCGGATGTGATTATGGTTCTCATCGTCTATAATGGCCTTATCCACAATGTTGAACTTTTATATTAGAAACCATTTTGATCTTGATGGTATGTCTGAAGTGTCCTTAATTTTGTTGATTTTGCAAGGGGTGGAAGAGATTCACTGCCATTACAGACTAACCTACATTTTTTGTGCTATCCTGTAGTCCAATGTAAGAGAGTTTTCCACACTCAAATCTTACGAATGGGAAGCTGAAGGTACTAGACTTTGCAGTATTTCTGGTAGTAACTAATGACCTCTGTTCCTTGCAATAAACATTTTTTGGGAACTCTTAGTTGCGAAATTCCTCATTGATTAGTATCATATTTTAGGAAATTTGAATGAGAAGAAATAAGAAAAGTTAAAATTTCTTTAAACTCAGTGGTGTCTGAGTATTGAAAATCTAGCGTGGGCTTGGCAAATTGGATGCAGAGGCAAACAAATGCATGCGCATGAAAAAGCACAAGGGAAGTGTCTCTAAATTTAGCGATGAGTGATAATTGTAAAGACAAAATGAGTGCAAAAAAAACTGGAAATAATACGTGCTTGTGAGGGAAATCATATGGGTTATTCTTGACTTAATTTCAAATTATCATCTAAGATGTTTTCAAAATTATTTTACGTGTGATATTATTTTTATCATGAGTTTTTGAGTGTAAAATGAACTCTAAAGATCATATTTCAGATTTAAATTGTATGAAAGATAATTCTCTAGAAGAGAAAAGAGGTGTAAGTTGAGTTTGAGATCCTGTGTTTCAAGAAATCTCCTGCAGAAAGAGGTGTGAAGAATGTTTTATAGTATGTGCTAGCACTCAGAGCTTAGCTAGTTCATTTTTTTTCAATTATAGTTCAAAGCTTGTCTTGTGGCATGCATGGAATATTGTTCTCTGGAAGTGGATAAATTTTGTGTATGATTCAATAGGTTTTTTTTTCCTTGTAGCTTCTGAAAATTTTACTACGAAATTTGTTTTGACCATGGGCCACCTCTTGAAACTTGTGTTTTCATGCATTTCGGAAATCCAAAAATATTATTTAGTTTAAACAATTGATGGCAGACACTTTGTTCATTTTTGGTTCCTGATGAACCCTAAGGCCTAGCCTGCTACTATTTTTAACGACTGTTTATACTCTAAAAAAGAATAAAATAAAATCAGAAAAAATATTATTTGATCTTACTTTTGTAAGTTATCAAATGGATATAAGCCTTTCATGATAACCAACGGTTTATATTAATGCGCTATTTTTTGGATTGTTAACCAGTTTGCTGATATAACAGTTACAAGGATTTCTGGGGGAAAGTTTTAGGTTTTGGACTTCTAGACTTTGCAAAAGGAGAAAGAGAGGAGAAAATGTCAAGTAGCAGAAACACTCACTGGTGTTACAGATGCAGGAGGCCAGTTCGCCTGCAAGGGCGGGATGCAGTCTGCAGGTACTGTAATGGGGGATTTATTCAAGAGCTTGATGACATGGTACACATCAGTCCTCTGGATTTCTTTGGCCTGGATGGTGATGAAGAACGTGATCAGAGGCTTGGCCTTAGGGAAGCTTTTTCAGCCTTCATGAGGCAGCGATTGGAAGACAGGCATAACCACGATATCAGAGGAAGACATGATTCCATTCCTGAACATGGTCAGGGTTTTGGACCTTTGTTGATTCTTGGTGGCCAAATTCCTCTTAGACTGTCTGGAAATAGTGCATTTGAAGCTCTTCTTGGTGGTGCTCCGGGGATTGGCTTCAGACAGGGTAATGCTGGTGATTATTTTATAGGTCCTGGACTGGAGGAACTGTTTGAGCAGCTTTCAGCTAATGATCGACGGGGCCCTCCCCCAGCAGCCAGATCTTTGATTGATGCTATGCCCACTATTAAGATAACTCAGAGTCATCTTCGTTCAGATTCACAGTGTCCAGTTTGCCAAGATAAATTTGAGCTGGGTTCTGAAGCTAGACAAATGCCATGCAACCATATATACCACACAGATTGTATTGTCCCATGGTTAGTGCAGCACAACTCCTGTCCTGTTTGTCGCCAGGAATTGCCACCACAACGATCAAGTAGCAGTCATAGTAATCAAAGCTCTAGTGGTCAAATTCGAAGCAGCAGTTTTGTTGGTAATGGTAGTGGAAGGGAGAATCAAGGAAGAAGGAACTTGTTCTCTAATTTCTGGCCATTTCGATCTTCAAGTTCAAGCTCTAACCATAATGGTACAAGTGGAAGCAGTTCGCCAGCAATGAGCGAGCGTGAGAATAACCACCAGATGGAGTATACTGGATGGCCATTTGAATAAGGTCAGTGTGTTCAGAAACAATTTAAATTTTGTTGTTGTGATAATGCAGTGTCTCCAGCCCATACTAAAATGATTTCTTAGGATTGGAAGTGGTTGTGAGACATAAAATCTACCCAAGTCTGTTTTGTGTTTCTTGAAAGTAATTGAGCGTCAATCTGTGTTCTACATTTTTCTTTTCTTTGTAAATCACTCTCTTTGTTTTTTTGACTTTTTTCTTCCCTGTTGAATTACTTTGCTTTTCAGTTATATGTACTGTGTCTATTATATGTTTTCATAAGGGCATGGAAACGCCCTCTTAAGTTTCCATTAACATTACATAGGATTGTTTGGTCTGGGGGTGAGTGTTAGCATGGTTAGGTTTTGGTTTATTCAAGGATTGAAGGGCTGATCGCTATTTGAAACATATAATTCCTTCTTTCTTTCATTCTCTACCCTGATTTTACTCTTTTCAAACTTATTTTCAATATTTGAAAATCAAAAGCTTTTATTTTGTGAGCCTCTCACAATACCCTAATTAAATGTGTATTCTCTCATCTTCTTATTTTCTCTCTACGTTTATAAAATTTCTCTATAAAAACCAACCTTTTTCCTGCCCGTAAGATGATAGCTTGGTTGGCTTGACCTTTTGCTGTGGAGGTAGGGGGTAAAGGTAACAATTCCCCCTCACATCAACAAAAAACTTCCTACATCATCTGATACAGCCATTAACTCTTTTATGTGGCGACCAAACTTCATCCTTTTTTTGCTCTTTGGTCTTTTTCATTTCCATAAACTAATCCTAAACATGTTTTACTTTAGATTTCAGAAAATAATTGTTTTTCAAGATGCCAATGCCCAATTGATTTTTAGCCATAACAACAATGGAATGAATGTGTTAAATGTTAATAAAAAATAAAATCTTACTAAAAATTGCCGTTATCATATACGTATTTAACTTTATTTTTGTAGTACAGTCCAAATGAAAACCTTCTCTGGCTTTGGAATTTTGCACTCAAATTATTTTTTTAAATAAAAAAAAATAGTTCAAAGTGACTACAAAAGTATTTGATTCTTGATTTGAAAAGTAATATTGAGCAATTGGAAAACAATGAACATTCCCATTCCTTTTATTCGATTAAATTTAAAATTAATTCTTGGAATTGTTTCCTAAAGTTATAGCTAGATAACACTTCAATCAAATCGTTTTCTTTAAAAAAAAAGAAAGAAAACAAAAGAAAAACTGTATCCAAATGACAAATAAGCCCAAAAAATTTAATAGTAGACTCCGTCAAAAAGGAATGAACTTTGATTTCAAGCAACTTGTGGTTCATTTGTCAAAACATAATGACTTTTATTATTGTTGTTGTCCATGATGATGAATCCACAGTTCGCAGTTTATAATCAGTGAATTGTCCGTGAAGCGACCACCTCTCCTCCCCATTGACAAAAATTGTATAGAACAAAACAACATCTTTCTATATAATATTATTGAAGCATCTTATTATCATTGTTGTCGTTATGAAATAGATGAAAACAACAACCACCCATCTTTTTAAGTTCAACTTATTATTATTATTACTACTGCTACTACAATCACTTCCAACTTCATGTTTAAACAAATGTCCGTGTCTGAACGAAGCCCGAAGAGTCAACGAACCTTTCAACTTCATACATGTTGGTGCATTATTTTTCCACTCATAAAATTATAATCTTATTAACAGTTAAAATTGTATGAAGTTAATTTTTAATATTAAATTATAAATATATACTTAACATATAGAAGCTTGAAAACTACATTTGTTTATTTTACTTTAGTCTAAAATCCAAATTAAATCAAACCTACCATTCTTTAAAGTTTCATTCGATTTAATTACTAAAATAATAAAAATTTAATTAAAGCTGATGTTATGCCCGATCCTCTTGCATTCTGTGTGTGTGTGTGTAATCATATTATCTACCCTCTCAGAAATCTTTTAATATTCTTACCTTGTAATTGAAAACATGATTTTAATTTTAAACAGAAAACGTTGAAAGTAGGAGAAGTGGCTCAGTCTGCTTAGATTCATATACCAATAGGTATATATAAAGTCAACCAATCATATCCATTTGCTTCAACTAACTAACTGCGGCTCCTGCCCACCAAAACTACCACTTCCATTTTTTTTTCTAAAAAGACAAAAAAAACCAAAACCACAAACTGGTAAATGGCACAACTCAATGCTGATTATCCCTGTTTGAAGCTCTGACACAACACAAGGCACATGAGAACAAGAAAACAAAGACAATTTGAGAAAACCTTCAAAGTCCGAAGCCTTGATCATAAACGGTAAAAGAAGGAAAAAAGATTCCCCTAAGTGATCGTTCAGCAGAACATCATCCTTGGAACGTACCATTCAGTTTGTTAGTTCCATAATGGCAGAAACAATATCACCATCGGCAGCTTTCAGTGCTTTCACGGCTCTTGGCCTTGATACTCCAGCTTGTGTCATCACCAACTCAATGTCCTTTGGCTCCACACCAGTCTCATCTACTTCTTCGTCATCTTGAGCCATGGTCGACGACTCAGGCTTTGATTCCACATTACTCTTATTAGGAGGTGGAATCTTGAATTGCTCTGCAGCTTGAGTCTGCAGTTGCGAACTCAGATCCTCAATCTTTGCTTCCCCAAAAACAATGTATGTGTCTGATGTGGGGCTCTTGAAAACATCTGGTTTTGAGATGACAAACAAAATCTGAAAGAAGAAAACAAAAGAAATAAGAGTTTTAAGATTTTACAATTAATATCTGAGGCTCACTTTTAAAAGATTAGACAACAATTCAAACACTAACGTTTTTGCTCTTTTTAACAGTAACACGACTGACTCCAGGGATTGGCTTCATTCCAAGTTTCAGCATTGCCTTTCGACTCTTCTTTTCACTCCTGCTCTGCTTTGACCGACCACTTGCATCTCCTTTCCCTGCCATATTAATTCCAACAGTGACAAAGTGCCCAACTTCCAATTTGATATAGTGTTTACACTGACAATGAAATGCATACAATTCTGTTTTTGCAATGATACAGCATATTGTTCAATTATTTCAAAATTTTCACAACCATGCTTGCTAATTAGAATATTATAAATAAGAAAAGAAACACTCTAGATCACACATTGATATTATACTTGACTGGACAGACTGCATTTACTCCCTACTAGTCCAAGTTCACAAATCTTTCAAATCCATTTCCAATGCTTTTCCTTGATTGAAACACCAAGGAAACAGTAGAAATCTTAAACATCCAATTTTAAAATTAGATTAAATGTGTTCTCAAGCTGGATTTGTTGATATATCTCTTTTGTGTCTATGAAACTTTCCCACAAAATGCATGTCAAATGAATAATAATAACAATCAACAACAACAAGTTCAAAAGAATTCCTTGCATGCATTAATTGGATCAATTACACGAGTAACATCAAATTGTAACCTATTCGGAATGTGTATTTGTAATGTTTTAATTAAAATTTTAAAATATTTTCTTCTCCTAGTTTGTTTAGAAATGTTACATGGGCATATAATTTATTTAAATTACTATTTCTATCTATTTTAGGACTTTTATTCCTAATTAATTTAGGGTTTAATTATAAGCCTCATACAAACGAACTTAAAACAACATTGTAAAAGGAAATTAGAAATTGAATTTTCCTCAATTAAGATATGATAATTTCTCTTCTCTTTAATTATTTAGATAATTATGTGAACTTATGAAAAAAAATTTCTTATTGCTTTTAAATCTTTTTCTTTATACTTTTTGTTTGTGATTAGTAAATTATTCTATCAAGAGTTTTACCATTGGCTCTTAATTCTTTTAATCATTGAATCAAAGTTATTTAATCTAAACGTTTTTCTTTATACTTTTGATTAATGATTAATAAATCATTGGGCCAAGATTTTTACCGTTAGTTATTGATTCCTTAAATCATTGGGTCAAGGTTCTTTAATATGAATTTTAGCTTTCTTGGGATTTGAATTTTAATTTAAATTGTTAAATTTTAAGATTCATACTTGGAGTCTCAATACTAATTGTTGGGGTTAGCATCAAATAGCTTATATCAGCATGTACAGATTGACACAAGGACTTAACCTTCAAAGATTTTTTTACAACTTCTCAGACCTTTTTCAGCTAAGCACAGGAAAGGCTTGCATATTTAACAACCTTCATAACCCACAGTAGTAAATCATCATGCAACAACCATATTTTGATGCTTAGAAAACAACATTTAAAAAAGAAAAACTGAAAACATTTAGGTACAGAATTCATATTTGGATTTTACTCTTACCTTCGGCATCCTCTTCATCCTTGTCATCATCCTCATCTTCGTCATCTTCGTCATCCTCATCATCATCCTCAACTACTGGCTCATCAGGCTGAAGCAAATATTATTTCACAATTGTATATCAACCAAACCACCAAAGGCACGTATTAATGAACACTTTTGTATAGGCATCATGAAAATTCTCAATATAGCACGATCTGTAAGTCTATATTTTATAGCATAAATACAAATGCTGTCTCAAATAGTAGTTTGTACTACTTTGGTGAGAAAAGCATCAAAGATTTTAATCAGGTTTAATATTTTAAGAATACTAGTTTCAATTTTCGAGTTATTTACGACTATAAAGTTCAAAGATCCTTAAATATGCAAAAATCACCTGATACTGATTGCGTTCTCTGTAACTTATTTAAGACTGTAAATGTTCAAAGAAATTCAAAACAATGATCGAAATTGCTAATGCTACCACAGTCACATAATTAATAATGAAAAATTTAATAAACAAGACGGCAAACAGAAAAATAGAAAAAGGAAGGAAAAAAACGAAGCGACTTACGTTGAGCTTTTGTTCTTCGAGATGTGCAGCGAGGAGTTCTTCTTGGGACTGAGCACTCATATTTGCTTTGCTTGCTGAGACGAGACAAAGAAAGACAGAGGAGAGACTAAAACCCTAGATACCCGACTACGGATGGAGGTAGTCGAGTTATATCAAATATATATATATATATATATATATTATTTATATATAGGGACCATTTTCTTATTCGGGTTCGGGTTGAAATGCGATATTATCAAAAACTTCTTTAAAAACGTCGATTTAAAAACGTCGATCGGGAAGAAAAAAACAAAAAGGAGGAGAGAGAGAGAGAGAGAATCCTTTTATACTACGCCCAAGATACCTTCAACAACAATTCTTCATTCTCATCTTATTTTATAATTTTAGGGTTCAATTTTATATATAATAATATTAAATAAAAATAATTATTATTCGTCCATACTTTAATATTGTAGGAAAAGAAAATATAAACAAACATTACACACTATTACAAATAGAAGGGGACTAAAAGAAGAAAATGAATAGTTGGTGTAGAGAATTGAGGGTTTGGTTCTTGCAAGCATTAGAGATACTTGTAACTACAAGAGTAAAAATTTCTTTGCGAACAAGAATTGGCTTTCCCTTTTCTTTTTCTTTTGAAGATAAAATTAACTAATGATTAATAACAAATTTATAAAAAAAATAAAAGGACTTTGAAGTAACTAATTGCAGCTCCTGCTCGACGAAGCTACAACTTCCTTAAAAAATAATGCTGATTACTGCTGTTTAATGCTCTAATACGGCACAAAGTACATCAGAACTAGAAAACGCCGAGAATTTTACAAAACCTTCAAAGTCTGCAACCTCAATCATGAACGGTAAAAGCAGAAAAAGAAGGATGATTCCCTTGTGAGTGACAATTCCAGCACAAGAAAGTACATCCTTGAGAAAGTACCAATCAGTTTGTTAGTTCCATAATGGCAGAAACAATATCACCATCGGCAGCTTTCAGTGCTTTCACGGCTCTTGGCCTTGATACTCCAGCTTGTGTCATCACCAACTCAATGTCCTTTGGCTCTACACCAGTCTCATCTACTTCTTCGTCATCTTGAGCCATCGCCAACAACTCCGGCTTTGATTCCACATTACTCTTATTAGGAGGTGGAATCTTGAATTGCTCCGCAGCTTGAGTCTGCAGCTGAGAACTCAGATCCTCGATCTTTGCTTCCCCAAAAACAATGTATGTGTCTGATGTTGGGCTCTTGAAAACATCTGGTTTTGAGATGACAAACAAAATCTGAAAGAAGAAAACAAAAGACATAAGAGTTTAAGATTTTACTATTAACATGCTTTTAAAAGATTAAACAACAATTCAAACACTAACATTTTTGCTCTTTTTGATGGTAACACGACTGACTCCTGGGATTGGATTCATCCCAAGTTTCAACATTGCCTTTCGACTCTTCTTTTCACTCCTGCTCTGCTTTGACTGACCACTTGCATCTCCTTTCCCTGCCATATTAAATTCCAACAGTGACAATGTGCACTACTTCCAATTTGATAAAAGTGTTTACACTTATTATGAAAGGTATATAATTCTGTTTATGCAATGATACATCATATTGTTCAATAATTTCAAAATTTCACACCCATGCTGATAATGAGAATAAATTATAAATCAGAAACACAATACTCTAGACCAAGCATTGATATATAGCACATGTATTGCTTTTACTCCCTACTAATCCAAGTTCACATATCTTTTCAACTCCATTTCCAATGCTTTTCCTTGATTGAAACACCAAGGTAATAGTAGAAATCTTAAGCATCCAATTTTAAAATTAGATTAGATGTGTTCTTGAGCTGGATTTGTTGATGTATCTCTTTTGTGTTTTGGAAACTTTCCCATGAAATGTGTTTTGTCAAATGAATAGAATATATCAGCATACAGATTGACACAAGGACTTAACTTTCTCAAAGGTTTTTTACAACTTCTCAAACTTCTTTCAAGCTATGCACAAGATAGACTTGCCTATTTAACAACCTTCCTAACCCACAATAGCAAACCATCTCACAACAACCATATGTTCATGCTTAGAAAACAACATAAAAATAAAAATAAAATTTACTGAAAACATGCTGGATTTTTCTCTTACCTTCAGCATCCTCTTCATCATCCTTATCATCATCCTCATCTTCGTCATCATCCTCAACTAGTGGCTCGTCAGGCTGAAGCAAATATTATGTCACAATTGTACATCAACCAAAGGGCCAAGGGCACGCATTAATGAACACTTTTGTATGGGCATAGAGAAAGCCCTCTATGTAGCATCATCTGCGAGTTTACATTTATAGCACAAATACAAGCGCCGTCTCAAATAGTTGTTTGTACAACTCTGGCGAGAAAAGCATCAAAGATCTTAATCAAGTTTAATCATTTAAGAATACTACTACTTTCAGTTTTCAAGTAATTTAAGCCTATAAAGTTCAAAGATCCTTAAATATGCATAAATCACCTGATATTGATTGAGTTCTCTACAATTATTTACCCTAAATGTTTCGAAGAAATTCAAACAAATGATCCAAGTTGCTAATACTACAACAATCACATAATTGATGATGAAATATTCACGAATCAAAACTTGATCAACACAGACGACAAACAGAAAAATTATATATATATATATATATATATACGCATAAACGAAGTGACTTACGTTGAGCTTTTGTTCTTCGAGATGTGCAGCGAGGAGTTCTTCTTGGGACTGAGCACTCATATTTGCTTTGCTTGCTTGCTGAGACGAGACACAGAAAGACAGAAGGGAGAGTAAAACCCTAGATACCCGATTACGCGTGAAGGTAACCGAGTTCCACGCACTACATCATTTATATAGGGAACATTTCCTTATTCGGGGTTCGGGTTTAAATGCGATGTTATCACAAACTTCCTTAAAAACGTTTAAAAAATAGTTGATGAAAATATAAAAATAAAAACAATAAAATCTAGGCCCCAGAAACCTTTTACAACAATTCTTCATTCTCGTTCAAGTAGAAGGAATCTCAACTTTTTATTTTATATTTTGGGATTGTATTTTAATATTTAATATTAAATAAAAGTAATTATTATTGTCCAACTTGAACAAGAAATTTTAAAAATTACAAGAGTTTTCATTGCAAAGTTTAATTTTACGATCAAATTTATTTCTCAATTTACAGATAAATAATAATAATTATTATTATTATACAGAAGATCTTTACTTGCGGGATGAAATTTTTTCATCCCTGTAGTCGTGTGTGTGAATGAAGTTAAAATAGTTTATGTAATTGTTTTTCTGTTCTCTCTCTTTCTCCATTTTTGTCTTATGCAAGTTTTATATATATATATATATATATATCATTGCTGCCTCCCACTTTGAAAAAAGATTATAACACTAGACCAAGGAGACACTCTTAACAACTAGAGAAAAAAAAATGTTCATGTAAAGAGTTGAGGATTTAGAATTTGCAAGACATTAGAGATACTTGTAACCACAATAAAGTAAAAATTTCTCTACGAAACAGGAATTGGCCTTTCCGTTTCTTTGAAGATAAAATTAACCAATGATTAATAACAAATTTACTTTGAAGTAACTAATTGCAGTTCCTGCTCAAGGAAGCTACAACTTTCTTAAAATGATGCTGATTACTGCTGTTTATTGCTCTGATACGGCACAAGGTACATCAGAACAAGAAAACGCAGAGAATTTTATAAAACCTTCAAATTCTGCAACCTCAATCATAAATGGTAGAAGCACAAGAAGAAGGATGATTTCTTTCAGAGTGACAATTCCAACGCACGAAGTAGATCCTTGCGAAAAATACCGATCAGTTTGTAAGTTCCATAATGGCGGAAACAATATCACCATCGGCAGCTTTCAGTGCTTTCACGGCTCTTGGCCTTGATACTCCCGCTTGTGTCATCACCAACTCAATGTCCTTTGGCTCCACACCAGTCTCATCTACTTCTTCATCATCTTGAGCCATGGCTGACACCTCGGGCTTTGATTCAACATTACTCTTATTAGGAGGTGGAATCTTGAATTGCTCCGCAGCTTGAGTCTGCAGTTGCGAACTCAGATCCTCGATCTTTGCTTCCCCAAAAACAATGTATGTGTCTGATGTGGGGCCCTTGAAAACATCTGGTTTTGAGATAACAAACAAAATCTGAAAGAAGAAAACAAAAGAAATAAGAGTTTAAGATTTTACAATTAGCATCTGCGGCTCACTTTTAAAAGATTAGGCAACAATTCAAACACTAACATTTTTGCTCTTTTTGATGGTAACACGACTGACTCCTGGGATTGGCTTCATCCCAAGTTTCAACATTGCCTTTCGACTCTTCTTTTCACTCCTGCTCTGCTTTGACCGACCACTTGCATCTCCTTTCCCTGCCATATTGAATTCCAACAGTGACAATGTGCACTACTTCCAATTTGATAAAAGTGTTTACACTGATTATGAAGGGTATATAATTCTGTTTATGCAATGATACAGCATATTGTTCAATAATTTCAAATTTTTTACACCATGCTTGATAATGAGAATAAATTATAAATAAGAAACACAATACTCTATACCAAGCATTGATATATAGCAGGTGTATTGCTTTTACTCCCCACTAATAGAAGTTCATAAATCTTTCAAATCCATTTACTATGTTTTTCACTGGTTGAAACAGTTAGGCAACACTTGAAATCTTAAACATCATAATACTTGTACTATTTATGATGTTTGTTCTGACCCAAATTTCTAAATTATAGTAAATGTGTTCTGAGCTGGAATTGTTGAGGTATTTGTTCTGTGTTCAGGACCTTTCCCCAAAATGCATGTACAATTGATTATATCAGAACGTACAGATTGGCACCACAACTTAAGTTTCAAAGACTTTCCACAATATTCCAAAACTTTCATCTATGCACAAGATAGACTTGCATATTTAACAACGTTCTAAACCCACAATATGAAAACTATCTGGCAACAACTATATGTTCATGCAATGCACATGCTTAGGAAACGACAAAAACAACAAAATTCCGAAAACAAGTCCATATTTGAGTTCTGCTCTTACCTTCAGCGTCCTCTTCGTCTCTTCGTCCTCTCATCCTTCTCGTCGTTCTCCTCGTCGTCATCCTCATCATCATTATCATCATCATCAACCACTGCCTCATTGGACTGTTGAACATATTATGTCAACAATAAACATCATTACTGTTATTTGTAGGGCATACTAATGAGAGCTTTTAGATAGGTAAAGTAAATGCACACTTTTCAAGTTTAAAAGTGTATATATGGTTTATATACACTAAGTTCAAAGATCCAAAAGACTGACAAAAGTTTATAGATCCCAAAATATGCATAAATCTATTGTTATAACATTCATAACCAAGTACAAAGTATTTAACAAAATGAAAAGTAAGAATGGAGGAAAAGCAAAAGATAAGAGAGTAGAAACAAGATTGAAAAAGAGAAAAAATAGCGAGGATAAGAGATAGTTCATACTCTCGACCTAAAGGAACAAGACAAGTAGTTAAAAGGAAAAATAAGAATTCAAATCATTTTATAAACCAAAATATTCCCGCATTGATCTTTTTATTTTAAAGTTGTCCATGCGTGCCTTTTTTCCTTACAAGAAATAAACAGTAAATTTAGAATTATTTAAAAATTTCCTCTGAATCCTAATACGAGGAACCCTAATCCGATTAGATAATTCTAAAATAATTTCATAATCTGATTAAGATATGATTTTTTTCAATCATCCTATTAGCAAACTAACTTTCCTAACCTCATTAGAAAGCATATTTTCTCAGGGATTTCCAATTTTATTAGAAATAAGATATCAATCAAAGGAATTCAATCCATCGATCAAGATTGCTAATGCAACATAAAATCTTTGAAAGGATCATTTTAATTGATAATGAAATTTTCAAAAAGAAAGAAAACGTATCAAAACTTGATAATGGCAGCAAAAATTCAAAATGAAAAAAAAAGCAAAGGACTTACGTTGAGCCTTTGCTCTTCGAGATGGGCAGCAAGGAGTTCTTCTTGGGACTGAGCAGTCATATTTGCTTTGCTTTGCTTTGCTTGCTGCGGAGACACACACACAAGCACACAAAAACCGACTAAAACCCTAAATACCCGATGGTGGATGGACGTAACCGTTTGCCAGCTTTGTACGCCCACGCGCACCCATACCGAGGCCAGTGCTGTCTTATTCTAATATTAATATAAAATTGAGCTTAATACTATTGGATATTCTTGTGTGTTTTATTTATATTATATTAATTATTTTTTTTAATAATTATATTAAAAATTAATAAAATTTTAATTTGATACACTTATTATAATTTTATCATTTATTTAATTTATTTTAATATTTATAATATAATGTAAATTAATTTTAAGTACTTTTTAAAATTTTATAAATTTAACTATTTTTTTTAAAAAATAATATAAAATAAAAATAAATTTATTAAATTAAAAATAATTTAATACATTATTATTTTAAAATACTTAATAATATTATAAATAATTTAATTTATTAAAATTTATAAATCAAGAATTATAAAATTAAATTATATTAAAATTGGGCAGGCTTTCCCAAATTGATTTGACAATGAAGGAAATTGAAGGGGCTCATTATCGTAAACAAGATTGGGAAATTCAACTTCAAAGATTGAGGTAAATATCACTCTCCATTAAGAATAACTGGTGAAACGAAAGATGTACGTACAAGGGGAGGAATGGTTTGACAGTGAGTATAAACCAAAGAAGGTTATACTCATTATGGAGCTGATCACCCATATAATTTGGTTCAAGGCTTTGTGGACACTGAACAGTGCTAGGGGAGGAATATTAGACCATTATATGTAGACTGTTCTATACAAAAGGCATACGCATGATCTTGACTTTGGACCTATGTCTAACCATCATATCACTCAACTTTTACGGGTTATTCGAGAAAGGTAAAATTAAAGCAATAAATCAACAATAATTTTACATGTCCAAAAATTTGTCCCAAATTTTCATCTTGAAAGATGTCAGACATGCCACACATCAAGTGGGTGAAAGATTTTCACAATTTTCAAAATCACTTATCACACAATCTCCACCCACTTGCTGAATTTCACATCATTTGAGAGAGAAAATTTGGGACCCGTAGCACTACTCATAAATCACACAAACTTCTCAAGATCTTTCTTATAAATTTGTAGGAAACCCAATCTCGGCTTTATTCAATTATGTTCTATTCTTTGCAGAGTCTAATTGCTTTAAATTGTTAGAAGTATTGAAGACCAAAGAATACAAAGTGTAACATTTTACTTTAAGGCAAGTAAGGTAACCTTTTTTCTTAAAGTATTAGTTTGCAAGGTCTATATTCCCTTCCAAAGTCAACTTTTGATGAAATATTAGTAAAAATAGCCCCTGCAATTTGATGACCCACATAGACAGTTTTTCTTTCTTTCTTCTTTCTCAGGCAGGACCAAGCCATAATCATAGGTCAACTCTGTCACGGGAGGTATGTGTTTGATGGCATGAAATGCAATGTGAAGATCACATCCCTTGTCATTCTGATGCAAAATTGGCTGCCAGAAAATATTGGGTGAGCAACTGTGGTTCATAAAACGAGCTACATTCCCAACATCTTTTGCAGTTATGATCAAGGGAAATGGGATGTTTGGAACGCTATCAGAGTCTCGAGGCAAAGGTTCCACAGGCTGATAAGTACGGGTAGCATCAAAAATGTAATCATGCCCATTTTCACCTCCAAGTTCCTCTATCCTAGATATGTCAATGACCTCCCCTGCATGTTCACGTATAAGACCCCCAGAACGTATGGGATCCCAAGACCTAAGACCCCAATCTTTATCCTTAGTTTTAAAAACCTCCAAATGTACTCTCAGACCACCTTGAGACACTCGGTTCCGGCAGTTAGGAGGGCACTGACAAGAAGGACCACATTCATGAATCAAGGATTTTTGATTCACAAGAACCCTGTTTGAAACATATGGAAGATAGCCTGCATTCTTTTGGATGCATGGGCAGTTTTGATTACCAGGAAGACATCCATTGTGGCAATTACAGCCGACAGAACATTCAACTGAATTCACTGGTTTGGAATACTTGAGACTAGGAAGATATGCAAAATGTGCTGGCCCTTTCTCACATCAATGTCATTTACGACAGTGACAGGTATGTTTTCTGCCCCAGAATTGAGATCGGGCAATATAACCCCAATTCTAGAATTGATATCATCCTTCCATTGCTGAATTGATTTCCATGTCATGAATGCTTCAGGCTGCCCGGGTAACCTAAACAATTTATATTTAAATACATTGCAACCAGCCTTTCCTTTCTCCATCCAAGACTCCTGGATTTTATAAACACCATCATAGACATATACCTTGCCAGTTGTGGTTGCTATATCCTTCACACCTCGAATCACTCGTACTTCATTTTTCTGATGCAAGCTTTTCTTCAAAGCAAGATTACCCCTTACAAGTTTCTGGTCCACAACTTCCTTACCCTTCGTATTAACATTCCCACCTTGTCCACTGTAAATGAGCACATCCCCGTCCTCAACATTATCTCCATATCCTCCAGATGAAACAATGCTGACTGCCACTGACTCTTCTTCCTGATTGGTTGTGAGACCCATGTAACCAATCCCAGCCATAATTGGATGATGCAATCCAACCAAGCACAATTCCATCCTGAAAAAGAAGATATCACCAATTTCAACACCAGGTACGACTCCAATTCTCTTTTTGACATTGGTTCGAATTCCTTTATTCATCAAGATCGTACCCACTCTCAAGTCAGGCCGTCTAGTGACCCCTGACATTGCTTCTTTTGATTCTTCGATCTGTAATCGTTTGTACGTAGCAAATCAAACATCAGGAGTATATATCCCACAGACTCCTTGTTGCCATCAGATCGTCGGAATGCATCGAATTCCATGAGATTACATGAGGAGAGAATATTATTAACTATTAAATCTGCATCAACATCTGGTAAGGCAACATTGATATCTCGACTAACCCTAGTCCCCTTGTGGGGCTTGTTCTTTTGCCTTGCACTCTTACTACTATCCTCCACATCGGCACTGTGACCGTGCCTGTCACTGTCTGCAAAACTGCTATAAGATTGTGATTGAACATGACTTCTAGAACTCCTAGATGGCACTGTATCACCATTTACCTGAGCTGGAGTCACCCCTGCTGTTGAGGATGGCGCTGTCCTAAATGAAGTTATCGGAACTGCAGCCGTAACTGGATTGCCATATGCAAAATATATATTTTTTGGATGCATCTCTAATTTATAAATTTAATTGCAAATGAATTTTCATAAATAATTTAATTTTTACATAATCTAAACTTGATATTCATAAATTTAAGTGTATTTAACTCATTTATTAAAAATATATTTAAGAATTATAAAATATTATCTAACTACTAGTAATTTTACCGTTTATTTAGTTGATAATCAATTTATCTTTAAAAAAATTGAAAATAAAAATATAATTATATTAATGAGTATTCTTTTATATAACAAAAATTAAATTTATCAAATAAATATAACTAGTTATATGCACTACAATAAATATATAATATTATAAAATAAAATTATAAATTAATGTACGTATGAAACATTTAAAAAATATATATTTGTAACTGCAATATGACAAAAATAATAATAAGTATTTAATAATAAAATTTTAATTAATAACAATGTTATGTTAATAATTTTAATAAAATTTTATATCACAATTATAAATTATTATTATTATATAACTAAACTAATATAATAATAAATTATTTAAAATAATTAATTAATTAAAAACAAATATATTAAATAAAAAAAATATGATAAAATATATTAATGAATGATAAAATTGAACGTTCATCACTTGGAGGGGATTTAATTAAAATTTTTCTTCTTTTCTCGATCGAAAGAATAATGATTCTTAAAAATTCTCTTTTTCTCTTCTATTCTTTCAGTTAAATAAAAAAATTTATTATAATAATGGGATTTCTTTTCGGTTTTTTTTTCATCTTTTCTTCCAACCAAAACACACCCTATATTAAAATAAATAAATAATAATAATTTATTTTAATTTTATACAAAAATTGAAAAAAAAAGTTAAGATTTTAATTTGAAGAGTAGCACTAATTTTAATTGAACGGCTATGTCTAATTTAAGGAATTGATATTATGAACACATTGTTATAACTATTTATAGAATTGACAACATTAAAATTTCTAACACATAAGTTGAATTGGAAATTTTCTAATGAAAAATTTGGTATTGTACATGTATGATGGGCAATTCCTAATTGCAAAGATGATTGATGAATTAGTAACATTAGTTGTCCTTTTTCCCTTTAAATTTTAATTAATAAATTACACATACTATAATTTATATTTTAATTTAAGTTAATAAAATAATATTTAAGATAATCAAACAATTTTTTTCATCATGATTGAATAAATTCCAAGAATAAGAACAATATCCCGATTAGAAAACAACGGGGGATTATTATAAAAGGTGGGAGGAATTTATTATCAATTTTAATTTTTTTTCATAAAATTTTTAAACGTAAAATTAATTAATAAATGCTTAAATAAATTATAATATTAAAAAAAATTAAGATTAATCAATTAAAGGTGCATTATCAATCACTTATTATATTACATTATTTCTCGTGTGATAACGTAAAATTAATTAATTATTAACGGCTTAAACAAGAAAAATTGCATATAAATTATAGAATATATGGTCTAAATATTAAAGAGAGAGAGCTAGAGGATAATAAACTAAGGGCATAGCATTTGGTTGGAAAATCCTTGAAGATGATAAGTCGTATGCATTGACTTGGAGTGGAGGCAATGCTCAACAAAAACAACACTCTACGTTATATTTCTCAAAATGGTCCAAAACCAATTCACTATCATTGGGTAGCATAGATTTTCATGCCAATTAAACGATTCTTGCGCTCATTGTTCTTTTCTTTATCATTGTTCTTTCTTTCTTTCCTCCTTTCTTCAAGATAAGGAAAGAAAATTTGGTGGGACGATATTGACTCTGTGTACACTGAGAGAGTGATGGATGATACAATGC
Organism: Xylocarpus granatum; assembly: GCA_019650275.1. Lineage (NCBI taxonomy): Eukaryota > Viridiplantae > Streptophyta > Magnoliopsida > Sapindales > Meliaceae > Xylocarpus > Xylocarpus granatum. The sequence continues at coordinate 11,631 of BNST01003255.1, read as the reverse complement.
ACATGGGGTTAGCAATATGGTTAAGCCTATTTATTAATTAATTAATTAATATCCAAAGGTTGTTTCTAACACAAGTGTTTGTTTGGTTTTAGATTATAATAAGTAATTAATGAGACACGACACTTGAATAGGGTAAGGCTCCACTTTTCTATTCTAACACACGACATTTAAGGAAAAATGATTTTCATTTTTATTTTTATTTGGGATAATAATATTGGAGTCCCCAAAATTGAATAAAATATAAATAAAGACATGTTGTGAAATTATTTGCATTCAAGTCCCTACATTGCCTTTCCTCAATGTTTTTCTCTTGCTGTACTTTAACTTATTAGTGTTAACAATTATTTGAAGCAATCGCTGTGGAATATAATTAATTATAAATGAACATAAAATTTAATAAATATTTTTTTATTAATTAAATAATATTGACACTGCCATAATAGGACCGGACCGTCTCCTGAAACTTTTTCCTAATTGAAAGAGTTGCTTCTAATCCACTGCCAGAATCGGATAAGCTGCGTTTCGTCTTTCTCTTACGTGAAAGCAAGGCAAAGACAGCATCAAAAGACAAACACAGATCATCCCTTATGTGGGGTACGCGCCGTTTGGGTTTGTCCGTGTCTATATATCCATATCCACGTATAATTCCAAAGCGCCAGTGAACTACACAGCCCAGCACAACGCTTCAGTCTCTCTTTCTCGTCTAAACAACCCAACGCAAGCTTCACTGTTCGTTGTTGATTCATTCAGGTATTAACTTTTTATTTTTTATTTTTCATTTTTATACTTACCTTTTTCTGTTATAATTTAGTATTTTTTCGTGTTTTCTATGATCTAATAATCATGATTGTACCTATTCTCTCTGGGTTTGTTCCAGTACTTGTAGTTTTATCACACTCTGTGCAATTCTTCCTAGTTATTATTATTACTATTATAATTTTTTATCCGGGTTTGTTTCATTGATTGTGTCGTTGTTTCTGTTAAATTGATCATTTGTAGTTTGCCCCGAAGATAAAGATATCCGTTAGTAGATAGCAATTAGTTTTCACTTCTTTCTTTTGCTCTTTCTTGCTTTTGGATAAGTACATTTCACTTGTCTTATTGAGTCCAGATGGTGATGACACTGATTCTTGTTGTTTCTATTTTTAGTCATAACTGTTTATCTGACGTACCTCAGTCCTTTTTATGCTTTATCTTCTTTTCTTGTTAAGTGATCAGACAATAACTGAATTATCAGCTTTGTCTTGATTTATTAGGCTGTGTAGAGGTTGGAGTTGGATGTGGTGAGTGAGTGATGGCTTTTTGCAAGGTCCCTTGCTATTTTCTTCTGCTCTGTTTCTTCCTTGGAACTTGTTCTGTCTATCGATGTTTTGCCAATGATGAAGTCGATGCAAACCAGACGGCAACGCTAGTTGTAGATGCTTCTCAAGGCCGGCCTATACCTCAAACACTATTTGGAATATTCTTTGAGGTTAGTTTATTGTTGACTTCATTTCATTAATAAAATCTCTAGGTTTACCTTATTTTCAGTTAGTTGTGGAAATTGTACCTTTCATTTTCTCAGCCACTTGTGGTCATCTTGATTGTGTTTTAAAAGCCCTTTCTTTTATCTTATTCAAGGTAGCACAGACACACTTTAACATATAGATGCATACCATTGCGCATATGCATGCGAATACTGATTTAAATGTTTAGCAAGAAATTCTGGCACCTCTGAACTTATCAGATCTTGATTGGTTAAATGGTCTATATGCCCCCATCATTGCCAGGTTTGACCTTATTAGTTGAAAACAGTTAGTCAGTTAAGAGACAGTTAACTAGTTGAGTTATTTTAGAACTTTGGCCTTGTAACGTATTTGATTGTCTTGTACTCTTTTTTTGTTTATTACATATGTTGTTACTTTCAAAGTTAGCATCATCTGGTTTTCCCTTCTTTTTTTTTCTCCAAACTTTTTTCTTTCTGCAGGAGATCAACCATGCTGGTGCTGGTGGGCTATGGGCAGAGCTTGTGAGCAACAGAGGTCATTCCTTCCTCTTTCAATGTTTGAAAATTAGTGATATAAGATTCTATTTTAGTTTAAGATATTTGGCTCTTGACTTATTTATTGACAATTCTAGTGCATAAGAAAAAGGTTTTGGGTGTGGAGAGTAGGGTGGTGAGTACATTGTAGTATTTCATATTGAGGTTCATAACCTCAAAGAATATTTGAGAGACATACTTGTAAACCAAAATTTATGTTCGAAGGTCTGCTTTAGTGGTTTACATGTTTTGCATCTGTCTTTTGGTCCAAAAGAATACCATCTTGATATTCTTTGTATATGTACAGTTTTAAACCCACTTTGCTTATAACTGTGTCAAACTAATCTTTGATCGATGAAATGTTATATTCCTAAGCTCTTATATCTCCTATGTGCAAGTGGTTTTTGTTTTGCCCATTTATACCTTGGTTAAACAACTCTATCAATGCTCACATTTATTCAATTGCCCCAATAATTGAGAAATCTTGTTCTTTTGGGATTTGGGATAGCATTTGATCATTGGTAAAAACTCTATGCTTAAACTTGTTACTCTTAGATAAGATTTTCAGATTTTGTGCATATCTGTGAAATGCTTGTATGATGCAGTTTCCACCTATTCCTGTCTTTTTGATTGCATATGATACACATTATTTGAACCTCGTTAGACTTTGCTTCTCATCTTTTTGGTGATGTACCTTACTGCAGCGACGATTTGGGAAGGGTTTCATTTGACATAAGTGTTAATATATTAACAATGCTCATTAAGACATTTATCATTGTTTTTAAAACAGTTTTGCTTATTACTTGTGTATGAGGTTCTCCTATTTCAGGTTTTGAAGCTGGGGGCCAAAACACTCCTTCAAATATTGATCCTTGGTCTGTCATTGGGGGTGAGTCATCTTTAATTGTATCAACAGACCGCTCATCATGCTTTGATCGGAACAAGGTAGCCCTTCGAATGGACGTGCTTTGTGACGGTCAAGGTTCTAATATCTGTCCAGCTGAAGGAGTTGGAGTGTTTAACCCAGGATTCTGGGGCATGGTGAGAATGAGTTGGCACCTGTTATCTAAGAATATTACTTTTGTATTACTTGTTTCCCTCTGTTTCATGTGTTGGGCTGAAAAATTTACGATTTAATTCTGAAGAATCTATTTAGACTGGAAACAAAAATACCAAATTCCTTTCCTGTTAATTTCTTGTAAATTCTGTATATTTATTTCTTATTGTTGCAAGCGTAATCTTGTTTACTTTGTCTTCTTGCAGGATATCAAACAAGGGAAGACCTACAAAGTGGTGTTTTATATCCGTTCATTGGGATCTGTTGATCTGTCTGTATCACTGACGAGCTCGGATGGGCTGCAGATGCTGGCAAATGCTAAATTTATGTAAGCAATTTCTATTTTTTCCTCCGATTATTTAGATATCTGCTATTAGCGGGTGTAACCAGACTTTTATCAGCACACCTGTGAGTATATTTTATTTTCCTTGCAGAGGTTCTGCTTCTGATGTTTCAAATTGGACAAGGGTGGAAACTCTGTTGGAAGCCAAAGCAACAAATCATAATGCAAGACTTCAATTGACAACCTCTACAAAAGGTGTTATATGGTTTGATCAAGTGTCAGCTATGCCCATGGACACATACAAGGTATTTTACTCTTTGTTACTAGTCCATCTCATACTTGAAACAATGTCATAGTCATACAGAGGTATTAGGTGTAACTGGTCATGTTGCATGTGCTCAATTATACACCTGCAGTGCTCCACAAAGTGACAGACTCTATGCTATCATTTAAGTTCTCCATAGTGGGAGTGACTTCAAAAATCTTTCTATAGAGATGACAAATGTCTACTGGATAATAAGTTTATGATTGTTAGCTATTCTTTTCTTCATTACAATGCCTACACTGTATTATCCATTGGCTTTAATGCACGAGAACCATCTCTTCCTCTGTGATAATGTATGATTTTTAACACGTTAAACTCTATGTTAATTCCTTAAGAGATAAAAGAAACAACTTTCTAGTTCTCTTTGTGTGTGTGTCTTGATGGTAATGATTTTCTATTGTTTGTTGTTCTGAATATACTTATTTATTTATTTTTTTGTAGTTAACAGAATTTGTTGTAGATCAATTTTGAATTCACTGATAGAAGTTTGAGAAGGAAATGGAATTACCAGAGAAGTGAAACTTTTAGTACATCCTGAATTTAAAATCCTTAAATTAGTAGTGATATTTAATGGCTGTGTTATGTAAAGCTCTTTCTGCTTCCTCCTTTTAATCTAATTGTGGCCATTTCAAAGAGAAAATTTGATTGCCTTGCTCAAATATATATCATGACTTCATCTTGATAAAGTGCACAAAGGATAATTGAATTATTTGAAAAATTATTAATAAAGAATATATGACAAGCTCTAGATTGTCTGTTATTATATTCTTAACAGTTTTGACTTAGTGGGATAGAAGAGAAATAGTATGTGGAGCAGAAGTATAAGCAATGCTGGTCATTTCAGGACCCGAAGCATAGTTTTTGATAGTGGAACTAACTTTGTGGAAGTTAAAAATAAAAATTTAGAAACTCAGGCATACAATAGAGTTTTTTGGTCAACATTTTCTCCCTTTCTGGGTTTTATTAGATTATGATGGTCAGTTAATGATTGTCTAGTTTGAAAGGTTATCTAGGAAAATGAGGTAGCATTTGAAAGAGAGGAGCATACACGTGCACACACACTCGCACAAATACATGCTATGCTTGTATGCTTCCTGTGCTTGGTGTTACACAACTTTTTATGGCTTATTTATGTTTTTTATTAGTTCAATGTAGGTTTCAAACTAACTTTTAGGTTGTAGTTGGACACATCAGAAAATTAATGAAAACTATCAGATATTCATGGGTTGAATAGTTTGCTTAAGTCTGTAGTGTTTTCAAAGTGTTTCTTAGTTCAACTTAATTGTTATTCTGTATCTTTATCTTGGCATAGGGACATGGTTTCCGAAGTGAGCTATTACAAATGCTAGCAGATATTAAGCCTCGATTTGTCAGATTTCCAGGTATGCAAGAATTCTTTTTGTTTGAAAATTTCAGTTCAGTTGGGATTTTTAATAAGGAATTAAAAAATTTTGGTTTCCTTGCTAATAATTAATTGATATCAGTTTTCATAACTAGTCAATTTACCCCTATCATTTATGGTTTCTGTAAACATGTATCTTTAGCATGAGTTTAAATTGTTCTTTTTCCACAACCTCAACTTAGTCTCCTCCTCTTGCCCTTGTTATGTCATATATCCACTTGCTTTAAAACTAAAATAACCACTGTACGTAACTGATAGAATAAGCTAATTATCATATTATAGCCAAATATTTTATTTATCTTAATTGCAGTTGTGACTAGAAAGATAATTTTAATAGATTATTTATCTATCAAGTGCAAAATTTCAAGGTTCTACTGTATATTCTCAGTATATTGTATCTGGTAGCCCATCATTAACTACATTTGGCCCAAATTTTGGGAAACAAAAATAAATATTTCGAATTATATTGCATCAGGTGGCTGTTTTGTTGAAGGCGAATGGTTAAGAAATGCTTTTCGGTGGAAAGAAACCATTGGACCATGGGAGGAAAGACCTGGGCACTTTGGTGATGTTTGGATGTACTGGACGGATGATGGAATGGGTTATTTTGAGTTTCTTCAAGTAGGTATCACATCTGTTTCTGTAGGTGAAGTTTTATGGAGTTTCTAGGACATGAATTTCTTTCATTTTATGTTGCTTCAGTAAATAACAAGACAAAATTACTTGTTTACGCAGCTAGCAGAAGACCTCGATTCACTGCCGATCTGGGTATTTAATAATGGTACTAAGTATCTGCCTGATTTCTGGGCTTCCTTTTCTTTTATCCTTGTTTTTTCGTCCTGTTGGCCTTTGTGGTTGATTTATCTATTTTTCCTTTTGGTTTTATAACAGGAATCAGCCATAATGATCAAGTTGATAGTTCTGCTGTCTCACCTTTTGTGCAAGTAAGTCTGCAAGTCTGCCGTCTGTGTTTGCTTGACCATTGGTTCAGAATCTTCTAATTTGAAATATAACAACTGCAATTAAAGATTTGATTGCAAATTAATTTTTTGAGTATATGATAACAAGAAGGTAATTGAAATTGACTTCGTTTTCAATGATCAATCAATGATCTGTTTGCTTTCATTGTTCTCTTTTGATGAGATACAACTAAATGATTTCTGGTATCCCTTCTGGCTGTGAGTTTGTGTAGGTTAACAAGTTGGTTATGGTGGGTGACATTCAAGGGATATTCTATTAGCCAATATTCATACCTTTGCTATTGAGGTTTCTGGGATTCCTTTAATACTGTATGCATTTCAAAAACTACATACTATGAGAAGCTTTTTGACCATAATAGAAATCTGCAAGATGCAGAAAAAAAAATTACAATTTGGAGCATACAAACTACTACTTTAAAGTAGAGTTAAGGGCCTGAGTTTGACCTAATCGAAAAATTCTCTTTGCTTCACTTGCATGTGTACTTTTACTAAATCCAGTTATTGGACAATCACGACTAGAGATGTGCCATTTATGTTTTTAGTTTGATGTTGAACAATAAATCTCTTTTATGCTTATTTTTTTGAAAAAATGGTCTAGATATGAACTAGTCCATTTTCTACCCGCACACATGGCCACATGTTAACTAATTACTACTGAATTTTAATGTAATATAGAAACTTGATTCCAAAAGCACCTTGCATCTGGTATAATCTTGTCCAGTGAAACTGAACCACACATATTGCTGCTAAAGGTGGCACAAATTGTTAGTTTAAAAGGGCCTCTCTATTTCATAACAATGTTCAATTGAATTGCAGGAAGCCCTTGATAGTATTGAGTTTGCAAGAGGTGATCCCAGCTCGAAATGGGGTTCTTTACGAGCTGCAATGGGACACCCTGAACCTTTTGACTTGAGATATTTTGCTATTGGGAACGAAGATTGTGGGAAAAAGAATTACAGAGGTGCATATGATTCTAATTCATTTCTTTGGTTTGGATTAAATAACTACAGATATCTAATGATAGTGAAGTAAGATGTGCAATCTCGAGTATGTAAATGGTAATTAATTGCTTGGATTAGTTTTATTGGCAGTTGTGAAACAAAGAACCCTAGGATAGCCTAAAAAAAAATCAAATTATAATTTGTAATGAAGGGTTTTAAACTCTTCTACAATTCATCTACTTAGCCATCATGAGATCTTTGTCAATTAATTTTCCTTTCCATTTTTTTAAAATTTCTTTTTAGAATTTGCTGCTACAATTGCAGTAGGGGAGACAAAGAAAATGCTCAAAACATCTCTTTAAATATTTTTGATTGACATTTTATCCTGAACGAAATAGGAATAGAAAAGCTTTTTTATGTATGATGCTAGGTTCTTACAGATGAGATAAGCATGTCTTGGATGCTAATGCCAACATAAGATATCACACTGATGTATGAATTGCCATGTTAGTTTCATCATTTTTTTTTGGTTCTATATATCTTTATTGACACTATGTTTTTTAAGTTGGTTGGGAAATAGTTATGAAGTCTAGAAGTTCTCCGTCTTTATCATGAAAAGATTTGGCAATGTTACATTTCTAGACTCACTCTTGTGTTGATTTAAATTATCAGGAAACTACCTCAAGTTCTATGATGCTATAAAACGTGCCTACCCGGACATTAGAATAATCTCAAACTGTGATGGATCTTCTCGCCAGTTGGATCATCCGGCCGATTTTTATGATTTCCATGTAAAATTCTTGACATAGTGTCTGAATTTCTCATGGCTTTTAAATATTTCTTTTTTCTTGTATTATAACATAATGTTTGGGTTCTTTTGGCAACATTACACTAACCTTCTTGTTCTCTGATTCTTAATCAGATTTATACATCTGCCAGCAACCTGTTTTCTATGGCTCATCAGTTTGATCGTACATCACGCAGCGGTCCCAAGGTGCCTTGATGTGCTTCTTTATGACCTAAGAATTTGGTTACTGGTGCATATATGTGAATCTTCACTACTTTTCAGGCTTTTGTCAGTGAATATGCTGTGACTGGAAAAGATGCTGGCACTGGAAGTCTTTTAGCTGCACTTGCTGAAGCTGGATTTCTTATAGGACTGGAAAAGAACAGGTTGTTAAAGATGGATTATTTTCTGTTTTGCTATCTTCTTTTTGGTTCTAAGGTGAACAAGAACAAATTTCAAAAGTAGACATCTATAACACAAGTTAGGCAATTCTCGTGTCACAGTCTTTACTGTTTCTAGCTCAAATTTAATCACCAATGCTCATGACAAGCTACTGATGACAACTGTGTTTGCTGCAGCGATGTTGTTGAGATGGCTAGTTATGCACCACTTTTTGTGCATGCCAATGACAGGCGGTATGTCTCTCAGTTTCTTTTTCTCTCTGAATTTACAGATGGCACTTTCCTATTTGTTACTTCTGACATTATAAAACTCTGTTATGAAGGTGGAATCCGGATGCGATTGTCTTCAATGCTTCACATCTATTTGGAACACCTAGCTACTGGGTGCAACAATTTTTCAAAGAGTCAAGTGGTGCAACTCTTCTCAATGCAACCCTGCAAACAAATTCATCTACTTCAGTCATTGCATCTGCAATTGCTTGGGAAGACTCAAAGAAAGACAAAAGTTATCTGACAATAAAGGTTTTTGCTTTTGGCAATTTATGTTCTATTAATCAATCTTCATTTTTATGTTTTCTTAATTCATTCAGCATACATTTTCTTTTCAACCCTAGTTTTATTCAATGCATATTCCCTGAGAAAAAGCATACAAGGCCTTGTGCAGTTTAGACGATTCTTTCTCTTGATAGGCATTGCCCATTTTTGATGACATGCTCCCTTGTGCATACCTATTGCCTGGTTGGAGCTCAAGGAGAATAGGGTATCGTGAGTCATATAGGAAATTGGCCAACTATTTCCTTTGATTTCTGTTTCTCATAGACTCTCGGTGTTTTGTATATACACGTGCAAATTCCTCAGTTGCATCTATTGCATCGACCAATTTTCCACCAAAGTGGACATATAGTTCTGTTGTTTCTCACGGCTCGGTTCTCATGTTCAAACAAATCTTCATATAAAGGTTGTGAACTTCGGAAGCAATGCAGTAAGTCTGAAAATTTCTGTTGACGGGCTAGAGCCAAATTCCATAAAAGTATCTGGATCAACAAAGACTCTGATGACATCAAGCAATTTGATGGACGAGAACTCATTCCAAAATCCAAACAAGGTATTGAATTCCTTCTTTCAAATTTTAAGAACTTGATGAAAGAACAACCTACTATAGAATAGGTAATATCTAGAATAGAGGTTTCTGGTATTAATGTTTTTGTTTGCAAATCTATGCAGGTGGTACCGAAACAAAGTATACTTGAAATTGCTAGCAAGGACATGGATGTTGTAGTCTCGCCGCATTCTTTTACTTCATTTGATTTGTTAAGAGAATCAGTCTCAATCAAGATGAAAGAGACTGATTCTTTCTCGAAATCTTCAATTTAATAAATAAATAAATAAATGACAATAATAAGTGTATTTGTATGGAATGATGAAGCTATGACTTTAGCAGCTGTATGTATATGCACATGTGCAGTTTGGCTGGTCGGTATTTTACAGTAATTATAATATAAAGCCTGTGAATCTGCTTACAAATACTCTTTATTTCTATGTTCCATTTGAGGTTTCGGTTACTGCACTGCTTGTTATTTTATGGTTATACAAATAACATGTCCCAGAAAATTAGTTATTGGTGTTGGTGGTAGTGATGGAATTTCAATTATAGAATAATAAGGAAAAGCAATGGCAGACTTAAACTAGATGCAAAACGTTCGGTGGAGTGTATGCTTTTAGGCTTGCTAATTAAAGAGGACTCTATCCTTGCTAAATAGGCATTGAGTAACTCATACCATGCTATGGCATCTACAAGCTGTCTATCCTTGATAACGGGGAATCCATTCTGGGTAGGATTACTTTCAACAATTTTTCCATCTTAACACTGATTGCCTCGTACCTCTCTTGGTTGAATACTCCTTTTTTTACTTAATTGGCTTGAATTTTAGGTTAATGGCCAAGGGTGTGAGATTACTTCTGGATCTATAACTAGCGCGTTATCATGTGACCAAGCAGAAATGTCACAGATTCTCAGTAAAATCTTGAGTTTTACTTTTTGTATTTCAGCAAGATTAGAAGCAATCTTTAAAGTTTGATTTGGAATGTCCTTCCTTAACTCCACTGTCTTGGTGAATTCTTTTCATTTGACTATGCCATCATTCTCATCATCTTGTTTTGTTTGGTCAGTGGTGGTTGTGCAGAATATCGTTCTTGATGTTGTGGTGTAGCAACTTCTAGCTTCCTTTTGATACTCGAAAATGCTGCCAACCCTATCAAAAAGTAAGAACTTAAGCTTAAGGTAATAAATTGATATCATAGCCAATGAATTATGCATAAACAATCTTCCTAATAACACCTTGTAGAGCATAGGTAAGTCCACTATCAGAAAATCAATCATTAACGTCTTCATATTTGGTGTCTCCGATGGGTAATCGGAATTTCCCAATAGGCGTTACATGCCATCATCGAACCCACAAAACCAAGTATGTACTTTCTCTAACGACCGACTTTCTATTTCTAACTCCTATAAAATATCCTTGAACAAAAATCTGGTAAGCTACCTGGGTTTATGGACAATCAAGTCACCAATGTTGCTGCTATGTTTAGTGTGATCACCAACGCATCATTGTGTGAATAATTTACTCCTCTGACGTCTTTTTCAGTAAACATAATCGGGACTCTACTGTCTTTTGACTTTTTATTCGCATTAATATTGAACACTGAACCACTAATCGGACTTACAGGGTATCCTGAATAATTCTTTTAAGACTGATTTGAGTCCTCTCTTAATATCGGTCCTCTTATTATAATCAGTCTGTTGTTCTCTCGAGATTACAGATTCCTTATTTTTGTCGACCCTCCTTTCCACATAATTTTATAATTAATTATTCTTGATCAGTATTTCCACTTGTTGTCTAAGCTTTACGCACTCTTTGGTATGGTGCTCGGAATTTTGATGAAAGGCACAATATCTGCTTTGATCTCTTTTATTAGCCGGCGTCCTTATTGGTCTTGGTGCCACTAGCATTCCCTTGTCTTTGATATCATCGTATATTTGATCCAATAGAGCATTCAACACAGTGAATTGCCTCCAGCCAACTATTCTCGCTACCCTTCGGTCTTGGTTACATTCTTAGTTCTCGGGCCATGAAGGATATAGTGCTCTCCTACTCCTTGTTTCCACTCCCTGTTGTTCCGAATATCTGTAAACTTTCTTAAATCTTCGGCAAGGAAAATTTTCAGCCTCACAATCATAAGATTCTCTTCTTCCCCTTTTGTGCTACAGTAAATTTTCTAGGAAAAAAATTGCTAATCTCATGTCTGTGTGAACTCGCATCAACTTCGTTTCTTAGTTTTCTTAATCCTATTGCCCCAACATTTCTATTCAATTGATGGGCCATATCTTGCCAGACTTTTATCATCGTCTCTTTCATGGCTTTCCACTTGTTTTCT